>CM062811.1:552803931-553190560 GCA_031772625.1 Pinus tabuliformis | reverse complement strand
CAGTCTTCTATTCACAGCTAAGACGCAGTCAAAGAGAGCCTAAATGAACCCCTAATCCACAATAAAAAGAGACTCAATACACAGTCCTAAATGATGTTTTTAGGTGTTGTTCAAGTAAGGAGACCTACCACATCTTAGTCGTAGTCTTGAAGCCCAACCGCGTTGAAGGAGAAGTCTCTACAACTGTCTTATGAGGAACCTATACGCTGTCAAAAGAGGTTCTAACTTGAGTTTTCTTCTAAGTCTGGTACTTGTCTATGATTTATGGCACATATGCATGCCTTGAAAGTGTGAGAATGCGCAAGAATAAACTCCTGGGATAAATACCCATTTGATTATAAGGACTTCTCTTACATTGATGTGAAAGTGTCAGGAGGAAATTGCAGATATCTTAACACAAAAACAAGCAATCACATTCCATTAAAATGCACTTAACTTTACATATGCCCAAAAGCAGAGGAAATAACTATGCTGGAATCTGATCCAAGAAAATGCCCCCATATTATCATCCTATGCTTAGTATGCTTACAAGGGAAATGGGTTGGGTATGTGTTTAAAGTTTGTACAATCAAAAAGAAAGAATCTAAAGGTAGCCCCAACAATCTAACAGGCAACAGGATATCAGTTTACTACCAAGTCAATCTAATAATGTGGCACATATGGACTCATCTTGATATTGCTGCCTTGAGTTTACTGAATACACTTGTCAAAGCGAAGAATATCCCCTTCAATTATGTGTATACAATGGCCAGTATCTTGAGCACTGAGGAATCAGATGAACGCAGTTGATTTTATCTCTCTAGAGGTAGCACAATGGTGTATTCTAGCTGTGTAAGTGTCATTTAATGAGGTTGCAACTTTTCACATATTACAAAAATACGTGAATAAATGGCAAGATCATAAACAACCACACAAACGGTAATTGTTTTCCCATGAGAAGAATCTATATACCCCTCTCAAGGTCTTGCAAGGCAAGGACATGGATTGAGAAGAATATATATACTCTTCTCAAAATATTCCTAGTTCTCCAAGTCGCAACCGAGCCTCAAGAACTTAACAGTTGGGAAGCATTGAAACCATATTCTTGTACTATGGTTTTTCGTCATATGATTAATTAAGACACTAAAAAACTATACAAACATATGCATCCTATTGATAAAATCGTATACCCCTATCAAGGTCTTGAAATGCAAGATCGGCTAGATTCACCCAGTTTTGGTTGCGGTGTAGATATACGTATACTGCTCAGCCACAACTAGTATTTTTTCCTTCATCGCTTTCTTAGCAAGTGCAGAAGTGCCAAGAAAAAAAAAATTATGATTTTTTGGAAGGTCAATAGTCGCGGGTGTTTTAGTATAATTTTATCCCTGAGATGACAGGTTATGACGAAATCTGCAACGACTGGGAATCCGGTAGGGTATACGATGGGATGTAATGATTCTCGCTGGAGTGGGAGGAAGCTGCTATGGTCCCTGTCTCTTCTACTTTCCTAGTTCTGCTATGATATCGCTTGTTGTGCGTCTTTTCTACTTTCCTCGTTCTGCTATGGTCCCTGTCTCTTCTACTTCCGTCTCTGCAATTCAAATGTCTATGTGTACGATCGCAAATCTTCCCCGTCCGCAGACGAAATGGCTAACCTTCACTCTACTCTCCACAAAAGAGATCTAATTTGTCAAGGTTTTTAACCCAAAGGATCCATCTCCCCTAATGATTCATAAGAAATACCCTAAGCATAATCATAACTTTACAAAATACTCAGAGTGGAGGGTCCCCTCCTTAATCTCCACCCAAATCGGCACTAGCGTCAATGTGCTCCCTCTTGATGAATCATCTCCTCAAACCTTCGATTTGATGTGCAAACAGAAAAAGCAATTCAGGGGAAGTGGAGGTGCCTTTGAATTAATCCGCCCATTTTTAGTTATGATGGGCATGGGAGCAATGTCAAAGATGATTGCAGGCAGGAACTGATCAGGGAAAACTCTTTGATTACCAAAGAAAGTGGGATGGTACGCCTCGGCAGAGAAATGCCCTCCAAATACTAATACTAATGAAAATTGTTGTGCCCTCCATGCAATGGAAAAATGATTCAAAAGAAATTATTTTCGAGTTGAAGAGGTGACCCCAGGAACAACTTTTGTGCCCTCCATAAAATCGAAAACCCCAGGAACAACTGTTGCGCCCTCCATACAATCTAAAAATGATTCAAAAGAAATTATTTTCGAGTTGAGGAGGTGACCCCAGGAACAACTAAGGAGGTGCGTCAGGTGGATATAGAGGGGGCTACAGAGGAGGCAGGAATGGCACTGGAGAGGATCGAGAAGCTAAAACATACATAAAAATTTTGCCTGCAGTTTCTACACCCTATCTTCAAAGAGCTATTTTTTAAGAAAACAAACAGAAAGCTAAAACACATACCTGTTTTAGGCAAAAACTATGGAAGATCGGCCTCACAGAAAAAATAATAGTAAATGCAGAGCTGGTAAACCTGTCTTGGCTATTACTCCTCAAAGCACGCTGATCTGTCTGCTCAAAAGTTTCCCAAATCGTTGAATACCAAATATTTAGAGCCCAACTTGCCAAATATCATATAATAATATAAGCCAGCTGGTTCAGAAAATGGCGTGAACCCTGACAGTGACACCTTAATCAATCGTTGGAAGAGAATGTTCAGGCGATGGGACTTCGAGCCAAGGAGATAAGAACAGCCGATTCGAGCCAAGCCCAGCCAAGGAGATAAGCGAAATTTTAAATTTTCCCACAAAATTTTAAATTTTCCCATAAAATTTTAAATTTTCTCACAAAAATGTTTGAAAATTCTTCATCATAATAATTTTTTAAATGTTTATTTGCCAACAGTTCTATTAATTTGCGCATTTATTTTATTAATTAAAACATATAATATTAACTAACCTTTGCATCCTAAAAAATTTATAAACACACATTTGCATCCTATAAACTATTCATCTTAGAGGCATTGGGAAGTGGTTTTGTACAATGTGCATGGTTTATATTATTGCTAAATCTTAAAAACTATTCGTAGGCCCTAGGATGATATATAGTTTTTCTTCTTAGATGATGTCCAAGGCCCTAACAAAAGTCATCCTTGTTGGGAAATCCTCACATTAAACCTATACAACATTTATATACCCATGGTTTATAATGATGGCAAATAGTGCTCCTCATCACCTAATTGTGCAAAAAGCCCCAACTAACCTAGTCTAGGTTAGATGTCCCCGATATTAACATATTATCCTACATTATCCATTAGCTCATGGAGATAGAGGGTTCAAGGACTCTCACTTGATGGTTGGGGACTATAGTCCATCAAGAGGTCAAATGTCGGGCTAACTGTGTTAAGGACACCTCAAGGTCAACCAACACTAATGCAATGTATTAGTTGTTCGTACATCGACCTATCAAAATGTCACAATATTGGGTAGTAGACATTAGTAAGTAGGACACTAGTCACCAACAAGAAACCTTGATAACTATAGAGTAATGATGTGGTGAGTGGATGTGGACCCGAGGATACCACATGTCAATTGTGTGGCAGTTGATTTGACATGCTAACGTCTCATTATGATGTGGCACCAATGTGGGTCTAGATGACATGGCATACCAATGTGGCAAGTGATGTGGGATGTTGACATGGCAATGGAAGGTTGACTTAGCACCAAGGTGATGTATAAGTGGTAACCATATAGTGGCGACGTGGATGTTGGGCTTTTGGATGTTAAGATATCAACTAATTAGTATCAATGACACTCTTTAGCCTCTTCCCGACGGCCCAGTGGCTTGATAGCTCGACCATTGGCCTTTCAAGATATTGGGTATTGAGAAATTAGGGCTTCAATCTACAAGCTTGTCTGTATGTTAGGTGTCGAGTATCAAGACAGTAAGTATGTATAGAGCATTAAGGAAAATCATGTGTGTCGTGTGAATTTGGGCAAGCTTAGAAGTTGAGTTGCAAACTACTACAAGTGTCCTTATTTTTCTACAAGAAACAGTGTAAATGTGAAGGTGAATATGCTAAACGTGATATTGGATGGCAATGATGCTAAGGAGAAGTGGAAAATTGAAAAGTGCACCTATCCAATGCATCAAAACAACTTGTGGTAGGGTTAATCTAACAAAATGCAAGGTTGTAGTGCTTCTTGTACTTGCAAAATAGAGTAGAGTGTAAGAAACAATGAATAATACATAATGAACAAAAAATTAAAAATAGTAATGGAAATGAACTAAATTCAAAGTAAAAATTCTATATAACTAATATAACAGTGCTACAACTATCATCAACAAATGTTAAGATAATCTGCAAGAAAAAATTGCTCATAAACTATCTAAATAAACGTGCATGAAAGTAATGTTCATAAATATTTGTAGACATAAACAAATGTGTGAACAGAAATGATACAAAAGGGATATCGACCACGTAGGTTGGGCCTTAACACAAGGAAACTTAAAAACCTTAGAAGAAAGCTAAACTAAGAGCTGAAATCAAATATCACTTTGATTAGCAAAAATGTTGTTTGTACATGACAAAGTTACAAAAAATGCTTAGAATCTAAACCTCTCGTATTATTCACATGCTTTCCTACAATTTCCTTCTAATCCTATTATGCTACTCAAGCCTATTGTTTGTACAAGTGGATAGGAGGAAAACTCCTTGAGTGGAGGATTGCTTTCCCTCCAAAAATCAATAAAAACCTAGATCTTGTTTCCTAGATCACCACGTAGCAATAGTAAGGAGGATTTACTATCCTTAGGAAGTCGTGTTGGTTTTATTTTGTAGAAGTAGTAGGCCCCACAAATATCTCTAGATGATTCTCCTTGAAATTTGTGTAAAATCCATTCAAAATTACACAATAGTCATGTTAGGCACATAAAGTATGAAAATATCTTGGACTCTCCTAAGAACTCATTAAGCTAAGAAAGTATTATTAAGTGAACAAAATTAGGTTCAATATGGCCTTTATGTGCCTAGGAGTGGTTAGAAAAACTTATGGGAGACTCATCACATATATTAATTGAGAAGACAAATTTTGAATTTATCAATTATTATGCAATTTAATAAATTTTATACTTAATATTAATTTAAAATTTAAATATAATCTTAGTGTATTGTGTATGGCATAAGAAAATAATATGAAGTGTTATCAACCAAATTCCTTCCTTATATTTATTTGTAGTCATCATTATGTTTTTTACCCTTTTGCATATATTGGGCCCTTCATTTTGAGCTTGTTGGAGCACGAACATAGTTCAACACTAGGAATATGCCTCCTCCATTCGTTCTTAGTGTATTGTTTGGCTTTGAGAGCGTCAAATTAGTCTTTTCTAACCAACATCCATACTTAGTGTATTGTTTGGCGTTCAAAGCATCAGATTAGTCATTTCTAACCAACATCCATATATTTTTTCTAGAATATTTCATTCCCTAGAATTTTGGGTATTTTTTGTCAAAAATTATATAGTAGAAAAGTTCTTGCATCACACATCAAACCAAAAGGATACAAAACAACACACACACTTCTATGTACAAGGTACAATCACAACTCAATCAAAACAATCATGTCAATGTGTGCCTATTTTGGACACAAGAAAAGGATTCTCGTACATGAACTCATGGAGGAGTTGAGGTACCATATGGTGTGCCATGATGGGGCCATGCCATACAAATTTTATGGAAAACCTAGAATCATAGTGTTATTAGGAATAACCAGAGGACATAAAAAGTGAGTGGTCCTGTGAGCTACTGTGGCTCCATGACAAGGACTATGAAGACATAAAGGGGTGACAAGAAACTCATTGACTAGTAGCAATGTCCTATTTTTGCCCTATCTAGGCCATGCACTCACTCCCCATATTGAGGATGTCTGCCCGATGGACCGATTGCCTGGTCCATGAAATCCCCAGGACTAATGCACCTTTGCATTGTGATTGCTATTACCACTGCATGAGTATTATTGCTACTAGCCCCTGTTGCGGCTGCCCTCTTCCTCCCATAGGAAAAAACATCACTGGATACCTCGAACAAGACGGGTCCGGGAACAACGACCTATGACTAAATCTAATAATTTGTTGGTCTTTGCATACCCACTCCAGCTTAACAAGCCTGGTAAAGCTCAGGATTGAAAGAAAATATATTTAGTAAAAACCCTAACGCCTAGAGTTTGACAGTGAAATTGTGGACAAATCCCGCTAAATAAAGATCGACAGATAGAGGAGAAGGAGGCTAGCTCAAAGCTATGGTTGAATCCCAACGACTTGAACAATAGTAATGAAGCTTCAATGTCCCAGACTGAGAAAAAGTCAATTAAGCGATCTATAGAAGCCTTTGAGTTTGTTTTCGTGGTTTCTTTAAGACTTTGTGATTTTCACTGATGAAAAGATATTAAGCGTTCACCAGCTGCAATTAGTAACACTTTCGTTCAAAGTTCATCCAAGCAATTAATTTAGTTTTTTATAGTTTAATGTTATTAAAAACCTATCCTTCACAGGTTGGATGACTATGGTGATATTTCTTCCCAGGCTTATTCTCTCTCGGGTTGGAAAGGGGTATTGTGCTGGAATTAATAAGGCTTTGGTTCAAAGTTTATTCGAGCATTTAATTTTAATTTTAATTTTAATTTTAATGTTATTAAAAATATACCTTTCACGGGTTGGATGACTGGTGATATTTCTACCTATGGTCATTCTCTCTCGAATCTTTTGGAAAAGGGTATTGTTGTGTAATGGAGGTATTGGAGGCCAAACAAAGATGGAAGATACACTTATGTGAGTGGCCCAAAGAATATGATATATCTGATATGACCTAATGACCTCAAATATATCTGAGAACCGTATCCTTTTCACTCTCCCTCTCTCTCCCACTTCTCGCTACCTCCCTCTCCCTCTCTCTCCCTCACTCCCTCTCTCCTTCTCCCTTCCTCCCTCTCTATCTCTTCCTCTGCTTCTCTCTTTATCTACTACTCTTTCATGCCCACTCTCTCTTTATATCTTTATCTCTCTCTCTCTCTCCCTCTATACATATCTTTATCCCTCTCACTCCCTCTTTCTATCTCTCTATCCAGAGTTATTTTAGTACATGCACCATAATTCATACACTAGCATTGAGCTCCACAATTGTGTTTAAGCATAGATCTCTACTTAACCATGATGACAAATCATCAAACCACAATCAAGACTTATTAGTGCACACAATGAATTGGGTTAACCCACACATTTCCCACATCATCTAATTTATTCTCACTAAGCTAATAATGGTCATATGCCAAAACCATTATTCAAAATTGACCTAATCGCTAGATGTCTTCCTCCTATGCTATCCACATTGTAGGTCAATATCCCCTATATATGGCTCAACCGATATCCCCTATCCTCATGCTAGTTCTTGGGCTCAAAGTTGTGACCACGATGAATAGAAAGATGATATTGAACATAGATAAATGCATTAAGAAATAAATTCTAATGCATTTGGATTATATTGTTTTGGATTAAAGATTCCTCTATGCATTTCATTATAGAAGCAGATATGTCCCTCCAAAGTTGCTTGAGTGTCTACTAAAAGAGGACCCAAAGTTTATCCTAATTCATGGAACAAGGTAGCAATCAACCTTAAGCACAGATCTACTAGTAGACACTAGATCAACTTTAGAGGGACATATCTACTTCTATAGTGAAACGTGTAGAGGAATATTTAATCCAAAATAATATGCTCTGAATGCATTAAGATTTATTGTTCAATGTATTAGGATGTTGTGGGTTGTCTCTTCCCTGTCTAGTTGAATTTTTAGATCCCCTTCTCTCCTTAAGATCCCTCCAATTGTGGTTAGAGTTCTTAGATGGCTGTTAGGAGGAAGCCCCTTTCGGAAAGGGACATACAATTTGAAGTTGTCTAGCTTGTTGGGCCATACTAATACCTTCTCCGAATACCAATAGACGTCCCTTCTCATGCACCTTGGTGCATTTTGTTTTTTTCTTCCCCCCCGTTCTCTATGCGTGGTCTATTGGGTGTTGTTCGTCCTCTGCTGACTCATACTCATTCGAATCCGCTGCTCTAGTATCCTCAATACAAGGTTCCTGACGAGTGATGCCATCAAAACGTCCTGAAGTGCGAGCCACATGAGCAGGCTGCTAGCCTTGGGGGTCTGCTCCTGATGAGCATGGTACATTATTCCCAGTATTTACGACGCCATATGTATTAGTTCCATGAACGCTCGTGCCCTCAACCACCACATAAGACGCCCCCTGTACATTTGTTGCGAGACCTTGTTGTTCGAGTTCCCAATACTGTAACTCCGATGGTGATGGGATATTCAGGACCGGTTGAGCCTGGTCCTCCTGCAGTTGAAGAAAGTTTGGATTTACCATCGAGCCCGAGTGGGAAAACCCTAGGGAATTTAGGGAAACCTTCACATCATCCATCTCTGACGTAAATGCGTTGACCTGGATTTCCAGTTCATGGTGTATCGCCGGTGAAACCCCAGTTTGGTGTTGATGTGGCCCCTCAACCCAAATTTGGGAAGCCTCCATAGAATGAGAAGAATAATCCACAAGTTCCTCATCGATATAAAATGATGTTCACATGTACTCTGTTATACTATCCCCATGTGATGCTGTGCACAACACCCTCCGAGAGACATTGGCCCAACCGAACAAAACGTTCACCTCCACTGTTTGATCCCCTTACTAGTTGACCGAGAAAACCCGCGAGACCATAAGTTGCCAAACCGCCGCAGATAAATATAAACCAGGTGTATTGACCCTTGTTTGCTAGCGTTGTGACCATTCTCTCACGCTGTTATCGCTCCCGGGTGTAGGTGAAAACCCATCTTCGCACCAGAAAAACCCTAGGGTTAGACCGCCATGGAAATTCCTCTCGGATTCTTCCATCTGATCTTCTCTAGACAAATTCCTTATTTCCATTTGATTTCTGTTCTATCTACAATTTCTTATCTAATATTGGAGCATCTCCATAGATTAGTTAACCTTACTAAACCAAACATTTTATTAGAAATAATCATTAATCTTATAATATTACGACTTCATTGCACTTTTTGACCACACACAACTTGTTTTTATGTCACCATAATTCACCTTTAATGTAACATGATTACATTAAAAAATCAACCAAAATCCCCTCAAATAATTTTTCCTACATAGAATTCTTTACCATAAACAATACCTCCCCATTAAGCAAAAAAACACTTACACATTTCATTTAATTCCAATTCAACTAAAATCCCCTCAAATAATTTTTCCTGCATAGAATTCTTTACCATAAGCAATACCTCCCCATTAAGCCAAAAAAAACACTTACACATTTCATTTAATTCCAATTGAAAAACACAAAAGCATTTCATTTAAGTTCCATTCAAGGTTTCACGGCATTTCTGCTTTTCAAATATCAAAACTTGTTCATTTCCCTCGCGTTCCAGGGTTTTTCAAATATCAAAATTTTTTCATTTCCCTCGCGTTCCAGGGAGGAAGGTCGCCATATCATCCCATTATGTTTCTCAAAGATCAAAATTTATTCATTTCCCTCACGTTGCAGGGTTTTTCCAGGGAAGAAAGAGGAAGGTCGCGGCCATGTTGTCGCAGGTTTGATTTGATACATTTGGTTGAATACAAGAAATTGGATTCTAGGTGCCTCCAATCGTGGTGGTTTCATTCTACGAAGGGATCTGCACAAGGTTCCCCACACTCCTGTGCGATGGCCCATCCCCAAGCCTCCATCACTCTTTGCAACTTTAAAATACTTCTAGACAAGTGCAAGAGGCACTCAAGAGGCTGTATGTACAAGATTCCGCAGAGGAAGATGGAGCCGAAGGTATGTGTTATGTGCCAAAGAAGCGATAGGTGTCTTTCCGACCCTGAAATCAGTGAAGAAATTAAGCAGAAAAGAGAGCAAAAATGCGTTGATTAAGACGAGGGAAATAAAATGTCCCAAGACTGTAGGAGGTCACCATCTAGATGCTCTGCCACAGGTGGATTGTGATGATCCAGTCGTCCCTATAAATGTCAGAGACACAAAAAAGCCTCAGATTTGCTTGTACCACAGGGTTTCCGAGAGTTCCGGAGCAATGAAATCAGATGCCGAGGAAATGGATGTGAGCTAAGACAAGCAGGATCGAGGCTCTGTGCCAGAGGAGAGGTTTCCAGAGGATACTAAACCCACTCAAGAGGTAGGTAACTACATTTTATTTTTATTGTTTAATTATAAGAATTAATGCAAGAAACTTGCCCATGAGTGACTTCCGTTGGTTTAGGTGATAAGTCTGGATGGTAATTTTTCTACCAAAATCGCCCGGTGCTTTTCTGTTATGCCATTTAGGTGGCATGGACAACAGTGATAGTAAAGCCTGGTGGTTGGGTTAAACTCTGCTGACCTCACTAGTGAACCAATGCCTTATTGGTGGCTTATGTAGAGTTTTCACTTTTGAAATAACTAATAGCTTGCATGTCATTCAATAGAACGGTTTAGGTTGGATGTCGATATTCCCAAGTAAATTTTTGTTAAAACTACGATGGGAAATGAATGGAAGATTAGGTCTACCCCTGACCGATGGACTTCTCTACCCTGTGCTACATACCCCATTTAATGACATGCAACATTGTTCAGATCAATGTCAGTAGAGGCGTGACTAGTATACCTCTTTTCCATTCAGTTCTTGTTCCTATTATCATTTCCATTCCTCTGTTGGGATTACACTTCTACAACACCACCAGTCTTTAAGTGCATGATATATTCAGGGAGATGGGTGGGTTCAAGTTGCTTATCCGTTAAAATTCTATAGTCACGATTCTAGTTTTGTTTTGTTTCTAGTTATGTTTATGTTTCCTATTTCTAGTAAACTAGGTTTTGTATCTCCAAAACTCAATTTTATAGTGGTAATGTACGCCGTCACTGAGGTGATTTACGCTTATAATTTCGCCAGAAACCTTGAGTCCTATTTCTTGTTCTATTCACCATGCAGTCATGTCTCTTGTTTTGTTTATGTTTTACCCTTTTGGTAAAATACGCTTGGACTGTGGATTGATATTTTAACAAGATGGGTTGCGAGTAACAAGTCCCTGCCCAAGGGCATGATGCAAGAGAAAATACTGTCAATTCTTGCATCCAAAAAATGAAAACAGTCCAATTCCATATCCCACAAACAGTCTTCTAATGGCATATTTAATCAAGTTCAAAAACATACAGTAAAACAAGTAAGTCTAACTCCATATCCCACAAACAGTCTTCCAATGTCTAATAGGATTCCTTCTGTACAAGAGTAGAATATAAGTACATTGTACTCTTTCTTAGAAACCATATTTCCTGAGAGAAGATAATAGTCCTAAAGTTATGAACTATTAACTATCATTGTTCATAAAGTTTCTTTTGAAGAGAATCAAATTATATCAATAAATACGCAGAGAACAGAAACAATTCATCTCTTCCTCTGTTTTTTCAACTAAAATCCAAATGAAATTTAACAACATAGCTAACTAGATAAGCTAAACTTATTTTGACAGCAGGATTACAAATAAGGATAAGTATAGAGTTATACTTGAGCCCTGAGCTTTACTAGCTTGAAATCAAAATCATCTTTAAGAGCTTGAAATCGGATGACACTATCCAAGATGGATGGTTGAGGCATGACGCAAAATTTCCACCACCATAATACTCCCCTATTCCCCTATACAACACTCTGTTGTAATATCTAGCTGAACTAAACAAGAAGATACAAATACTTTAATTTTGAAAGAAGTCCAGTTAATTTGATCGAGTCACTATTCAACCATAACATCGAATTGGATCATTGCATCCTTTGGCCCCAGATTGTTTGGCACCAGCTGATCTCTTTTCCAGGTATTGTTGATGATACTCTTCTGCTCTGTAAAACTTCTTCGCTGGCAGGATCTCTATCACGATCTCTTTATGCAGTGGCCTTTGGTGCCTTTCCATTGATTCCCGTGCAGCTCTTTCCTGATCAGCTGAATAGTAATATATGCCAGATCTGTACTGAGTGCCTTTATCATTGCCCTGCAAATATATGCACACAGTGCTGACAATTCATGTATCTGATGCAATTTCTATACATCAACCAGATACAAGTGTCTTTATAGTTTTTGCCTTCTATGGTTATGAAATAGGAAAACCACATCAGGATCCAATCATATTTTCTATAACCCACCCTGCACCCGTATAGCAGGATCCAATTATATTTTCTATACCCCGCTCTGCACCCCTATAGCAAGTATGTTAACAAGCCATTGAAATGAAAAGTATATGGTAGATACATTGCCAAATACCTGGATTTGGTTTTCTGGTTAAGGAATCATATGAATGTGTGAAAGGCTTTGAATTTCAGCTTTCAAAGAAGCCAATGCTTCAAGCTGGCAAGTCTATTAGCATAGATATAAGTTAATTCCAAATTTATGAATATTAATTTTTAAAATACTAATAATAACATGTTTGATCATGTAGTTTTTAAAAAAATTAGAATTCTTAAGGATTTTATATAGCTTTTAAAAAGATTTGGAAATTTTTAATGTAAAATATTTTTATCCTAGTCAAATCATTTTAGAAAATACAAAATTAATTTAAGACTGAAATTTACACCTTAAAATTTCCTAAATTATGTGTTTACATTCGTTGTTATTAAGCTGAATGGGGATCCTAACAAACATTTGAAAATAATATAATGAACCACGCAGTGATATATGAGACTGAAGACACCCTCAATGCCTGCACTCAGAATTCATTAGGAGTTTAGATTTGAAGTGCAATTATAGAATATTAATGGGACTCCACTCCCAATTGCATCGCTTCAAACCAGAGAAACGAGGCCAGGTATACTGAAAACCGGTCTTTGCTTAAAGCACTAGATATATATCACAGCCTGGAGCCTACAAATCTTTTGAAGCACAGGAAATAGAATTCAAATACATTAAGACGCCCAAATCTGATTTAGTCCGATATTTGAAATACAGAGAATTCTAATGGCTTCCATTTGTTTTTTAACTAACTGATGCTTCTGAGGAAAGTTGATTTGTCATAAAAGTATGTACATGATTTTAACCAGTAATGAAAATTAAATTTCAGATCAATCTACTAATCTACAATATGCAATACGATATAAAATAGATTTGGGAATTCTATTATAGATTTGGGAATTCTATTAGCTAAGTTGCTTTTTTAGAACATGAGAAATGAGAAAACGGTTAGCGTGCATCTTCTGTCCATTCCAACTAGAGTAAGAAACCATAACGGTGGAGACTCCTTTGGCAATGGCATCGAAATAGGGGGTCATGTGGATGTTGACTAATTGTTTATAATTGCTGACAGTGTTATTCTCATCGACACCCTGGGTTGTTCCACCATCGCCCACAAAGTGCTTAGCACACGCTACAATATTTGACCTGACAAACATCAATAAATCACATGGTTAAAAACTATTTCAGGAAACTGTGGTACAATTGATTGATCAAAGAAATTCATATTCTAAGCATGGATAAAGCAAAAGGTTTGCAGCTTAATGTCCAATTATATAGAAAACTGTGGTACAATTGATTGATCAAAGAAATTTATGTTCTAAGTAGGGATAAAACAAAAAGTCTGAAACTTACTGTCCAGCCACATACGACACCCCCTTTGTAAAGATCCTGCAAACCTGCTCGCATCAAACAAGACATTCTAAACAGTGAAAACTTGACTCTCATTTTTGAATGAACTTCCATCGAGCACTTCCATGCCAGAGTCTTACAGCAACACATGGAGAAAATGTGTATTGAATGCCAGTAGATCGAACTTCCAGAGCTATGGCAGCTCCAATTCTTTTAACCAGATCAGGATCCCTGTATCCATAAAACGTTGATACAAATTGTTAGCCAAACTTTCTAGAAGATTTTGATTTTGAGGGCAGTAATCAGAAGCCAGAGTTCCCATGATATATTAAACATCAACATTTTCACCCTGATTCTGTTATTATCCCAATTCAGTTACTCAAGATTTTGCCCATAATCATTCAGATAACCCTAGTTACTTTTCAAATCATTGTCTCCTAACATTTTGCTCATTGCAATCAGAGTGCCCCTTGGCACTTTCCAAATCATAATACTACTTACGATGAAAAAATAATGCCTACGGATATAGGCCCAGGCTCTCTAGTATTGTCCAGAGATAAAGGGTTTTCATGAAATATAGCCGACCACTCAACCTACTCATTTGTTTAAATCATTAGCCATGACATTTTCTAGTTGCAAGGAAATGCTGTGAAGAAAAAATGGAGTTGATACTCTACTTGCCTGATAGCTCCAAGCCCAACATTGTGAGGGAAGACGGTAGCCCCATAGACATTGTTGTGACCATGAACAACATCAATCCCATATACACAACGATTCTTAGATTTAAAAGAACTTTTAGGCCCCAAAATCATAAAATTAAGTCTAGCTAGAATAATAGGCATGGCTTAGTCTATTACATTGCAGTAAGTCATATAAGGAAAAGTACAACGTAGTGAGTGATACAAGGCAAAGTATATGGTGCTACATTAAGGAATTGCACGTGAAGTTCTCAGATCACTCCTGCGTGTCATCTCAGAACTATATTATTATGCTGAGGGAAAAAACTCATATTTTCGAGGTCTTAAATTATTTTGATTTGAGAAGCGAGATAGAAATGGATTTAGGGTGGGGATTAATGGGTGGAAAATGAAGATTTTATGAAGTTCTAATGATTTTTAGCAAATGTATATCTTATTGCAGAGAGGCCAGAGAATGTGCTTACCATGTGGAATACTACTTCGAAGGTATCCACCACAGAAAAGAGGCCAACTAGCCCTTTTACTCCCAATGCATTTTAAGCCCTATAAACATTTTCCTGAAAGTATTTTTGTTAGGTACTTGTTACTGTGATTTGCTCATATAACTGGATCCCATTTTACCATAACCCTTTAGATTCCTATGGTAATATGATTGCTTTTTTCTTCCATCTGATTTGTCTCAAGTGCAAGATTCAAAGAAAGTTTTCAATCTTAATCAATTATTGAGAATGCTAACATCTAAATATAATGTAGTTCATTGTTTTTAATTAAACCGTGTGAAATCAACAATAGAAGTCCTAGTGCCCAACAGGATTTTATGGCTTGATTGACAAATATAATAAAATGGAATAAAATAGAGTACTTCCTCCAAAATTTGTGACCTGACTCAACTAGGATGTTTTTACTTTGCAAAATTGGAAAGTGTTCAAGGTTGTAAGTTAAGATATGTATCAAGTGTGCTATATATAAACTGCACACTCTAGTATAATTACTAGTCAAATATTATAGCCAGTAGTAAATACGATGGTATGGTTAACTAATTTACAAGTTGCTTAATATTTATCCCCAGACCATAAAAACAAATGTGTGATTTGTTTAACCCATGAGTGAAAACGATTTCGATAGAACAACAAGGCTGCGATGCAACGACATACCTACCCAACAAATAATTTATTTGCTTAATAGATTATAGATGTTCTATACAATAAACCTATGTGAATATGGTCATCTTATTAAACCAGACAAATCAGCTCAGAATAATTCGGTATTCAAAAGCAAAGATCATTTTCTTATACGTTCAAACATGTTCAAACTAGCCATCATTTTTATTCACTGAAATTTTCTGACACAGTCAAAGCCATTATATCCCTTAACATTTATTTACAAGCTCTGCCAATGGATCATGTTCAGATTTTGTGAACAGCACAACTTTCTCAAGTTACTTTTTAATGCCCACATACATATATATATACCTCAAGGGTAGTTTAATGCCCACGTACACATATATATATACCTCAAGGGTAGTTTAATGCCCACATACACATATATATAGTTCAAAGGTA
The DNA here is from genome assembly GCA_031772625.1 of Pinus tabuliformis. Lineage (NCBI taxonomy): Eukaryota > Viridiplantae > Streptophyta > Pinopsida > Pinales > Pinaceae > Pinus > Pinus tabuliformis. The sequence goes on along the minus strand of CM062811.1, from coordinate 553,174,689 downwards.
GTTTAGGACTAACTAATCAGTTCATTTCTCAAATAAAAATCTCGAAGAAAAAAAAGATATACTACAGGTAAGATAGGAAAATCATGGAAATAAATAGCATTGATGACAGTGTATACAAATAGGTATTGTTTTCACAAGAGTTTTTTTCATTCCTCAAATTGTGCTTGGGCTAGAAAACAGAGTTTCGATGTAAATGTAGATGAGAACCTTCCTTTCTGAGAGCAAACCCGATATTAAAGATATGAGTAAGAGGAAAACAGTTGCATATAGTCTAACAGTGAAGCAGGCAATAAAACATTGACCCCCAGCCCCTGCAAGGCCTTTACAACAGTAATATTTGAATGCTTAAATGACTTGCACCTCCCATTTGTTCTGGGCCATTGAAAACACTATTGTTATATTGAAAAAAATGACTTTAATGCTACTTCACATTACTCACTCAAGGTTTATAAATTATCTATAAGATCTCTGCAATTACCCAGGTATGTTTTACATAAATTGCAAATTTATTAAAAACACTGTGCAATGGGCTTTACATTGTTAATATGTAGTGTAAAATCCAAAAATTGCAAATTTATTATACAAACTGTGCAATGGGCTTTACATTGTTAATATGTAGTGTAATTTATTATACAAATTGTGCAATGGGCTTTACATTGTTAATATGTAGTGTAGAATCGAGAATAGGCAAATTACCTTGCCTCATTAGTGGAAGTCCACAAGGAGTGATAAAATTTGCTCTATTGTACTTAGTATCTGAAACAGAAAAACCAACCAAAAGAAAAGAGTGTATACATACATGAATCATATCCTCTTCCTGAGAGAAACTAAGGCAGCAATAACCTCAGTACGTGATAGCAATAAGCTCTTTGGCATCCTTTATTAGGAGGTATCCTTTGACAAATAATTTCATACCTACTTCTTTTCGCCAGAAGTGAAAAAAAATAATTGACAAAATTGACCTCAAGCATACTTGCATTGAAGCTTCTAGATTGTGGATCAAAGCTGAAATCTAAATACAGTCCCAAACCCCTGAAAGCATGAAACCAAGCACCGAAAAACCCCAAGAAGACCTGCACACCAATGAAACTGTGTGCACGAATCAAGCTGCCCATGAAGCAGAACAAAATGCCAGTCCTGCACCAACCTCCAGCATGATCTATAAAATCTACAATCCCTTAAAAGATGCTCCAAGGATTTTAAACGATGAAAAAGGGGCACAAACTATCTGACTACTTCCTTTTGGCATGGTGAACTTTGGAGGGCAGCCCTTGAACTACCAACGGAACAAAGACCCACACCTTGTAGCTCAAATGGAGAGACCATACACTGTGACTGATAGATCAATCGAGAATCCAGGTTGAATACCTCATACCATATGAGGGAACAATCTCTAAAAAAAGGCCATTTTGCCCTTTAACCCACTTGGTAGGTCAAGTCAGGCCTAGACATCCTGCCTGTATATGTGAAAGCTATCCACCAAGATGCCAATTGACTGACGATGGTCTGAAACCTCTGAAAGCATCAATGATGGAGCTAATCAATGGGTCTATTCGAGTTTGCTTTCAACGATGAAGCCAATCAATGGGTCTCTATTCGAGGCTATGGCTAATAGGTATAAAAAGCAAAGTATGGATAACACTCCCTACTAAATATTGTGTCAAAGATATAGCAAATATGATGCAACAACTAGACCAATCTAAAAATGGTCTCAAGCCAGAGTGAATGGGTCACAAACTCTACCTGAACAATGGCATGCGGAATTGTTTTATTTCTCTTGATCATGCAGAAGCATATGGGTCTCTACACTCTATATCTTGGCATAGTTTGTCTCAAAGGCAAGGCCCTCACACCTCAAACCCATAAAGAACAGTGGAGAACAATGTGACCTCAAGTTGCAAATCTACAGAAGGGAAGTTTCCATCCGTATGTTGAGAGTAGACCAGTGATAGTAACACACTGCACTAAAGAACTTCAGACGAGATTTTCTCTCCAAAGAAGTCCAAAGAACCAAAAGAATATATTATAACACCCTATAGGTGTATAAAAACATAGTGCTATGATTAGCAAAGCATAGTGCCCTGGTTAGAGTTAGAACATGAAACTACTGTTCATCAGTAAAAATCTATCATCGAGAACTGTAAGGCAATCCTGATTGAATCTTTAGCCTACTAAACTATCTGCTTCTTGATAATGAAGGAAGCCGAGATTCTGAACCCCCGTTGTCGAAGAGGTAATGTCAGGAAACCACAGAGCTAGCCCAGTGTTGACCACTCTGACATCCATAAGTCATATGGTACTTTCTTTTTCTGGTTTTGCTTTCTATTTGCCTTGGTACAATCATTATTCTAGCAGTTGTAGTCAGCCTGGTGCAGTAGTAGGAGGAAGTACTAGTAGTTTCAGTGCTAGTACAATATCAAGGGGTCAGTAGAGTGGTGGTAGTTCATACCCAAGTGTGGCTTCAAACATGATTTCTTTATCCTACTAAACTGTATGCTTCTAAGATCGCCCTTGATTCGTTTATACCGGGGGTGACATACCATAGTGAGGAGCTTGGCATAGAGAATACCGAGGTCCGATTTTGCGGGCCCAAGATATGAACCGCAGATAAGGGTTCCTTTAGATTAAGTGCTACGGTACTGGATGTAACACTATATGGTGCACTGAAATGGTTCTATCGCAGGCTCAGCGGAAGTGTCTCTTTTAACTAAAGGCGCAAGTGGAAGCGCAACTGATAAAGTGAGCATGGTCAGAAGCTACTCTTATAGAGGTTGCAACTGACTTCAGCAATGGACACAGATGCAATTCCAAGTTGGTTAAGTGTTCGTTGGTTCATGGATGCATTGGGCACTATGTCCCTAAATGCTATCTGCTGCCATGCATTTCAAAGATTACCACAGAAAGGAATCCACAGAAAGGAATCCCTCTTGGGTTACCCGAGACAATTAGCACAGAAAGGAATCCCTCTTGGGTTGCTCGAGACAATTAGCACAGAAAGGAATCCCTCTTGGGTTGTCCATGGACAGTCAATATCAAGGGTAAGTTTTGGATATTAATCTTTAAGTGGTTGAGATTTAATCCAGATATGGTTGTATCAATAAAGCAAATGAAATGAATGAAAGAGTGCATCCTAAGTAAGAGGAATTCAAATTAAGTGCACAGTGAACTACCATGATGCTGCAAATAACAACTTAGTCAATACAGCCAAGAGATTCAAGGAGCTAGAACAAAACATAATTGTACCAGGTAACATATTAGAGTAACTTGAATAAAAGCACAGAGGACTAGCCAATTACCGAGATGGTTTTCCAATTCCACTTGCATCTTCCAGATTGTGAGATTTATTTATGTAGGGGGGAGCTCTGATACCAACGTAACACTCTACGTTGACTTAAAGTGTTCAAATCAGTCTTGTTAGAACATAGATACCAACTCTGCAAACAATGGAAAAACAATATTTATGAAAACTGGGATTGGGAACATAGAACACAAGATAATCTATGCCACTGCATTTTACTTCAGCAAAAAGACTTCAAGTAGCAACAACAAGAGCTGAGGAAATGCTAGTGTGCTTAGGGAGACTCCCCCTTAGGTGAGCTTTCGTTAAAATGGGACTTCTTATATAAAAATTCCAGAAATTCAAAACACGAGTAGAAAGGAATCGATTATTATTAGGCCGATAGGCCTTCCTTTGAAAGAAACTTTCGTCGTCCTTTTGTTTCTGAGACTGACACCTGGCGTCCACATTCAGCGGGAAATTGTTCAATCATTCTGTTATGGTCTTCATCCTTTAGGCCGGAATTTGGGTGCCTAGCGGGGGTCGATATCCCGCTTCTGCTATCATTCGCGCCTGTCCCTCGCTTCTGCTATCATTCCGCCTCTCTATCGCCGAAATTGCCGTATGTGTCTCGTCAAGGTCAAGAAGAGTCCCAAGCCCGTGGCATCTTGCGCCATGCCTGCGCTTCCTGGTAATTTATTGCTTTCGCCCTTTTCCCTTTGGTTTCCTCCCATCCCCAAGCTGTTAAATGCTGCCAGAGGATATGAACTTGAAGGATGCTAATTTTGGGGTTTAACTGTCAGGCATGAAGATAAACACTGATACTCTGATGGCGATAAAGGCAAAGGAAATTTATTGCTTTCGCCCTTTTCCCTTTGGTTTCCTCCAATCCCCAAGCTGTTAAATTCCTTGAGAGCCCACATATGCCTGGCCATTGCAATTTATATATTGATATCCACCGGAAGGAAGTCTTGGAGAGTGGATATCAGCCATCGGAGGGAAAATGGCGAACCAGTATTCCACCAAAAACTCTTTCGAAAGCCTGGTTGTGAGCACCATGATGAGTCGGCTAAATATGCGCAGCCCTTTTCTGGACACCAATACCTTCCTATCCAACTCGTATGATCGCATCATCGCGGACGAGAGCAAGAGCCCATTGGAGAGAGAGGAGGCGAAGCTGGAGAAGAATATCGTTCAGATTATATCCAGCGGGGACACTGATAAATTGAAGGCGAACTCCGGCCAGGCCGTCACCATTGGCGAGCACCAGGTTTGCGTGGGGTTCCACGAGGACCCAGAGCCCGGCTACCGCGTCTGGGAATGGCACGGTCACATCATGCTCTATGATGAGGAGAAGGGCTACACGACAGAGTATATCTACGGGAATTTCTTCGAGAAGGCAACTGAGTTTAAGCGTAGAGCGGCTAAACCCCAGGAGAAGAAAGACAAGGAGAACGAGGCCTCCGGTGGAACTATGGACTTAGGAGGGCTTATTGATACCGTCAACGAGATGAACGCTCGAATTTTGTGCAGAAATATGAGCGCGGGGTCCTTCAAGTGAAGCTGCACGGTGGTTAATCACTGGGGTTTTTGGGCTTAGGGTTTATGCGAACTTACTGGTAAGAAGCCCCCCCTTTAAAACAAAAAAATTATGTGCATTGGTTGGTTCTGGTAAGTCGGCTAATGCTTTATTACTTTGGGAAAAGTATTTTCTATAATAACTGGTGGGTGGTAGTTGCAATATGAAGTCCTGAATTATTTTTGAGATAATTGCAGCATTTAAAGGGGATTTGTGCTTGTAAATTAGAAATGTCATGTGCTTGGGTTTGTTTCAGATGTGGAAATTATTCAGTTTTTCTGATGGTCCCAAACAGGTCTTCAGGGTTTCCATGCCCTGTGCATGTTGTTGTTGGACACGGCAATTGCATCCAATTCTGCAAAAAATGTTGTTCTTTGTGAAATATAAAGGACCTTTTATTTGTGTGAAATCCAGGTATTGTAACCGCTGCTCTGATAAAATTTAAATATATTGTTTTGAAATTGCATGGTTAGTGGTCTGGATGCTATAATATGTATTCACTGTACCAAACTCTGTAGCTATGCTCTCATAAGCAGAGAGCAGCTGAAAGATTTCCATAAATTACATATTAGATAGGGCTTTTGGCATGCTTCTTCTATTAAGAGAAGATTATGGACAATAATTCATTTATTATCTCCATTGTAGTTTCTTTATGCTGCTTCTTTTAAAAATAATTGGAACCTGTATTGTCTTAATCAAGATGTATTATTCCTTATTAAATTTGTTATTGCATATAGATAAGGGAGGTGCTCTAGGCCCAGATCTTATTTTGCTATTGCACGTAGAGAAAGGAGGTAATCTAGGCCTGTCTGGTGATAATGTGATGGTATTTTAATAAAATGAAGAATAGAACCATATCTTGGCAGGGATTAATTATTTATTTTACTTGTCATATTTGAATAACAATAAACTACTCTAAGCCAGTCTGGGGATGATGTGATGGTATTTTAATAAGATGAATTACAGAGCCATATCAGGGATGAATTAGTTATTTTACTTCATATTTAAATAATAATAAACTAACATAGATCCTGTTAAACAGGGCTGTATATTTGAATAACAATCAAGGTGTATATTTAAATAACAATTGTAAATAAACTAGCATAGATCAATGTTAGCCCAGCAGGATATATTGTGTTATTAGTTGTTGAGAGGTAGGAATCTCAAGTTTTTGATCCTTAATAAATTGTGTATTATTTGTTGAGAGGTATGCATTTCAAGTTTTTTATCCTTAAAAACTTGAAATGGTTCAATATAAAATAGTATATGCTAAAATTATAAAATGAGATGGTTCAGCATAAAATTTTATATACAAAAATTCAATTCGAGATTTTTCCATTGAGCTTTAGGTGTATTTACTTTGCAGTTTTACAATGTAAAACTATTTTTTTGGTGGGTATTTTCTAATGTAAAGTTGATTCCAGAGGGAGTTCTTGACGTTTGTTGTTTATTTATGTAATAACAATTATATCTGTCTCTGTTTGTGTTGAATTGAGAAAATATCCTTCTCTGAGCTACGAGAAATATCTGGACTTGAGTTACGAACTTACCTTCTAAATCCAGGATGCAAAATTTTGCTGATGAACTCGTATTTTATCTTGGAAGGTTTGATGGCTTATACCGTTAGTTTGGTTGAAACATATAAATAGCCCATTGTCCATGCATTGTGTGGTGATCTGACAAATAAAAGAATTTGTCATTTTGTTTCTTAGCTATAGCAATGATCTGATGCAATAAAACTTTGATTTAGAAGTCATTTTTCCAGATTCAAATAGAAGTGTTCATCTTTTATTTATTTAGTAGTGTATATATTAATGGGAAGGACTATCCTGTGTACATGGTTATGGTCATATGTACCATATTTATTTTCCAATTACTCACTTTCCATGAGATGCATCTGATAATAAGTTGGTACCAACTTTAGTGCCATGTCAGCTGAGCTGTGGTCTCACTGTAAAAATGTGGGAGTTTACTATTGCTGGCCCAAGTTGGGCTCCCAGGAAAAATAAGAGAATTCTCAGCCATATACCCAGAAGTGCAGTTCTGATATGAATAGATTTTAGCAGCAGATTGGGGAAATCAGTCCCTGACTTGGCCAAAAAATAAGGGGTGTTATGGTAAGGAGAAAATAAAATTTAACCCTGCAATCATATCATCTAAATTTAATTTAAAGCACTGGCCTGACAATGGTATCATAACAGAATAGAAATCATGATCAGGTCACATCTTGTTTCTAGCATTATTTTCCTTCCAAAATTTAACTCACTTCTTTTGTGGACCCCAAGGTTCATCATTCAAATTCACAAAGCTACTTTGAATCTACTGAGGGTTAAAATGGAACTATTTTGTATTTTTGTGTGTGCCTGTGTAATTGAAGCTGAACATAATTGCAAGGGTCATCTTTATTCTTCTTCCTGGAATTTACTACAGGTGCTGCGCTTTCTGTTATATGTAATAGGATGTTTCCCTGAAAGGTTTCCCATGCTGAATAGGATTTATGTTGTGCACAAATGCAAATTTAAGGTTCCACACATCAAAATTTAATGCACTCCAAGTGCTATGCTTTTTCTGATTTTGATGCCAGCTGACTTATCTTAGGATTTATGTGTGCAATGCAATTCTAGGGTTCTGTACATTGCAGTTTATGCTCCACGTGCTTTGCAATTTCCGTGCCTCCCAGAATATTACATTCTCGATTCTCTGCACTCCGACCTTGTTGCCCCGGACACCCATTAACGACAGCAACAGCGACAACCGAAGAAGAAAAGTATTATGAAGTTGAGGTTGAAAATGCAGAGGACGAATCAGATTCTGATGTTGGGGGAGATAAAGACAACCAGCAAGTAAAGGGCAAGGGATTGAGGTGGGCTGATGTAGACGACAATGGATTGGATAAGGCGCAAAAAAGGCTCATAGAAGCTCTGCCTCCAAAGTTGTCTGGAAGGAGCAAGGCCTTGATGAAACATATAATTTGTTTATCAGAAGAGGATGATCCATCTGAATTAATCATGAAGTGGGTGAGAATAATGAAGCCCAAAAGAGTAGATTGGCTTGCAGTCCTCAAACAGATGGAGGAACAGAACCTCAACCATCCCCTCTTCTTCAAGGTCAGTGGCTTTTCAATTATTATAGATGTGCTTCTTAAATATAGATGGACTGAGTAAATTATTAACCAAGTTGATCTGTATGACATTTTCTTTTCAGTCCACTAATGCTTTTACTGCTCTGCAATTTATGCCATATGCCATACGAAGCTTCTTGGCAGTGTTATCAGACTCTTCCCAGTCCAAGTGGAGTTGCGAGTTTGACTATGTTTTAAGAGGAAACAGAGTCTAATCAGCTGAATCTGAATCAATCCTGACTTATTCTTTAAAGTTTAACTCATAAATATCACCCAAACTCACTGTTACCACTCAAATTATCACCTAGGAGGAAAAGTCCTAACCTCAATGGGACAGCCTAGACGCATAATAGGCAACCACTCACTGTCACCATGATGGCCTTGCCCGACCAAGGAGACTGCCTATCCCAGGGGAAATCTGCATGATCAATTTAAACTTAGATTGTTGGGAGAGAAATTGGAAAATACTAGCATGAATTGACTACTCTTATGCTTAACTCAATCAAATCGATTCATTCGTCAAAGATGTGAGAACACAAAATTCATATACTCGTTAAAATTCTAAGCTTCCAAGAGCAGGCATCCATATGTTCTAAGGCTAACTGTATCAACAATCAAGCTACCGCAGGCACTCCATGCATTTGTTCATCTGATCGAAAATCACGGCCTCCTCCTCTTCCACGACCTACAATCCCATCGGTGCCATAGACAATGGGCCCATATTATATAATCAGTTGCTCAGTCCAATCACATTGAACCCAAGGGTACTTTTTGGCAAATGACATTCACTAGCCAATTGGATAAGCGGTTCTCTGCTTGAGATTTCTGAGTACCAAAATTACTTCGTTGCAGCCTCCTTTGGTTAGACACAGGTGGAACCCAAAAGGCTCTAAATATTAGAAGTCTAGATGGAGGGCGTCTAAACATGAGAAGGTCTAGATGGAGGCCAACTATTTGTGAGGAAGAGAGGTGGGCAGCCCCAGGCCTTAAGAACATAGTCGTGGGCCTTTTTTTTATATACGGAATCTCCCCATTTTTTGAGTTGAGTGGGGTCGCAGGCCTTAAGGAGAACATGGCTGGGCTTCTCTTTTTTAACATTAGCTCCCATTTTTTTGATTAGAACGAGGTCGTAGATCTTAATAAGAACATAGGGTTGGCTGAGCTCTTAATCTTCTTTATTGCTATGTTACCAACCAGCTCTGTTGAAAAAAACAGAGTTTTCAGGGTTCTCCTGGGTGAAACCCAGCTGGGCTCTGCTATGCTGACCTTAGTTAACTAGGTCACGAGTCTGACTCTCTGCTGACAACTTAAACTTGCCATTATTAAGTCATCTCTGTGAGCACTTGTGGGTTGGAACCTGATTGGTGAGCGCATTTCACAAAAATTAAGCAAACACACCTTTTTATCTGATGCCCCTCCAGTGGACTTGCGGTCGAAAATTTTGATGAGGATTATAGTCCCAGCCCAAAACTAATTGCTATTTTTTTAAATAGAGTGTGCTGAGGTTTCGGGGTTGCTGAATCGATCCTTTGCCTAAGAAGATTGGAAAATGAAAATTTTACTAATTGTTTGCTGGAAAAGTGAAGTTTGCTGCTTGTTTTGGATAATGCATATCAAGCTTCATCGGTGAGTACCTCATGAGTTATACCCTGCTAGACAAGTCAAAATTGCATGCAGATGGACATATGCCTTTAAATATGTGACAATGGATTAAATAATGTGTCCTCTTTAGTTGGTGGTCTGCACTCATATAAGCTATATTCTTCTCTTCTGGAAACTTTCCAGTTTTGTCACTCAACATTCTCGTAGATGTTTTCTTCCAAATTGTAGGATATAATTTCAGATGTAATTTCCAGCATTATTTCTCAGTGTGCCCATAAATCAACACTGCAATGATTGCAGTGATTCCTGGTGTTGTCTTTTGAGTCACTGAGCAGTGGTGAAAGTCCTATTTCTGTTCATTTCTGAGAGATTTTGATGTTAGGTACCTTTCCTTGGTTTTCCATTTCCCCACTGCTGGTCTTCTGTTCTTGTACTCAATAAATAGAGCCTTTTTACCAGCATCATTAAGGTTCTTTACTTCAAATGGGGTAAATTCCTCTCTGATGTAGCCATGTAGTTAACTAATTGTTTATTAAAAAAATCAACAATAGAAATCAAATAGAAAGCAGTATGGTTCATGCCTAAACAGTGGATATCAAGCTCTACAACATCTTACTTAGATTTTCGATAAACAAATTGCACAATGAAAAGGATGCCAACTTTTGATGGTTATTGCCATCCACCATAGAACTTGTCTTGACTCCTTAAGTTCTCGTTTCTCTTCTGTCAAAGTCCAATATAAATGTTTAAACATATAACGAAAGACTTCTTCTTGCAAAGTATTTACAGTATTGAATATTAATGTGAGCGTACATTTTTTTGGCATATAGAATCATTTTTTTGAAATTTTGATTATAAAAACGATATCAATTATTTAACCATTTTTTTCGTCAATTTTAAAATAGTTTCGAAATCTAATTAAAATAAAAATAACCATAATGAAAATACTTAGATTTTTTTTTTTCAATTTTTTTACTACAACGAGTCTTTTAAAAATTAATTCCTGTGCTTGAAAATGTACTATTGTGACAATAAATGTCACTGGAGCAGATATCATGAAAGAGACAAGGTGGTTGCAAATTATATACAATTCCCCAACATTGAGCGAGATGTATGCAAATAAATGGCAGAGTAATAAAAGCTAAGACACACCTGAACATATGTCACTAAATCTGGAGTGGCTATAATTATTTAGAGTTGGCTCCTGATAGCGAAGAAAAATCTTTCAAAGTTGGTGCTGGTCTTTAATGTTCATGTTGAAACTCTTCTTTCTCCTTAGTTTTTTTCAAATGTTCAATGGATATAATGTAATTAAGGATAAAATGTTTAATAAAATAATGGTGAAATGGGGTACAGTAACAAGGTCACAGTTCTTACATAATAGGCAATGGTGCCAGAATATCACCAATGGTTGACTCCTTAATCAACCAAAAACCAAATTAAAAAAATTAACAAAAATTTCATATCCCAGAAAGTGAACAATGGGAACACAATATTAAAAATGAATTTAAAAATATGTCAATTATTACGCGTCAAAAAAATAGTTTAAATCTAAAAATAAAAATAACCAGTATAAAAATAATTTTTTTCTATTTGACTACTAAATAGTAAATTAAATTTAAATTAACAATAATACTACCTTGAACAACATAAAAAATCAATCAAAAACAATGTTTACAAAACATTACCCAAGAGCGAATGATGCCTAAATGAAAAAGAGCTCAGAGTTAGAGAACCCGTGTCCAGGGACATGAATTCCCATTGGTTACCCTCTCCAAAAAATTACATGGAAATTAGGAAATGTTTATGGTATTAATGGGGACATGTTTAACAAATTGTTTTAATATTTAATGCATGCAAAGTAAATAAATTAATTTTAATAATCAGCCTTCTTAAGTTATGTAAGTTGATTTTTTAATTGAAAATAAAGTTAATATATAAATTTATAAAATAAAAATTCCATAAGTTCAAATTTTTGATTTATAAACTTTTTACTAAAATAAATAAAATAACAATTAAATAAAAATAATTTGAAATTAATATAGATTGAGCCAAAATCAAAAAACCCTAAAAAAAATAAATTTTAAATTAAATTTTTAGGATCGAAATTTAATTAACAAATATTTTGAACATTAAATTATTTATACAAAGATTTTAAACCCTAAAAGAAACTAATGAAGTTGAATATTTATAAATAATTTAAAAATATAAATTAATACAATGAAAATTTCATAAATTAAAATCATTTAATGTTATTTACCAAATCAAAAATCAAATATTTGGGATTTAAATAAAATAGAAGATTATTTTACAAAAAAAAAAAAAAAAATTAGTTGAAAAAAATGTTTAATAAAGTCAAGCCATACAAAAATTTGATCCCTTCATTTAATATTCCTAAATCATTCGAATTCCAAATAGGGTCAAATTTTGAAGAATTAGAGTAACCAAGTCCTTGCACTCAACAAGTATTTAATCTAAAAAATCTCAATTAACCCTAACCATTAATTAGTCTTTCACCACTCTAAGTTCCAAAATGACAATGGTATGTTACAACATTATGATTGAGCGATTACACTTGTGACTCAATAACAAGGTAATATTCAACTATGAAAGACATAATTCCACTAGGAGGGTATGCTACACATTTGGTTCACTTTCCATATACTTCATGATAATTGTTCTTTTTTTGCAAGGTGTTGGTTCTCATTATTACTTTGATTATAAACAACATAGATAATAAATCATAACACTGGTTCAACATATACCCTTCATGAATTTTAAGGTTAGCATTGAATATAGTAGTAATACATAAGCATACTCTTGTATGCTCCTCATAGTACAATGGTATTTCCCTTAAATTAAATCTGTGATTATGTTGGAGTCCTCAACAATAACTACATCCCTTTGCACAATGCCCTTGAGGAACTTGACTCCTTGATACATGTTAGTGCTTTCACTTGTTATTAGTTGCTTGTCCCTATCTCCAGAAAAATTTTAATTTATAGGGACCTCTTCCACTTAGCAAAGCACAAAGCAAGGTCTTGATCTCCATTGAATCCATTCCCTCTAGTTCCATAGTGTTGGCATAAATAATTTTAGCTACTGGCTGCTCTTTGGGTATCCCTAAAATTCGTATACCTTGGCTCATTACAGTGATGAATCAGACAAGTGTATAATTGATTTCAATGACACCTTATCTCATTTGTAGTGAACATTTCTACCAGCTCCATGCAGAGGACCCTCTTTTCAATATGTTTTCAATTCTATGTTTTGAATTTTTTTTAATTAGAAATGTAAAATCATAAATTTAATTAATTATATGTTTTAAATTTTATTTTTTAAATTAAAAATATAAAATCATAAATTTAAATGGTTCAAATTACATTATAATGCACTTAATATTTATAATATGGTAGCCATTTCCAAATTTATACTTTCCATTATATATTAAATATTATCCATTAAAATGAAAATAAATATCTACAAATTTTAATAATAATAAAGAATTTGGCATGTTAATATTTTTTTATTAGTAATTTTAAAATTATAAATTACAATTTTTTGAAATTATATTACATTTTTCATGTATTATTGTATATAATATTTATAAAATTAAATAAAATAACCATATATTTAATAAAAAAATTTATTATTATCAATTTTATGGTTTGAAATTTTTCCAAAATAAAAATATAAAATTATAATTTTAAATGGTTCAAATTTCATTGTAATTCACTTGATATTTATAATATTTATGGGCTTTTTTCCAAGTTTATTTTTTCTACTTTATATTACATATTATTGATTAAGATAAAAACAAATATCTATAGATTTTAAATAATTGCATGGAGAGACTTTAGTCCAACATGAATGATTACATGGGAGATTTTAGCCCAAAGTGAATGAGATGTTCTAAGGTTATGTAATGTTATTTAAACTTGTTAATTTAGTTAAATTACATAAATATAATATAAAATAAAATAAAATAAGAATTATAATTATTAATAATTAAACCATTTTAGATTCATCTTAACTCTAGATTTAGATAGCCTACAAAGGGATCAAATTTCTCAAGGTACAAGCTTTTCCTTTAGATCCATCTTAAGAGTTTGTTCTATTTGCATGGTTTGGGAAATATTACAAAGACCCAGGATTTCACATGAGTGAGAGAGACAATTTACTTGATGTGGTTTATAAACATGTATATGCATCTCCTAGATGGGGAGGAGCATGTGGAGGGATATGGAGGTGAGTATGAGATTGTTTTGTGTGAGAAATCCATCACAACTTGTTAGATTTCTCACTCTACAATGTTTCTATGTGCTTGAGTTTGTGCTAAAAGGAAATCTAACACATGTTAGATTTTCTTTTACATTGCAATGTTCTTAATCTAGAACACATTAGACTTATTTAGTCCTAAAATGTTGTTATGTTCTTGTGTTTGTGCTAGAAGGAAATATAGCATGTGTTAGATTTATTTCAAATTTAAATATGCTTGTGTTTGTGTTGAATTTTTTTTTAACACAAGCTAGATTTCTTATACTCTACAATGTTGTTGTTGGCAACGTGTATGTATTTGTGGTAGACATAAATCTAGTACTTGTTAGATTTCTCACTCTACAATGTTTCTATGTGCTGGAGTTTGTGCTAAAAGGAAATCTAACACATGTTATATTTTATTTTATATTGTAATGTTGTTAATCTAGCACACATTAGACCTATTTAGTACTACAATGTTGTTATGTTCTTGTGTTTGTGCTCGAAGAAAATATAGCATGTGTTAGATTTATTTTAAATTTAAATGTGCTTGTGTTTGGGTTGGAAGAAAATTTAACACAAGCTAGATTTCTTATACTCTACAATGTTGTTGTTGGCAGCGTGCTTGTATTTGTGGTAGACATAAATCTAGCACTTGCTAGATTTCTCACTCTACAATGTTTCTATGTGCTCGAGTTTGTGCTAAAAGGAAATCTAACACATGTTAGATTTTCTTTTACATTACAATGTTGTTAATATAGCACACATTAGACTTATTTAGTCCTAAAATGTTGTTATGTTCTTGTGTTTGTGCTAGAAAATATAACATGTGTTAAATTTCTTTCAAATTTAAATTTGCTTGGGTTTGTGTTGGAAGAAAATTTAACACAAGCGAGATTTCTTATACTCTACAATGTTGTTGTTGGCAACGTGCTTGTATTTGTGGTAGACAAAAATCTAGCACTTCCTAGATTTCTCAACCTACAATGTTTCTATGTGCTTGAATTTGCGCTAAAAGGAAATCTAACACATGTTAGATTTTCTTTTACATTGCAATGTTGTTAAACTAGCACAAATTAGACTTATTTAGTCCTAAAATGTTGTTATGTTCTTGTGTTTGTGTTAGAAGGAAATATAGCATGTGTTAGATTTCTTTCAAATTTAAATGTGCTTGTTTTTGTGTTGGAAGAAAATTTAACACGAGTTAGATTTCTTATACTCTATAATGTTGTTGTTGGCAATATGTTGTATTTGTGGTAGACATAAATCTAGCACTTGCTAGAATTCTCAATCTACAATGTTTCTATGTGCTTGACTTTGAGCTAAAAGGAAATCTAACACATGTTAGATTTTCTTTTACATTGTAGTGTTGTTATATTTGTGGTAGACATAAATCTAGCACTTGCTAGAATTCTCAATCTACAATGTTTCTATGTGCTTGACTTTGAGCTAAAAGGAAATCTAACACATGTTAGATTTTCTTTTACATTGTAGTGTTGTTAATCTAGCACACATTAGACTTATTTAGTACTACAATGTTGTTATATTCTTGTGTTTGTGCTAGAAGGAAATATAGCATGTGTTAGATTTCTTTCAAATTTAAATGTGCTTGTGTTTGTGTTGGAAGAAAATTAACACAATCTAGAATTCTTATACTGTACAATGTTGTTTTTAGCAACGTGCTTGTATTGGTGGTAGACATAAATCTAGCAGTTGCTAGATTTCTCACTCTTGAATGTTTCTATGTGCTTGAGTTTGCGCTAAAAGGAAATCTAACACATGTTAGATTTTCTTTTACATTGCAATGTTGTTAATCTAGCACACATTAGACTTATTTAGTCCTAAAATGTTGTTATGTTCTTGTGTTTGTGCTAGAAGGAAATATAACATGTGTTATATTTCTTTCAAATTTAATTTTGCTTGTGTTTGTGTGGGAAGAAAATTTAACACAAGCCAGATTTCTTATACTCTACAATGTTGTTATTGGCAACGTGCTTGTATTTGTGGTAGACATAAATCTAGCACTTCTTAGATTTCTCACTCTACAATGTTTCTATGTGCTTGAGTTTGCATTAAAAGTAAATCTAACACATGTTAGATTTTCTTTTACATTGCAATGTTGTTAATCTAGTACACATTAGACTTATTTAATCCTAAAATGTTGTTATGTTGTGTTTGTGTTAGAAGGAAATATAACATGTGTTAGATTTCTTTCAAATTTAAATGTGCTTATGTTTCTGTTGAAAGAAAATTTAACACAACCTAGATTTCTTATACTCTACAATGTTGTTGTTGGCAACATGCTTGTATTTGTGGTAGACATAAATCTAACACTTCCTAGATTTCTCACTCTACAATGTTTCTATGTGCTCGAGTTTGCGCTAAAAGGAAATCTAACACATGTTAGATTTTATTTTAAATTGCAATGTTTTTAATCTAGCACACATTAAACTTATTTAGTCCTACAATGTTGTTATGTTCTTGTGTTTGTGCTCAAAGGAAATATAACACATGTGTTAAATTTCTTTCAAATTAAAATGTGCTTGTGTTCGTGTTGGAAGAAAATTTAACACAATCTAGAATTCTTATACTCTACAATGTTGTTGTTGGCAACATGCTTGTATTTGTGGTAGACATAAATCTAGCACTTGATAGACTTCTCACTCTACAATGTTTCTATGTGCTCAAGTTTGCGCTAAAAGGAAATCTAACACGTTAGATTTTATTTTACGTTGGAATGTTGTGAATGCTTACATGTTTCTGTTTAGGCTAAAATGAAATCTAGCTTGTGCTAGATTTTTTTTGTCGTGTAATGTTGCCATTGGAAATTTTTATATGTTTGTGTCATAAGTAAATGTAACACAGACTAAATTTTTCTCACCCTACAATGTTGTTATGTGATTATGTTTCCATTAGAAGGAAATATAGTATGCATTATATTTCTTTCACCTTGTAATGTTGTTATTTGCAACGTTCTTGTGTTTTTTATAGGAGGAAATCTTTGTACACTATCCCATTCTTAGACTACATATTCCATATGAAGGGCCTTCTAATCATTTTGGGGTTTAACATTTTTTATATTATAACAATAGTCTATGTAGGCATGGACTAAAACCTCATAGTCTCTAAAAGGCAAGGTCAAATGTCCCAAGAAATATTATTATTATAGTGTTTTTATTGACATTGTGTTTATGTTTTTGCTAGAAGGAAATTTAGCATCCACTAGATTTGCTTTACAATACAATGTTGTTGTTGGCAATCTTCTTGTATGCAATAGAATATAGTCTAGCATGGGTTACATTTCCTTTGCCTTGCAATATTTTTAATGACAATGTGTTTTTGTTTGTGGTAGAAGGAAATTTAGCTTGTGCTATATTTATTTTGTTTTGCAATGTTTTTCTTGGAAATATGAATGTGTTCATACTAAAAATAATTCTAGCACGTGCTATATTTATTTCACCTTACAATGTTTTTTTTGACAATATCCATGCGTTTGTAATATAAATAAATCTAGGATGCGAATATTTCTTTTGCTTTTTAAGATTCTTGTTGGCAATATGGTTTTGTTCGTGTTAGAAGTAATTATATCACATTTTATATTTCTTTCACCTTGCAAAGTTGCTATGTGTTTTTCTTTGTGCTAGACGAAGATCTAGAAGAAAATCTAACGATTACCATAGTTAATGTTCTTTCATTGTGTTTTGCTTTTATTTTTTCTAAAGCAAACTAAGAATGTACATGACTAGAAGAGATAAATTTTGTGTACATATGATGTTGTAGTTTCTACAATTGTTTTTATTTATTCACAATGTAATGTCTTTTGGAAATGTTCTTATGCTCGTGCTAGAAGGAAACCTAGTAGATGTTTGCTTTCCTATATTCACGATTAAAAGAACATAATAAATTATTTGGGGGTGCCCTTTTTCTAACCTTGATTAGCTATTATTGTGAGTTCTACACTTGTTATTGTTCTTGTTCATTTTGTTACACATATAATGATGTGAGTAGTTATAGTATTTATAAATTCATATTTTCATCAATAATTTGAAACTATGATAACAATTTTTTACTTTATTTTCAGATACCATGGACTATGAAGCTAGCGAGAATTCAAAGGAAGCATCCAAGGAAAAAGGAAGTTCAAGAAACACGACACCAAATTTTTTAAATGGTATGACAATTTTAGTTTATACTTTGTTACAATCGTTAGACATTGTGTTAATAACTCGTTGTTGATTAATAAACCTATGGAAATAGCCTTAGGAGTGGGGTTTTAATGAGGACAACCCATACTAACATGGGTATTTTTTTTCCAAGAAATTTTAACTATGTGATAACTTTTAGTGTCATATACTAAACTTGCATAACATATGTACTCATTTATTATTGTGCGTGTAAATGGAAATCGTGTATTATAAGGTTGTTTAATACTATTTGTTATTTCATGTCTTCCATAATATTTTTCTTTCTAGAAACCATGGAAACTGCTAGGCATGAAATTTGAAGTAAAGTAGCAAAGAGAAAAAGAAAAACAAATGATATACAAATGATGCCCCCTTCAACTGATATGGTGGTTTTATATTTTATGTACTCTTTTAGAAATGGTTGGATTAGGTGGTTTCTTTTCTTAGCAGTTTTACCCACTTGATAACTTTTGGTGTCATATAGTAAAACTTGCATAGCATATGTACTCATTTATTATTGTCCATGTAAATGGAAATCATGTATGATAAGGTTGTTTAATAATATTTGGTATTTCATGTATTCCATAATTTTTTTTCTAGAAACTGCGGAATCTGGTGTGCTTGAAATTCAAAGTAAAGTAGTCAAGAAGAAACAAAAAAAAGTGATATACAAACATTGCTTCCTTCAACTCGTATGGTGGTTTTATATTTTATGTACACTCTCTTAGAAATGGTTAGATTAGGTGGTTTTTTAGTATTTATAAGAACATTATGTGACAATATTTGAAATTATATTTTCATTTTGATTAATGCAAATATTTTTTTTGTTGTTATTTGCAGAATTGGTTGGCCCAAAAGCAAATGAAATGTTACAACCATCACTTAAGAAAACGAAAAGTTATTCAACTGACAAGGTAGTATTAATAACACCTTCTACTTCTACTTATGAAATGATTAAAAAATACAATACATATAATGAGCTTGTGCAAGATTGGTACATCCAAATAGAAGCTCCGATGAATATGTTTCATGATATGTATCTATTTGGATCAATAGATGGAAACGAACCATAGATATTAGGAATAATAATTAATTGCTATGCTTACAATGAAAATGACATTGACTTTCAAGTGGAAATGATTAAAGAAAATGAGGTAAAATTAATTTCATGTCAAGTGGAGTATACAAATTTTAAACTAGATTTGATTGAAGCTTCAAGTATTGATTCAACAAATACGATAAAGATTTCAATGTTCAAGTTGGATAACTTTGAGAGCTTCTCTAAATCTGGACTAAATAGTTGTGCAGATTTTTTAAAATGCATCGCCACTGTTCTGAGATATCGCTATGTAAGAAGTAAAAAAACATCATCTGTACTTCTTCATTTACAACAAAAAGGTAAATTTCTTGATAGAATTGATTCTCAATTACTTGCTTTGATAAGAGTATATTTATTTGATTTGGAGGAGAATATAACAAAAAGTGATTTCAAGCTCACTATAGAATTTCAAAAAACTAGGAAAGTTGAATTTGAAACAACTATAACCTTGCAAACCAATGTGATGAGATTCATGAAGCCTTCAAGCATTGCTATCTATTTTCAAACTCCTTTAATACAAAAGTGGTTGTCGAAAGATGTAAAAAAGCCCCCAAAGTGTTCAAATTAAGATCACAAGATAATTTAAATGTTCAAGTATTAGTGAAATCATTCCTAGAAAAAATTCAAACCTCATTACCTGATGCTCTTCTGATTCCATTTGACATCAATGAGCTTGATCCATTGGTAAACTCTATCAAAATTATAAATGAGACAGATCTAAATTCTAAGAATATCAATTTTTGGATAGTTGATGGTCAACATACCATTCAAGCAGTGAAAGAAATTTTAACAAATCCTAAGTATAATGTATCGAGAGAAGCGAAAAAAAATATAAAAAATGTAATGCTTGATTGTTGCATCCATTAGTTGAACCCACTGAGGTGATCCGCATTTGTTGTCAATTAATTATGCAAATAAGGTATTCTTCAAAACTCCATTTATTGATTGTGTGCGCTCGGCAAGACATTTCTTAATTGCCAATGACAAATTAAAGAAAAGGAGGATTGGATGTTCTGAGACAGTTGAAGAGAAGGTATGTAATTTTAATTATTTTTACATTTAACATTTTATTATTGTATCTATTTTTGTTGTAGATAAATGACTAAAGCTGATAATATAAGTCATATTTTTTTATATTTATAATGATTTCTCATTAGATTATAACACATTATTTAGTTTCATTTTTACATTGAATTTTTATTAGTTTATATTTATTATTTTATCATGTTGATGATGAAATGTTGTGCTCATTCTTTGTCTCTCCAATTACAAATTTTTCTTATAAAAAAATTCTCTTATATTTTGATGAACCTATTTGGGATAAATGGGACACTGTTTTTAACTGTTACCAACTAGGCACATTAAAGTGTTCTCCAAGCCAACTTGATTTTGAGAACTACAAGAGAAATAGTTTACACAGTTTGACACCAACGACTCTTCAGCCCATTCAGGGATTAACCATGGAAGAAATTGCTTTAGTAGCATATAAGCTATTGGATGAAACCATTTGGTTTTCTATTCCAATTAATCATCCATCAAATGCCATAAAATTAAAATATTATTGTTCTAAATTGAAAACCAACAGAAAAATATTGGATGCAATCGTTACATATTGTCAAAGTCATGATCAAAATTTGAATGAGATGACTCTTACTACATTCAACATTCTTGAGCATTATGAAATTAATGATATCATATTTACCAATTTTTGTAACACGGTGGAGGGGTCTACTTATGTCAAAGGAACACGTAATACAAAGATAGAGTCCCTTTCTCAGCAAGCATGTGGAGTCCTTGATAGAATGATAAATAGATGAACAAGTGTTCAACAGGTTGATAACAATTTTGAATTTGGTTGTCATTTTGGGGGCCCTCATCTTTTGTCAACACTTTTGTACTCTTTTCCATGTCAGTTGCAACCAATTTTACCTATGACCTTGTTGGTTTGGATACACTTGCTTTGAAAAAAAACAATTCCACAAGCGATATTACATTGATTTTTTTTGATTTCTTATCGAAAAAAATGAGTTGAATGACTTTACTATAGTTCTCTTAGTAGAACTTTGGTTTTGTAATGATGTATGCCAGTGTTTGGAAATTTCCATAAAGAAATCCAAGTTCAACTATAAAATGACTAGTGGCATTTATGAATATAAGTCCCAAAACAATTATAGTTATGATATAGTTCTTATTATACATTTCTATACTTTAGAATTAAAATTTTTGAAGGCTATAAAAGACTCTCACACATTTGAAGACACATTTGATGAAAATGAGAGAGATTATGATTTCTGGATGGATTTAGTGGAGAAACACCAACAATGTAGTGATGCAAAAGTGGTCAGTTCTCTTTATGTGGGGAAAAATTTAATCAAGGCTTGTTGTACATATGGAAGAAGAATTTCATGTGTTGTGCAAACAGAGTCACAAAGGACAATCATGTTAAATAATTACAAATCTTTTCAACTATCAATTTTGGTATCCATTAACTTCTTGGAAAATTTGGGTACTACAATTCATTTTTCTTCTTATAATACTTTGGATACTAATTTTTTCATATTTCTTAACTGTCAAAGAGTTCACTAAAATGACTAATGATAGAGATTCTAAAATAGAGAATGATGAAAGTGGGAAGAAAAAAATTAATCAACATAGTGCTCATGTTGTTGAAAAAAGTATGGAGATAGAAATAGGAGGAGAAGGAGGAGAGGAAGAAGTTATCATACCAGGTACATAATTTGTTTGGTTTTTTCTCTTGATAATTTTTCAAGTTATTTAATTTCCATATTCATAACATTTTTGGATGACTATTATAGGGAATTATGAGATGAATGAAATTAATCAAGACAATGACCATGGAACGATGGAGATAGAAATGGGTATTAATCGTTGTGACTCTATCTTTTTTTATTTTATTTTATTATTCTTTTAAATTATTGTGATTCATATCATTTCATATGTTGATTATAGTTGGAAATAAAGAGAATGCATATAATGACCAGGGTACTGTACCACAAAACTACAATCAAGACCAAAATATTACTATGGATGATTATAGATGATTCTTTTTTTGTATAGTTGTTTAATGAATTTTGTTCATTGTCACAATTTATAACATTTTTTTTATGTTTATTATAGTGACAAGCAAAGAGAACCAAGACATTGATCAAATGAAAGTTAAACAAAACTTTAATCAAGAACAAAATATAACATCATGTACTTATAATTTGTCCACTTGTTTTCCTT
The DNA here is from genome assembly GCA_031772625.1 of Pinus tabuliformis. Classification (NCBI taxonomy): domain Eukaryota; kingdom Viridiplantae; phylum Streptophyta; class Pinopsida; order Pinales; family Pinaceae; genus Pinus; species Pinus tabuliformis. The sequence continues at coordinate 553,152,324 of CM062811.1, read as the reverse complement.
GTTATTTAATGATTCTATTCATTTTCACAATTCAAAATATTTTATATGTTTAATTTGGAAATGCAACGTTACAAAGATGAAGATAATGTCATATCAGATACTTATAACTTGTCTTCTTGTTTATCATATTATTCTTCAAACTCAAATGCTTGTAACTACAATAACTTTGTATATTTTTATTATAGGAACAAATAAAAAGGATAAAATTAACAACCAAGTAATGTTAAAGGTGTGTGTGTGTGTGTTTCTTTTTAAAGGTTGCATTACTAATGTTTTTCTTGGTATTGGTATTTGATTGAAGGTTTAATATGTTTACTCTAGGTCCTATCAAGATGATAAAAGAAATTATTGTTTCATTTATAAATAGTGCAAAAACCACTCAAGGTAAATGTATCGTTTCAACAATTATTTTAGTAATTTTTGTAACATGAATAAAATGGTTTGACTATATTATTTTCCATTGTGTTGTAGCCAAAATAATTGAAAAGAAACTAGTTATTTTTGAACTAAAGGACATTTTTTTATCATAGCATCGATGATGAAGCAACAAACAATGAGCATATTGAGAAAATGGGAGCTGATGTTGATTACACAATACAGAAAAAATTATTTTGGATTCATCCACATGCAAAATCATTTTTTGAAATGTGTTTCAAAAATGAATCTCTTGACATTGCAATTTGGACGACAGCTTTGAAACAAAGCACAACAAGATTTCTAAAAAAATTGGTTTCAGAGACATTACAAGAAACTTGTGTTTAAGTGGATTGCTTCAGACTGTAAGCCACAAAAGGGACATAAGGTCATTGATAATCCAATGAAAGTTATACACACTAAATCATTGAAAAAAGTGTGGGAAATGCATACCCAATATGATGCAACCAGTACTATTATAGTTGTTTGTTTAATTGAGAGAGTGAAAGAGAATCCAAAAGAAAATGTGATTCTTGCCCCTCCATTCATTGGAGCAAATCAAGGGGATAATTGGTTGATCAATGAGCTATGGAGAATATTGCATAAACTCAAAAGGCTATGGATGTGCGAGCTATTTTGAAGGATGTTCAATTACATTTAGAAATACCTTAATATTACAGATGTTTATATCATGCTATTATATGTATGACATCATGAATTATTACTTTATTTAACAACACTAACAAAAGAATTGTTGATTTGGTTTGTCATTACTGAAAATAAAATATTTTGATTTTCTTTATTTTTGGTGAGATGAATGGTCATTTAATGTTTTCATATCAAAATTTCCCATGCTATATATATATTTTACAATGGATTACATTATATGTAAAATTAATAGATAATTGGTCTATTTGTTTTAATTAGATCATTACAATTATTTGCTTTAAATGTGGTTTAAGTTATCGTTATACCTCTTAGAAATTAGTAATGTGAAGGATGACCCATTGCATTCTTATAACCCTTTTTATTCCATATAAGTTGAAAAATTATATTAAGTTGTATGTAGCACCAACAATAAACATACAATTTGTACTAAAAGAAACAACAAAAAAAACTAAGGTAGAAACTCTATAAATTAACATATAATTAATTAGGTTTGAAATTTAAAAATTGTATTATATTGTATGTGAAAATTCATATATAATTAGTTTGTTTACTTGCACTAGACCATTGTAATTATATTTTTCAGTTGCAATTAAATAAATCGTTACAGGTCTTAAAATCAATGATTTAAATGGTGGGTCAATGCATCTTATAAGACTTTTATTCCATACAAATTAAATAAAGGTATTAGGCTCTATGTATAAAGTAAACATATTATTTGTTTGTTCATTTTAATGGGGCAATTGTATTTGTATTTTGTGATACTTTGAACTCATTGTAAAATTACGTTTGCATACAAATGGAAATAGTTCATAATAAATATTAACATCATTTTTAAAATGATAGGTTTTTATGTCCTTAAACAATGAAGTGTTGAAGTGGAGATATATTAATATCATACATGTGGTTGCAGTGCAGATGCAGTTGGGAATTACTACAAGTCAAAAGATGTTGTTGATATTTGAAGTGGAAGAGTATTCTTCCAATCATACACCAAAGATGAACAAAATTTTCATATTCAAAGAGAACCAGATTGGCAGATTGGTGATAGGTCCTATTTTTTAAGGCCTTTTCAGTAAGAAGTATTAAAATATTGCTTAAGAAATTATGATGTCGCAATATGGACATTAAATGTCACTGACAAGTACATTTGAAAAGTACTTGAAAAATCAAATATTGATATAGAGGACTTTAAATTTGCATGGGACAGGTCTCATTGTCATTTGCAAACAAAATTGGAAGTAGGGAAAGGAAGATAATTTTACGAGAAAATGTTGATTGATGTGTGGTCCCAATATGGAGATAATTATGAAGAATCAAATGTATTGCTAATAGATACATAAAAGCATACTTCTCATTTCATTAGATATCGATCAAACCACATCTTGATAAAATCATAAACAGGAAAAGAGCGAGATACATGGCTTATGCAAGTTTTATTCCCCTTTCTTAAGACACTTCATCGTATCAAACAAAAACATGAGTACATTCGAATGTTCAATAGAACATGTACTTCATTGTAGTTCATGGAGATAAGCTCTTTTATAAATTTGTTGAAAAGTACATTCTATTTTTTCAATACATTTTGGACATGGTTTTTGTTGAATCAATTTGTATGATTTTATATTTTTTGAAATATATGGGAATTGCCAATTATATTAATATGTATATTTCTTATTATTTATAAATGTTTTTGCAATGACTTTGTTGTATCGATTTTTTTCTAAGATATGTGTGCGCGCGCACGTGTTCTTAAATGAATTATTTGCCATTCAAATTATCTTACATGAACCATCGAGGTGTGTTATTTTTAATGACTTATGTTTACTTATATGTATCAATAATCATATATAAATGTGAAATATAAGTTTTGAAATAGAACTCCTTGCAAACAAAGGTGTTATTCTTACTAAAGAAATTATAATAATTTACTTGATAAATGTTATGTGCATTATTCACTATTCACAATGCATTATTCACTATTAAGGCTAATGATAAATGTGTCATAGGTAAATGATTTGATCTTTTTGAAGCATAAGATATGTGATTTCTCAATTGATAGTTTTCATAAATTTATATGCTAAAATCAATTAATGGTTGTAACTGCAATCATATCATATTGAAAATCAACAAGGCACAAAGTTAGTTATTCATTGTTTACATATAAAATGCACTAATATGAATGCATAAATGAGATATGTAACTTTTTAGATAAAAATATATTGTAATTAATTTTGCATTTCTTAAAAAAACATATATATGATGATAATGATTGATAAGTGGATTATCAAGGTTTGATTACATACTATCATGGATGAATTATGTCATTTAACTTTTTGAATCGTAAGGCATCTAATTTCATTATTTAAAGTTGTTTTTTTGTAAATTTATATTTTAAATAAACTGAAATCATATCACTTGAGCTATAATTATATTATTGACTTGTACTTAGTTATGTCCATTAATATGAGTGTATAAAAGTGATTTATAAGAGCCATATACTATGATGCATTTTTTCAAAAAATAAGTCTTTTAATTTCTTGATAATAAGTATTAAGTGGACTATTTAGGCTAACAAGTGATGGCTCATAAGTGAATACTACTCGTTAAATTGTAGGGCATTCAATTTTTAACCCATATTTTTTTTTCATATATTCTTGAATCAACTATTTGTATATGTAATCATCTCATCTCATTTAATTTAATAAGGAATCCATTTATTGACTTTTATTTGTCTATTACATAATCTATTAAGAGTGTATTAATCTCATATTGTATTGTTTTGAAACAAAACTATATGAAAAACAAAATTCTTTTCTTAATAAAACATGGAATAATTAATTGACAATGTGTTAAGTGGACCATCTAGACTCATTAAAGAGATGGGTAAAAAATGGTTGTATTTAAACTTTTTGCACCACAAGACATTGATTTTCCAATCCATATTAGCATTTTGTCATTTTCAATTCCTAAATAGTTTATTTGTGGTTTAAATAATTTCATAGAATTCAATATGACTTGAAGAATTCTATTTGGTTATATGCATTGATAGAAGTTCATAAATGTGATGCAATTTTTAAATGTAACCCTTAATGTAAGTAAATATATATATTTTACAGAACACATTATAATTAATTGATAATGAGTTTTAAGTGGTCTATATAAAACCATTTATCGACTTTTATTTTCATATCATGAAGTTTAATCTAAGTGTGTAAATGTGGCACTTTTAAAAAAAAATAAAACTCCATGTAATATGAAATGTTTTTCCTAACAACACATGGAATAATTAATTGGTAATGAATGTTAAGTAGATTGCTAAAGTTATTTCAAGGTATGGGTCATAAATAAGTGTACTTAAACTTTATGTAACATATGACATTTGATTTTCCCACCTTTATTAACATTTGGTAAATTTCAATTCTTAAATAAATTATTTGTAATTGAAATAATCTCATAGAAACCAACAAGACAAGTATGTCTTAAATTATGTTTAGAATGTATGTATGTATAAATGGAATTTTTTTTTGAAATAAAGATCTCAAAGTAAGTAAAAAATATACTTTTTAGAAAATTAATAATTTAAAATCAATTATTTATGAGTTCTAACTAGTTTATTCTATTTTGAATTGACAACTTTTTCTAACTATGCTTTATTAAATCAATTGTTCATATATGTAATCATGTCATATAAGTCAATAAGTCAAGAAAGCATTAATTGATTTTTATTTAACTATCATGTGGTTTAATATGAATGTATAAATGTGAAATTGTTATTTCTAGAATAAAAAACCATGTAAAGAAAATGAATTTTCTAATAAAACATGGATTAATAAATTCACCACAAGCATTAAGTAGACTGTTTAAGCTCATTCAAGAGATGGGCCATAAATGGATGCCTTTAAACTTTTTACACCATATGACATGCTTTTCCCATCAATATTAACATTTTGTAAATTTGAATTCTTAAATAAACTATTTGTACTTAAAATAATCTCATAGAATCCAACAAGACTCAAACGTTATTTATTGAATTTCATTTAGTTATATGTATTCATATAAGTTTATAAATGTAATTTATTTTTGAAATAAAGCTATTAATGCAAGTAAAGATTTATCTTATATAAAACTATTTAAGGTTAATTGATAATCAGCTTTAAGTGGTTTATTCAGGCTACATGAAAAATCAAGTGTCATAGATGAATGCCTTTTAATACATATTTAATCTTCAAAATCAATATCTTAATGATAATTTATTTGTATTTACATTAAGTATTTAATAATTAAAGAACACAGAGACTTATATAAATTTCATCTAAAATACATGAGTTATGTTTCACATTTATTTCTTCCCCATTAAAAATGCTTATCATTTTCTCTTCTTAGTGAAAGTAATGGTCAATCATGATTTTCCATACAATTGGTTGACACTAAATTTACATCAAGACTGTTATTGGTTTTGACAATGTTTACAAGGAGAGATAAATATCCACACTACCATCAACTGTGCTAATATTTGAAAACCCTTGCCTCCACTACTTACAAGAATTCACCACTAAAGTTTCTTGTTTACTTCAATTTGTGACACTGTCCATCATAATGGAATGACTTGAATACCCATTTAAGAAATATCATTAAATGTACTTGGATTTGAGTGGAGATAGATCAATGGTACCTAACCTTCTTGAAATACCTAGATCAACAATGTATAACTTTTATAGTGGATGCCTGCATGCTATGAAGATGAATGATGACCCCCTCATTAGTGCTTCATAAAGGCACAAAGGGACCGTAGGAAATTGAGCACAAGAACATTTTACTAAGGTTTTAGTAGACTAGTCTAAATGCAATGCAAGGGACACCTATCCTTGTCATTTACAATAACATCCTCACATCACCGTCATTCAATCAAAAAATCCCTCGTAGGTTGGGGGAAAGGGGGTTAGAGTTGCCAAAAATAAAATTTAAACATCGAGGAATCTAGCATGTTATCCATAACTATAATATCTTTATTTTATGTTTGACATACTAATATGATTTAGCTTAAATCAATTTCTTCTAAGAGTTTGATTTCACACTCCTATTGTGTATTGATACTATTGTACATAACAACCCCATGTTTGACCTATTCATGATCTCTAATTGGTTTGAAATTACTTGCAAATTATTTTAATGTTGAATCAAGTTAATATGGCGATTTACAAAAGAATGAATGTTGTTGAAGGCCTTGTAATAAAATACTTGCAAACAAAGGTGCTATTCTTACTAAAGAAATTATAATAATTTACTTGATAAATATTATGTGCAATATTCACTATTCACAATGCATAATTCACTAGTAAGGCTAATGAGAAATGTGTCATAGGTAAATGATTTGATAATTTTGAAGCATAAGATATGTGATTTCTCAATCGATAGTTTTCATAAATTTATATGCTTGAATCAATTAATGGTTGTAACTGCAATCATATCATATTGAAAATCAACAAGGAACAAAGTGAGTTATTCATTGTTTACATATAAAATGCACTAATATGAGCGCATGAATGTGATATGTAATTTTTGAGATAAAATTGTATTCTAAATAATTTTGCATTTCTTAAAAAAACATATATATGATGATAATAATTGATAAGTGGATTATCAAGGTTTGATTAGACACAATCATGGATGAATTATGTCATTGAACTTTTTGAATTGTAAGGCATCTAATTTCATTATTTAAAGTCATTTTTTTGTAAATTCGTATTTTAAATAAACTGAAATCATCACTTGAGCTAGAATTATATTATTGACTTGTACTTAGTTATGTCCATTAATATGAGTATATAATTGTGATTTATAATATCCATATATTATGAAGCATTTTTTTCAAAAAATAAGTCTTTTAATTTCTTGATAATAAGTATTAAGTTGACTATTTAGGCTAATGGGTGATGGCTCATAAGTGAATACTACTCGTTTAGTTGTAGGGTATTCAATTTTTAACGCATAATTTTTTTTTCATATATTCTTAAATCAACTATTTGTATATGCAATCATCTCATCTCATTTAATTTAATAAGGAATCCATTTATTGACTTTTATTTGTCTATCACGTAATTTATTAAGACTGTATTAATCTCATATTGTATTGTTTTGAAACAAAACTCTATGCAAAACAAAATTCTCTTCTTAATAAAACATGGAATAATTAATTAACAAATTATGTGTTAAGTGGACCATCTAGACTCATTAAAGAGATGGGTAAAAAATGGTTGTATTTAAACTTTTTGCACCATAGGACATTGATTTTCCAATCCATATTAGCGTTTTGTCATTTTCAATTCTTAAATAGTTTATTTGTGGTTTAAATAATTTCATTATTAGAATCCAATATGACTTGAAGACAAAATCACTGCTGATACTGGACATTAATGGGAAGTTATTTATTGAATTTCATTTAGTTATTTGTATTCATATAAGTTTATAAATGTAATTTATTTTTGATTTCACACTCCTATTGTGTATTGATACTATTGCACATAACAACCCCATGTTTGACCCATTCACGATTTCTAATTGGTTTGAGATTACTAAAATTATTTTAATGTTGAATCAAGTTAATATGGAAATTTACAAAAGAATGAATGTTGTTGAAGGCCTTGTAATAAAAAACTTCCAAATTTAATGAAATATGTGTTCAATGGGATTTTAAAGAAAATTAACGATTTCCCAGGAGGAATTGTTTCCCAAATTTAGTAGCGAAAGGATAACTCCACACCTGTATGATTTTGGAATCCACAATGGCCTTTAAGTTTGATGAGTACATGTGTAAAATTAAACTTATGAACCGATTTTGTTATAGTAGAATTTGGTGAGAATTTGAGTATCTAAATTTATTGTCCAATTATTAACTCACTCCTTATTACACTTAAATAAAGGGAGAGCTACTTGGTTGGTTTAGGATTTGATTTATCAGAATCACAATAAATTAAATCTTGTTTATTAAATGTGAAGCTAAATTATAAAATAAAAATAAAATAAAATCAGCGCCGACCTCACCGTCCTCAGTCGTTTGCCACCCATGCCACCGACACCAACCTACTACATCATCCCAGTGACTCCATTGTGCAGTCATGCTTTCCACATGACAGAATTGGAGAATTCTAGAGCTTCTTCCATATATAAATATGTAATCTCTCCTCTACGTGAGCAATGCATGCCAAGGAAATGCTCTCCAGTAATGAAAAGCTTCTGTTTTTTGTGCTTTCGGTTTTCCATTCTTGTTTGTGATTTGTTGCATGTCTCTAAATTTGTGAAGTCTTGTGTTGTCTGCGCTCCTCTGCACCCATCAAACGGTATCAGAGCCTTCTTGATCTTTTACTTATGCTTGATATCCCTCTTGATCTCCTCATCGACAGAATCCCATCCAACAATGTCCACCACTAGCATTTTCTATGAGTTGTTCATGATCTGAACCACTACCCTCACACGATTAATGAAGTGGTTGCAAACCATTGTGAAATAAAGTGGCCTTTTATAGGTTTGTGTTGGGACTGTTCTCAGTCAGCGTCTTGGAATTTTTCATTGGCCAAGACATTGTTAGCATAACAAGGACTCTCTCTAGTCCCTTTGATTCAGCGAATTCTTTCACACCCTATGACCTCTAGTACCTGCAGCCTCTTTCAACGCCCACACTCTTTAGGGAGGGTCGATATATCCCATGCATGCCACCTGATGTTACAATGTTGAAGCTCAATGCTACAGCAACGAGCCCTTCTTTGGCAAAGTTCTGCTATATGTTGTAGAACTCTGGAAGGCGGAGGTGATGACCAGTGGAATGGTATGGGATTGTGTATGTTTGTGAGTTGTGGTTTTGGTTGTTTAAAAAAAAACATTAAAAACATGGGGTTGGAAGTAATGCAATTTAATTAATTAACTAATTAAAAAGAAGAGGTGTTCCTTTGTTAAAAGACAGGTGTAAAAAAAGGGAGGTGCTCCTCTGTTAAGAGAGATGGCTTTTTATTTTAAAAGGGAGGTGATATTTGTTATATGATAAAATATTTATTAAAGGAGGTGGATTTTGTCTTTTATTTTAAAAGGTCCAATAATTAAAGGTTTTTTTGTAAAGTTTTATTTTGTAAGAGGAGTTTGATTTTCTGGTGCGTGAATTTTATTGACAATGGAGACAGTAGTTACAGATATGGAGAAGTTGAGTGGAGCTAATTTTTCCCTTTGGAAATCACAGATGGAGGATATAGTGATTTCCAAGGATTAGTATTTGTCGATTGAGGGTGTAACAAAGAAACCCTTATCGATAACAGATGAGGAATGGAATAAGCCAGATAGAAAGGTGATTGCAACAATCCACAAGTATCTAGCAAAGAATGTGTATTTCAATGTTTCCAGAGAAAAGAAGGCAAAATGATTATGGAAGAAGCTCCATGATCTATATGAGAATAAAATGACATCAAACAAAGTGTTCTTGCTGAAGAAGCTTTAAAATCTCAAGATGAAGGAGGGTGCTTCAGTTGTTGAGCATGTGAATGAATTTGATATTATTACTAGTCAACTTGCCTCTTTTAAAATCATTCTAAATGATGAAATTAGATCCATTTTGTTAATGTGTTACATGCCATACAACTGGGAAAATTTAATTGTAGCTATGAGTACTTCACCACCTGCATGGACCCTGAAGTTTGATGATGTCAGTAGCGGTTTAATGAATGAGGAACTTCGACGCAAGTCAATTGCAGAAAACCAGGGAGGAGAAGCTCTAGCTCAAGCTGATCGTCGTAGGAGAATTGATCGAGGCAGAAAAGGGTGATCAAGATCGAGAGGTTGGTCGAAATCAAGGAGGGGAAGGATCATCCGCTTTCGTTGTGCCAAGCCCAGGCACATGAAAAAAGGATGTCAATTTTGGAAGAAAGGACAAAAGGATCAGAGACCAGCCAGTACAAATCACAAGTCATCCAACACAAATGAAGGTGAGACTACTGATGTAGCCACAGATGGTGATGTCTTTTTTACTGTTTCAGTAGAGGATACATGTTTATATACATCTAACAGTTGCTTTGATTGGATCCTTGACTCTGGGGCATCTCACCATGTAACCCCATGCAAAGATAATTTTTTTGCATATAATCTTGGTGATTATGGTAGAGTGCATTTGGGGAATAATCATTTTGTAGTATTTTTGGAGTGGGAGATTTCTAGATCAAGATGAAGGATGGGAAAGATATATTGTTGAAACAGGTCAGGCATGTACCAAAAATGTGCATGAGTTTGATCTCTATGGGACGGTTGGATGATGAATTCTATTCCACAAGTTTTGGAAAAGAAGGCTGGAAAATTAGCAAAGAATCATTGGTTGTGGCTAGAGGACCCAAGACATGAACATTATATAAATTGAAGGCAATGACAGGAAAATCGTATTTTGTTGTTGTCACAAAAGAAGGAAATTCAACAGATCCGTGGCATAAGTGCTTGGGTCACATGAGTGAGAAGGGCTTAAAAATCCTTGTTGGTAAAAATATATTGTCAGGTTTGAAATCCTACAATATCGATCTTTGTGAGCATTGTATATATGGTAGACAAAGAAGGGTTTCATTCCTTAGAGGTGGCCATGACAAAAAGAAAAAAATTGTTAGAATTGATACACTCATATGTGTTTGGTCCTGTTAACATCAAGTCATTAGGAGGAGCATCATATTTTGTAACATTTATAGATGATGCATCTAGGAAGGTTTGGGCCTACCCTATGAAAAGTAAAAGTGAAGTATTTGAAATATTTCAAAAATTCCATGTTGTTGTTGAAAGAGAAACTAACAAGTTGCTCAAGTGCTTGAGAACAGATAATGGTAGAGAATATTGCTCAAATGCATTCAAGGAATATTGTAACAGGTTTGGCATAAAGCATGAGAAGACTGTGCCTGGTACTCCTCAATAGAATGGTGTCGTAGAAAGGATGAATCGCACCATTATGGAAAAGGTGAGAGGTATGTTGTCCAATTCTAGTTTGGAGAAGAATTTTTGGGCAGAAGCTGTAAGGATAGCTTGCTATCTTATAAATTGATCTCCAAGTATAGTCTTGGATGGCAGCATCCCTGAAGAAGTTTTGACTAGTAAGAAGTTGAATTATTCTCATTTGAAAATATTTGGATGTGAAACATTTGTACATATTCCAAAATAAAATAGAACTAATCTAGATGATAAATCTATGAAATTCATTTTTTGGGATATGTGGATGAAGAATTTGGTTATCGTCTATGGGATCCAGTCAAACATAAAATTATTAGAAGCAGTGATGTTATATTTAATGAGTCAGAAATGTTTTAGAGCACTCTAGGTGAGGTGGAGGTCACGAAATTTATTGATAGGTTTGAAGAGCATCAGGAAGACATCCCACTAATGCACGAAAATGAACAACAAATTCTGGTGCGGGAAGGACAACAAGTGGAAAATGATGAACGCCAAGAAGAAGGAATCTTGGAGGAACTTTTATAGGATATTTAACCTGATAATGCACCACCACAGTTGGTTCACATATCTTCTAGGCCTCATAAACCTTCACAAAGGTATCCTCCTTCAAACTATATACTATTGATTGATGAAGGTGAGCCTAATTGTTTTCAAGAGGCTTGTAAAGTTGAGCACAGTAAAGAATGGAAGAAAGCGATGGAGGGAGAAATGAACTCTTTGTTGGAAATAAAACTTGGGATTTGGTAAATCTCCCAAAATGTAGAAAGTCTCTACAAAAAAATGGGTTTACAGGATTAAGCACGAAGGTGATGAAAAGAAGGAGAGGTATAAAGAAAGGCTGGTGGTGAAAGGATTTGCCCAAAAGGAAGGTATTGACTTCACTGAAATGTTCTCGCTTGTTGTTATGATGTCATCCATTAGAGTCATTCTTGGTCTTGTTGCTACTTTAGACTTAGAATGTGAGTAGTTAGATGTAAAAACTTATTTCCTTCATGGAGAATTGGAGGAAGAAATTTATATGGAGCAGCCAGAAGGCTTCATAGAAAAAGGCAAAGAAGACCTTGTTTGCAGGTTGAAGAAGCCTCTATGGGTTGAAACGGACACCTTGACAACGGTACAAGAAATTTGATTCATTCATGTTCGAACATGGTTTTCACGGGTTGGAAGTTGACCATTGTGTTTATATTAAGAGGTATGATCAAGGAAATTATATCATATTATTGTTATATGTGGATGACATGTTGATTGTTGGGCATGATAAGAATTTGATCAATAGGTTGAAGAAAGATTTGGCAGGAAATTGCAATGAAGGATTTGGGTCCAACACAACAGATATTGGGCATGAGGATCATATGTGATAGGAAAAACAAAAGGTTGTTGTTGTCACAAGAAAAATATATCAAGAAGGTGCTTGACAGGTTTAATATGAAGGATGCCAAGCCAATTGGTACACCCCTTGCAACTCACTTCAAGCTAAGTACTAAGTTATGTCCTAGTGATGACAAGGATAAGGAAGAGATGAGTAAGATTATTTATTCTTAAGAATTTGGCAGCTTGATGTATGCCATGGTATGTATGTGACCAAACATTGCATATTTAGTGGGAGTAGTGAGAAGGTTCCTTGCCAATCCAGACAAACAGCATTGGAAAGCAGTGAAATGGATTTTGAGATATCTCAAGGGTACTAGTCATTATTGTTTATGTTTTGGCTATAATGAGATTGTGCTTGAAGGATTTACAGATGCAGATATGGTTGGAGATATCAACATCAGAAATTCCACTACAAGTTATTTGTGCACATTTGCAGGTGCAGTAGTATCTTGGGTGTCAAGGCTACAAACAATAGTAGCTCTCTCTACAATAGAGGCAGAGTACATAGCTGCAACAAACGCTCGTAAAGAGATGTTGTAGATGCAGCGATTCCTAGGAGTGTAGGAATAAATCAGGATAAGTATGTGTTATATTGTGATAGTCAGAGTGCCATTCACATGGCGAAAAACCAATCATTTCACTCAAAAACAAATCACATTAAATTAAGGTACCATTGGATTTGGCATGTGTTGGAGGAAGGACAACTATCCTTGGAAAAGATCCATACAAATAAGAACCCTTCTGATATGCTCACAAAGATTCTACCAAGAAATAAACATGAGATATGTAGAGGCATGGTAGGACTCGATATGACTTGATTCAAGATTCTTCATTCAGCTTCAAGTGGGACAATGTTAAATGTGAAGCCAAATTAAAAAAAAAATGGCACTGACCTCACCGTCCTTAGTCGTCCGCCGCCCATGCCACTGATGACAACCTACTACCCTGTCCCACTGACTACATTGTACAGTCATGTATTCCACATGACAAAATTGGAGAATTCTAGAGCTTCTTCCATCTATAAATTTATAATCCCTCCTTTGATTGAGCAATGCAAGCCAAGGCAAGGCCCTCCAGTAATGAAAAGCTTGTGTTTTCTTTGTTTTTTGTTTTCCATTCTTGTTTGTGATCTGTTGCGTGTCTTTGAATTTGTGAAGTCTTGTGTTGTATGTGCTCCTCTACGCCCATCATTGTTGCCCTCTTCTATTTTTAAATTACATCAAACAGAAAAATTTTCCCCTCAATGGTGGAATTTACGTTGAGCGTGGTTTTATTATGCAAAGTCAAATGAGAAAAATGTGTAGTCCCCTTCCTCACTTCTCACAATTTTATATGTAGGGAAAGTGATCATTTACAATGTAACTACAGATAAGGTAGTGTAGCAATCTTGTAGAAGGATTTTATGTTTATCTTGTGGATTTTATTATATTTCATTGGAGTCCTTGCAATATCAAATTTGCACGTATTTTTTTGGTAATTTGCATTGAGATATTTTTTGTGTTGCGGTGGCCTTGCAGGCAAAGGCCATAATGGTAAAGGCTAGCAGAATAAATGGGACTCCCTCATCTTCTGCATCAACGCCCTCTACGCCTTCAACTCCCATCGCTCCCTCCTCATCACCTATAGCGAGTGGCAGTAGAACCCAAATTACTCTGACGATAAAAAGTGATAAGATGAAATGTAACTAAATAGTAACAAACACCGAGGTAAATGTGCATATAAAAAAACATAATAGGAACAGAAATACAATAAACATATCAGCCATCAAAATCCATATATACATTAGTACATTTGTACATGAAAATCAAAGGAATGAATTTTTTTTCATTAATAAATGCAATGAACCAACCGGAGATGGGACTACCATGTTCCACCCGACCATAGATTGGCTGATCCAAGTCTCTCTTCAGCCAATCACCCCTGTGCCATTTTCCAAGCATGAATGTGGGATCTCATAGAACACATCAATCAAAACCCATGCAGGGCTTCTAGAGGCCACCCACCTCAACCCATCAAATAGTGATTCCACCTCACAGTCGAACATCACCAAAAACCATCATCAGATTGGTCTCCATCTAAGCCTTCTAGGGCTTCCATAGCATTTTTCCAACCAAGGCTTCCAGAACTAGTAAATCAACCCACAGCTTATACAGGGCTTCTAGAGAATTTGTCCAACCAAGGCTTCCAGGACTAGTAACTCAACCTGCCAAGGGCTTCCAGAGCATTTGTCCAACCAGGGCTTCCAGGACTAGTAACTCAACCCAAGTTGTTATAGGGCTTCCAGAGCGTTTGTTCAACTAGGGCTTCCAGGACTAGTAACTCAACCCAAGCTATGGAAAAATGAGAACCAACCAAAACAAAGTAATGAAAGTAAACCCACAATCACCATGGCTATCCAGGAAATGGAAAGGCTATGCAATCCACTATCAATCCCGGCCATCCTCCATGCCAATGACAGATCATAACCAATAAACCACATGCATGTGCCATGCATGCCAAAACTAGTGAAGAAATCATACATGCAACTCGGTACCTGCAAGAAAATCTGATGTAGCTGTTGATGCCGATGCCTCCTTTCACTTTCCTGCTCTTCCTTTGCCTTCTTGCTCCAAGAATCCAAGTATGCCACACCCTCCAAGAGTGCTCCAAGAAAACTCTAAGTAACCAAGAGTATGAGAGAGAGAGAGAATAATGATAGAGCTCCAAAACTAAACTAATCAAACCTTGCCCACTAATCCTCATGAGCCTTTTAATTAATGAGACCTTTATTTTCTTCATTTTCCATTATTTTCCTTCAATTTCCTCCTCACATGAAAAATGTGACCTTTCACCTTCCTTTTCTCCTAATTTCCATTATTTTCATAAATAAATGTGCCAAAATACTTTTTTGCCTCTTTAATGCCTTAGCCATTGCCTTTGCCAATTTCCTTAACCATAAATAACCAAATGAACACCCCCTAGGATGTCTTGCCCACCATTCAACTTGGAATACGTGTCCCATCATTCGTGGTATTTATATATTTTTACATGGAATTTTCACCAAGGCTGTTACAGAACCATCCCCCTTGGGGTAACATCATCCTCAGTCTTCAATGACACCTAGAACCAACATGACTGTTGAAAAAAAAACATACTACCCATGGAGCTTTATAACACATCTCGTTGCAGTATTTACAATGAAAAACCTGCTCAAAATCAAAACATCATGACTACATGACCAGATAAAAACCATACCGCATATTGGATCTTTACAGCACAACTCATTACGGTATTTACAATCATATACACATATACACATTTGCTTAACCAACAAATAAAGGATACGATGCTTGTATCAATCAACAATGGAATCCAAAGGCTCACACGTCCACCCTCAAAGTAATACCAAGATTCACCTCCTTCCCAGGAAGTCCAAAATCCACTACAAGGTCAAATCCGCTCCAATGTCCAACGCTATAATCCCGTGCCACTTGTCCTCTCAACAAACAGTTACCGGCTCATTGTTCCAGGGCGCACTCCCAATGTGCATCTAATTCCATTTGGCAATGCTAATGACCAAAACAAATCCATTTGTGACCTTCCCTTCTCTACTACACAGTCCCTTGGGAATCTGGTCACCTCTTTCATGCAGTCACTCACCTTCCAAGTTCCACTGGCACCCCCATCCCGGGCAGTCCATCCCTTGGCAAGGCTTCCTTGCATCAGAAGATTCAAATACCAAGGCATATACCTGCCTCAAAACTACCATACCGGTCATAGCATGCTCATGGCAATCAATGGACACTATTGGGTACCAGTGCCCCACAATGGCCTTGCTCCTGAAGTGCTTTACCAGCATACTGTTGCATGTTCCAATTTCTTTCGTTGTTGCTGCTAATTCTTGTAGTCAATTTCAACCACCCAACTGGGCATGTTCATGCATTCATGTACCAAGCACATAACTTCCATTAGATTTAAAATAAAGTGAAATAAATTCACATCATACCTCATTGGTAGTTTGTTAATAAGGTACATTTGCAATCCTATTCGCTTCCTGTCACAACAAGTCAAACTAGCATATTTGAAAAAATAAACATATATAAAGATATTACATTAGGTTAGCTCAAACAAAACCATCATAGATCAAAATCATAAATCAAACAAAATCATAGATCAGATATAATCATCATATACCATAGTCACAAATCACAAGCATAATAAAACTGAAATAAAATGTTGATACTTATCCTTTCATCAATCCTTAGCTTCTACCTTCTTCTTTATTCCATACGCACTTCGGCTCCGTTTCTACACCCGAAAAACACCCAGTGCCTTCTCCTCAACCATGTGCATGGACACATAGTGTGCATCACACACATACAACCACACCTGACACATAACACCAGGGAATACATGCACCTACACCTGACGTACAACTCATACACCTACAGCCAGTGTACAACACAGTGCATCCATCTATACCTGATGTGAAATACCACCCAATACATGTGCCTACACAGAGTACAACACGGCGAGTACACACGCCGCAATACCATGACTACGCGATGCACATACATAATACCGCATGCCCATAACACAACATCAACGACATGGACAGAATACCACACATACAACAGTACCATATGTACAACATGTACACAGTACCACCTATACATTGCACCACCTACACAACATGTTCACAACATCACAGGTACACAGCGCTACCTGCACAATTTGCACACAACGCCACATGTACACTACACCACTATACAACATGTACACAATATCACATGTACACAGTACCACATGCATGATGTGTACGCATCACCATATGTACATAGCATCACATGCACGACATGTACACAACACCACATGCTCATAGCACCCCATGTACAACATGTACACAGCACCACATGCTAACAGCACCACTTGTACAATCATGCACACAACACCACATGTACATCACACCATATGTACAACATGCACGCAACACCACATGTACATATCACTGCATATCCAATATGTACATAGCATCATCCGTACAAAACACTGCATATCCAACATTCACAAAGCACCATATGCACACATGCCGCATATACATCATGAAGACAATACAATATGTATACAACACCCCATATGCAATATTCGCACAATGTTATTTGTACCATCCTGTACATAGCATTGCATAAATAACATGTACACATGCTATGTATACACAACACCGCAAGTGCACGCATCATAGATGCAACATGTACAACATATGCACAACCATAGCACCACACGTCCAAAACCACATTGTCCTTACCAAGAAACCTTGCTTCCAGTGTCTTATTCATGCTTATCCTATCATGTCGCATACCACACTGCTTTCACTTTGTTGATGTATCCCTTGGTATAACCTGTCCATAATATAGACATAATATAATCACATAGTATCAACTCATAACCACATGATATTGACCGTGTATATTTGCCATGACTACTCTTCCCACTTGATTCATCATGAACCAGGAACCTATTCATGCCATTCAATTGCATAAGAAATTATTCCTTCACAAGAATGATCCCTAACCACCTTGTCAGAAAGTAACATAGATACATGTACACATACATACACCATAAAATAATAATGATCTCGTTAGCCAACGTCATACATAGATGCATGTGTACGTATAAACATTAACATAAAATAATCATGATTCATGACCACCCTGTCAAATATGAAATACATACATACATGTATACATATATAAACATCATCCAAATGGTAGAATAATTGTTATTCTGGGGTTGGGGAAAGGAGGATGGAGGATGGCTCTGACGTGGCCACAAGATGGGAAGAGGTGCGCGTACTGTCTTCCTAGTAAAGGTTTCGGGTAACCAAGGTTTTACTGCAGCTAACTTTAGCATCTGCAGCTGACAGATTTCATAACCTCCCGACAACAGTCGCCATCTGGCCCCCTGTGTCTCGGTCAACTGTCTCTCCGGCAGTCTCGGTGGCGGTTCCCGGCATCAACATGGATAGCATGGATTTCGATGTGGTAGATTACTCCTTGGACCCGTATCACGGGCAGTCTATTTTCCGAAGCCCTAACCCTAACCCTTCTAGCTCTATATCACTCCCACTCTCGGTTTCGGTTTACCCTAGCTTCGCTCCGGTTGTCTCTCTGCCTAGCCATACTGCATCCACCTTACAATTTGGCTCACTCTCTATCGATTCCCTGGGCCTTGACTACCCTCCGCTTTCACCCAGGACCCTGAATTTGCTCACTACTATCACACCTCCATCGCCATCCTTCGATCCGTGCCCTCCGAGCATTCATCCGCACCCATCTTGTCCAGATACCCAAAATCCACCAAACCCTAGCACTCTTCCCTCAGGATGCTTTGAAACCCTTGTGATTAGGGTTAAAGTAGTGGCACAACAGAATCAAGAGGGCAAATTATCCACAGATCCACTGCAAGGACATCCATCAGCTCCGCGGACAGGGAAGCGGAAGGTAAAGTGTGTGAAAACCACCTCAAAGGATCTCACAATCACATTTGGAGAGGACATCCCGATGGGAGAGGTTGCGAATAAGGCCAACACGGTTCTAGTTGGGCATGTCAGAGGAAGGGCTTACACAGTGGAAAGATTAACAAACTGGGTCAAGGAAATTTGGGGCAGTACACTTAAAGAGTTACCGGAGGTTCAGAATCTACCAAGGGGATGGTTTGCACTGCATTTCTCTAAGGCGGACTACACAGAGCTAGTTCTTGCGAAATACTGGCACATTGAGATGGTGCCAGTCCTCCTCAAGCGTTGGAGTCCATTATTCGACCCAGAAAGGGAGCAAATAGGCGTCGGACCCATCTGGGTTTGATTACCAGGTCTACCTCTACAATATTGGTCTGAAGCAGTTTTTGTAAGGATCAGGAACGCCCTTGGCACATACCTGGATTACGATAAGACCTATGTGCAGACCAAGAATAGAACCTTAGCTCGAATCCTGGTATATTTGGATACGCGGGAGGGCCTGGAAGAGAAAATTACACTAAAATGGTGGCATTACACTAGAGTCTAGATCTTGGACTATGAGGGGGTTCCTTTTCGCTGCAGGAGATGCCACAAGGTAGGGCATATCTACAAGGAATGTCCTTTGCTCATGAAATCAGCTGACCCTCTAAGCACACCTTCCAATCAAAAAGGCAAAGCAGCAGCTAATCAGGCCAGCACTCCGGTATCGGCTCACAAAGCACCTGATCAGGGCAAAACCTCCAAAGTAGTGGAAGAGCATCACAGAACTCCATCGCCTCCAATGACCCATGCCAGAGCTGCTGCCGCAGAGGCCGCAAGAAAAGCGGGTACTACTCTCTATTCCCTCCCTATCTCAAATGTATCTTCAGTCTCTTTTGCTTGCAGTGCATCATTAGATACTTCATCCGCTTTGTACATGTCTCCCTCCATTCCCTGTGCAATCTCCTCACCTCCTCCCAGCATCTCCACCACCTCTCCATCTTTTCCTTCCCCTCCACCCTCCCCCTTGTCATCGGTCATGGATCGAGTTGCTATGCCCCATTCATACAACCTTCGATCCCGTTTCATCCTAGAAACCCTCAATCCCATAGGATTAGGTCTCACCTTCCCTAGTCCGGTCATTCAATCGACTCAGGGCCGTAAATCAAACCTTTCAAAAGCCATACAGAAGGCCAAGGCAGAAGTAGTCACTGGCAAACAATCCACTCTTGAAGGGGTTCTTAGAGCTATGAATACCCCAGGGAGGGTTCCACCATGAAATGCCTCTCTTTCAATTGCAGAGGCATGGCTAGTGCCTCCAAAAAACTAGCCCTGCGTAGGTTATTTGATATTGAGCCTGTGGATATTATCATGCTGCAAGAAACCCTGGGGAATGCTGAGTCCATCAATCGAACCCTAGCATCAATAAAACCTGGTTGGCATTTCTTCTCTCTTGATGTTGTGGGTAGATCAGGGGGACTAGCCATTGGATATGACCCCTGCTCCATAAAAGTATCAGCATCTTGGGGAGGATTAGGATTCATTGGAATGGACTTTTCTCTGCTGACCTGGGCATGAACATCAGAGTCATCAATGTGTATGGACCTTGTCAGCGGAGAGATGAATTCTGGCAGCGTTTCCTTAATCTTGAAATCACTACTGTTGATCAGATGATCATTGGGGGTGATCTAAACTTCTCCTTAGGTTTTGGGGAATCCTGGGGATCCCAAGCTCAAGTAGACCCCCTGTCAAATTTCTTCAGGGACACACTGGATCTACACAACCTCACCGATGTCCCCATGATCAAGCCCTTGCCCACATGGAGAAACCGAAGAGTTGGGGATGCAGCTCTAGCTAGAAGGCTTGATCGTTTCCTGATTAAGGTGCCTTTGCTTCAGCAGCTCAATAGATATAGACAATGGGTAGGGACCGGAGGTATATCAGACCACTCGCCTATTTATTTGGAGATCCTTGGACCTGAAGCCAAACCAAAGTCTCCTTTCAAATTCAATCATGTATGGCTTCAAGATCTGGGATATATCAAGTTGGTCTCGGACTATTGGAAATCTCATCCCATATCGAGTCACAGAACATCGGCTGAAGGTTTCTGCCACAACCTGACTCAGCTTAAACACTTATCCATCACCTGGGCAAAGGAGAAAAAATTGAAGGATGACCAGACCCTATCAGCTATTGAATCTGAATTGAATGGGCTTATGGATGACAACAACAAGGGATTTGCATCTGCAAATGAGAAATCACATCTTATTGAGCTCGAAAAATAGAGAGATAAGATTCTAAAGGAAAGAGAAGAAACATGGAGACTGAAGAGTAGGGCAATCTGGCTACAGGCTGGCGATGATAACACAAAGTTTTTTCAGAACTTTGCAAAAGGAAGAAAGATAGCTAATACAATCTGGAAAATGCCTCTTCCAGATGGAGGTATGGCTGACACTTTTAAAAAGCTATCTCTTTTAGGCACCTCACACTTCTGGAATCTATACAAAACTCCTCAAGAGACCAACCTAGCTGATATCATTCAAGTGGCAGGCTATTTCCCTAGATTTGTAGGGGAGGAGGAAGCGCAAGATCTCAATTCACCTGTAACGCCTGTTGAACTTGAGGGGACTCTTAAGTGGTTCAAAAAAGACAAAAGTCTGGGACCAGATGGGTGGACTATTGAGTTCTATCTGGCTTTCTACGATCTTTTGGGACATGACCTACTCCAAGTTGTGGAGGAGTGCAGGACTACAGGCAAATTGTACAATGCCATTAATTCCACTTTCATTGCCCTCATCCCCAAGATAGATTCCCCATCATCCTTCAATGACTTCCGTCCCATCTCCCTCTGTAACTGCCTCTACAAAATTATATCCAAGATCATAGCAAATCGAATGAGACCCATTCTCTCTCATCACATCTTACCTGAACAGTTTTCCTTTCTTGAAGACCGTCAGATCCATGAGGCCATTGGCACTGCACAAGAAGCTATTCACTCAATTAGATCCAGAAAGTTAAAGGGCATCATTCTTAAGATTGATCTGGAAAAAGCCTTTGATCGAGTTAGCTGGCTTTATATCAAAATGCTTCTCATCCACCTGGGATTCCCGCACTTATTCACCACCTAGATCATGTCCTGCATCTCCACTCCATCCTTCAGTGTCCTTATAAATGGCTCTACCTCACCTTTCTTCCATGCTGAAAGGGGACTCAGACAAGGATGCCCACTATCCCCTCTCCTCTTCCTCATTATCATGGAAGGTCTCAGTCGGTTAATAGATCATGAAAAGCGAAGTGGCAGAATGTTTGGCCTGAAAATTAATGATCAGTGCTATCTCACACATCTCCTTTTCGTGGATGATGTTCTGATATTTTTGGATGGCAGCATTCGAGACTCGATAGCCTTTAATAAGATTCTATCCATCTTCTCATCTACCATCACTCTGGCTCATACATCCATTCACGAATCCAGATTTTCACTACAACATTTCCCTTACTGTACCCGTCCTCTTGATCAGGGTTTCAAATATTTAGGCTTCTGGATCAAGCCCCTGAGCCAAAAGATTGCAGATTGGATTTGGTTGGTAATCAAATTAGAGAAAAGGCTAACAAATTGGTGCCACCGCTTCTTGTCCAGAGCTGGAAGACTTGTGCTTATCAAATCTGTCTTGGAAGCTACCCCTGTATTTTGGATGGCATTAGCATGGATTCCCAGAAGAACACTTGCTCGTCTCCAACAGATTTGCAGCAGATATCTGTGGAATGGCTGTCAGGACAAGAGAACATTTGCATGGGTTAGTTGGAACAAGATCGCATTACCCAAGAAATGGGGAGGATGGGGACTCAAAGACTTAACCCTTTTTGCACAAGCCTTGGCTGCAAAAATGGGTTGGACCCTCCTCATCAAACAGAATCTATGGACATCTGTCTCTTATCATAAATATATTTGGCCCCTCCAAATCATGGACTGGATAAGGTTGCTGCAATGGACAAGGATAGGCATTTCTTTGGTCTGGAAAGCACTGCTCCACTCTCTCCCATTCATCCATAGTCATCTGGCATGGAGGATAAATGACAACACAAATGTGTGCATCGGTCTAGACCCCTGGACAAGGGGAGGTGGTCGCTTCCAACTTCCAAGAGAGCTCATCCTCCACTTAAATCAGAGAGACATCAGTGTGATTTCTCAAATAGCAGATCAGGGAAATTCCACTATCTTCGCACAAGCATGGAAATCAGCATTTCAGCTCAACATTCCACCTCACTGGCATCATTCATGGAACAATTATACTTCCGCATTGATTGAGTCTCATATCCGAATTAAGGAGGGTTCAGATGAACTCATGTGGTGCATGGCAGAAAATGGATCCTACTCACCAAAGGATGGTTACCTGAGTCTGCTACAAAACAAAAAACCAGAGCACATGCAAAGCTGGTGGCAGATCATCTGGAAACTAAAATCCCCTCCCCGAACCAGACTTTTCTTCTGGTGTATTCTCAGCAACAAAGTTCCCACTGGGGACTCCCTTACCCACAGATCCATTCATGGACCACACTGGTGTATTCTGTGTAAGCAAGCCTCCGAATCGACTGAGCACCTGTTCCTTAATTGCGAAATAACAAAAAATCTTTGGAGATCTGTAGCAGTTGAGATTCATTTTTCTGGCAAATGGGAAGGGGATAACATCTTGTTAGCATGGAAAGCTTGGCACAGCATGCACGCGGGATCAAACTTACTCTGCCTTCCCTTGATTATCTACTGGGCTATTTGGCTGGCACGAAACAAAATGATTTTTGAGGACTGTGCTATCAGGTGGCAGTGCATTACAACAAAAATTGTCTCCTCATATCTCGAGCTACCCGAATATACAACGCCATGACCTCGCAGACCTCTAGCTCCCGATCCGATTGACCATTCCACTCCATGGGCTTTCTTCGATGGGGCAGCCCAACAACATGGGTGTGGGGGTGGCTTCCTTCTTTACCTCACTGAACATCATTACTACAGAGTCAAACTGGGACTGGGTGAAGGAATGAATAATTTTGCTGAACTGATCACCCTTCGCCATCTATTGCATTTTTCTCTTAGCCATGATTGCAGAAATATTCAGATCTTTGGAGACTCCAAAACTATTATAAATTGGTTCAACAATATCACAAGATGCCATGCACACACACTTACAAACATTCTGGATGAAGTGAATATTTTCAAATCACAATTTAACTCCATTATTTGTCATCATATTTATAGGGAACATAACGACAGTGCTGACAACCTTTCCAAGGAGGCCACGCTACTTCCCAGAGGACAGTGGATAATTCATGAGCAGAGGGGTACTACACAGTACCAATATTATCACAGACCATACATAGATCAGATATATCATCGGGTTGATGGAACCTAATTTTTGATGTTTTTCGGTTATATATGATGTTGTATATATCATAGTTTTTATTTATGAGATCACCCTGCGTGGTGTATATATTTTAGAACACAGTTTATGAACATATATAAATAGACACAATCTGGCTATCACCCTGCGTGGTGAATTTTTGTTTGTTACAGCCATTCATAGGAATGGGTTTTGTTGGTATTTTTGACATATTTGAAAAAGACAAGTGATGCATATGTTATCAAGCAAATACTATATGTAATTTTTCAAAACTAATGAAAGATTATGATTTTTCCTTGGGAAAAATATATAAACATCAACCTAATCATGATCATAAAATAACTACATATCAAGGTCAAGGTTAAGATAACTTCCTTTATTCATGCACAACATGCACGATATTGAGAATAATAATTCCCAACATAGCCAAGGCATCTAACGCCTCAAATCCATTTACTTTACCTTTTCCTGTTACCTTTCTCATGACTATACTGACACCGTCCATTTACCACAATGGACCCAGCGAGTCCAATTGACTGTCATAGCCTTAGCTTCTGTTGCACTCACTCATGTACAGAGTTTCATCTGAGTCTTACATCACCTGTTGGGTACCACATATCTCTCCTCGAGCTACATTAACTTTCCTCTTTCCCAACCAATTTCCAAGACTCAAAACATAAAAGGCAAGACAAGAAACAAACAAGAAGAAGATCGTAAAAACCAAGCAACATGACTTTGTAAACAAAGTGGTATGGCCATACACTAGACACAAACAAAGTTTCAAATCAAGCTCAACAATTCATAAAAGACGAAAAGCACAAGACTAACAACAAACACCATGACTCAATCCCCATGGTTCTGAATGCATCCAAGGGAAAGCTAAACCTGATCCTTCTTCAAGATTTCATGGCAACCTCTCTTGCCATGCAACTCCCTGCATCATGCTCACACATGTCAAACACATGTTCCAAATATCAAGACAATCATATTTATCAATTTGAAATCAACTTTTACAAACAATAATGTCATAATCCATAGTCAACTCATAGTAATCAGTCATAATATTACAACTATCACCTACTATGCTCAAGTACATATCAACTGTCTCAACACATATATTTAGTACATTCATCTTAAAACAAGATCATTTGAACACATACTCATATTATGCAATTCATCAAACATTCATACCATGTTAAATAAATCAACTAGATGACATAATCAACATTCAAACACCAAATATATGACATAAGAAACCAATACCTTAATGTATCTCAGGGGAGGCTATTTTGTCTGCATAATCAATCTAGTTAGCGAGATATAACTTTACAACATGTCAACATAAATCATGATATACATAACAATAACTAACTAACATGTTCATATTACAAGCTCATAATCATTTGTCGTTCATGCATAATAATCACATATGTATGATCAATATAGATTAGTACGACACTATATCACAAATATGTCAGCTCATACCTGAGTATCGCAACCATAACCATCTGCATAGGTCAAACCAGGTTAACACAATACATATAAATCAATATCTTCAATGCAATGAACATAACCATCACACATATGACCAATCCAATTTGTAACATCAATATCTCAATGAAATAACCCTAATCATCAAAGTTAATAGCATATAACAATAATAAGTTATATATCATGTTCATCAACAACATAAAATCGAATGTTAAGCTAACTGTCATATAACAATCAACAAGCTAACCTATAACTGTTAGGCCCCTATACTACTAGTGTAACCCCTTACTGTTATTAGTACAACCCCCTTATTATATTGTTGTACCCATGTTGTCCCTATATTTTTATTATTGTGCCCCATAGAAGCCCACTATTGTTATTATTGTGCCCTTACATTATTATTGTTATGTCGGCTCTGGTTATATTATGACCCCTTAGACTCCTATATATAGAAAAGAGGTCTTGTCATTTGTATCATCAAAGAATTGTTCATTTATGTAATGTAAAGGAGGTTGTCCCCTCGAAGAGGCTGAATTCTAAGGCGTTCATCTATCTTTTCTATCTTTTTGTGAGCTGGTTTCATAACATTTGGTATCAGAGCTTTGGATTCTAGGGTTTCGCTGCTCCAAATAGGTTATCGTGGAATTTTCGCTATAACTTTTTTTTTGCAACGTTTCAAAAGCAAAACAAAAAACCCATTTGAGATGAAATCGTGTTGAACCTTGGGTCTGAATTTCAGATCTTTTTGCGCAACAGTTGCGGAGATGTGATCTGAGGAAGTTGGTCTTTTTGCAGACTCCTGAATTACATTCTAAATAGGTGACCTTGGGAAAATCATCATAACTTTTTTTGTGGGCATCAAATTGCAATTTCATAAGAAGTTGCAAAAAGAGGACAGACTGTAGTTTCTTGAATATATTTTTTAGACCCAAAGGTCAAAATAGTGAGACGTGGAACTTCATACAAGTTCGCTCTTTTGAAAAGGTATATAATCAGGTCATCTTGGGAGATTGTGCATAACCCTTTCTTGGAGAATCTAATTTCAATAAAACTGGTGGAATTGGAAATAGGGCACAGAGGGCTACTGCAGCTCACAATTTCATAACTAGAAGATCCGAAATTATAGAGCTATAGTCATTTCAAGATCGAGCTCCTAAAATCAAGAAAAATCAAGATGAGGAAGTTTGATGGCAAGGATCTAGTAAATTGGATACTACAGATGGAGAAATATTTTGATCTACATGGTGTACCACTGTTACAAAAGGTATGTATTTCATCTTCATATTTAGAACCGGATCAATTTTTATGGTATAAAGGACTTTGTTCTCGTAAACAACTTGTTACGTGGTCAATTTTCACGGAGGAAATGGTAGCACATTATGAGGATACAAAGAGAAACACCTTCTTTAGAGCAACACCACAACAATTGGAAGAAAAAAGAGCAAAAGGGCTTTGTTACAAAGTGGAAAGCAAAATTATGGCAACAAGGAAGTCTACCCCTCATAACTATAAAGATGGAAGTGTTTTTTCACCTAGCCTTCCACAACCTACAAGGGTTACACCAAAACAATTGGAAGAAAAAATAGAAAAAAGGCTTTGTTACAATTGTGATAACAAATACATTAAAGGTCATAAGTGTGCTGAGAAGAAATTATTTTACCTTGATTGTGGAGAG
This sequence comes from Pinus tabuliformis, assembly GCA_031772625.1. Lineage (NCBI taxonomy): Eukaryota > Viridiplantae > Streptophyta > Pinopsida > Pinales > Pinaceae > Pinus > Pinus tabuliformis. The sequence continues at coordinate 553,124,876 of CM062811.1, read as the reverse complement.
GAGGAAGAAAAGGATCAAGAAATGTCAAAAGATGAGTATATACTCCAAGAACCAACCCCGGAGAAAGAAGAAATGAATCCGACCATATCTTGTAGAGCATTGGAAAGAATTACTACTCCCCAAAGTCTTAAGATAGAAGGACATATCAAGAAGAAAAAGGTTCAAGGAGTGAATGATCACATCGAGAAAGAAGAAATGAATCCAACCATATCTTGTAATGCATTGGCTGGAATTACCACTCCTCAAACTATCAAGATAGAAGGACATATCAAGAAGAAAAATGTTCAAGAAGTGAAAGATCACATCGAGCATCAAGAAATGAATCCGACCATATCTTGTAAAACATTGGAAGAAATTACCACTCCTCAAACTCTCAAGATAGAAGGACATATCAAGAAGAAAAAGGTTCAAGCAGTGAAAGATCGCATTGAGCATCAACAACAAGTTCTCCAACTTTTAAAGGATAACACCACTTTGGTGCAGAATCGAATGAAACAGCAGGTAGATCAACATCACAGTGAATTTTTTTTTGATGTAGGTGATTAGGTATTTTTACAACTACATCTCAAGCAAGCTATTTATGAGAAGGAAATGTTGGCAATACTACATGCACTTAAGAAATGGTGACCTTACCCAGTGGGCTGGTTTCATAACAATAACATACTCATCAACAACATATAGCATAAGCATTGGGTTATCTAATATAAAACAACAATAGCAATGCATACAACTACAAGTTACTATCATTCTTGACTATCCGACACATGTGCATATAACCACACTAATCATCTAACATCTATCATGAATGTAACCGTGACATCAAATACATGTACATAAACCTATCGTATATAAACCTAATGCATATAAAAATTCTTAACTTACATACCTGCATGTCGAACATACAATACATGTATGACGATCTTCTCTTACCCCAAAGTCCAATGCTGCAACCTCATTATGATAATCTGCATCTTCTGCTCTATCTCAGCCAACACATTAGCATCATAACAACCAATAGCATCATGATGACCTAAATTGAATACCATGACTTCAAAAGGCACGTTTTACCTACTATACATGCATAATCATAACCAAGACCATGCATGCATAATAACAACCATTACTCCATTGTACACATTTCCATATGCAACCAACAATATGCATAAGCAATTCCAAACCAACTACCAATACTTATAACCGCATGTAGTCGAACATAAGCGATCAATTCTTGTAATCAACCTACAAGACTGATACATGTAATCAAAATATTCAAAAATGTAACCTAACATACAAGGATGTAAGTAGGTATCATGAAATCAACATGTAAGCGGCATATAATTCATATACAGTCAGTCACATGTTCCAAAAATGAAGACATTGTGTCTATTAATTTGAAATCAACATTCACCAATACTAACAACCTATAAGCATACCCGCTTACTATCCATTGTCCACACTAAGGTAGAAGGAGGAAGCTACTATAATGGCCTGATCTCCAATGTCCAGTTATGGAAATGGGATCTCCAAATCTCTACTAAATTTAACCACACTTGAAAAGAAATTAATTTTTATTTCTCATACATTTGTATGAGACTATGTCAAAAACATTCCACTTATTCCACTTGTAACATAATAACTAAAAACATGTCACTTTTCCATTTCCTTACATGCAACTTTTCAAATTCCTTGCATGCAACCTTTCAAATTCCCTACATGTAACTCTTAAAATTATTTGCATGCAAATATGCATAGATCATCTACATCCATATTATCATACTACAATACTATCCCATCCAAAAAATAACATTTTCTTTAAACAATTACCATACTTTTACATTTTATTCAAACACTACTATACTATTACATTTGCATGTAAGCATTTCTTCAAACACTTTACATGCAAACTAATATAGAAAACTATCTGCATGCAAGTAAGAATATATCACTATAAGAATACTATTACACATCAATACTATCCCCAACCACAAACAACATACTCATTGGGGCATTTTATCAAAAAGTTTATATGCAATTAATCATTGAACCATTTAAGCATTTCATCAAACACTTTGCATGCAAACTAATATAGCGAATGATTCAATGCATATCTCCTAAAATGTAGTAGTACAAGTTATGGAAACCGAACCATATGATTAGTGGTATTATCCCTCACTATGGTTCAAGTTACAACTTCTGAGATTTCATAGATGAAAATTTATAACAAAATACCAACAAAATCATATTTGGTGCACAATTCTAGGAGTACCCAGAAAGCTCGATTTCCTTTGGTCATATCTCCTAAAATATAGCGAATAAATGTCTGAAATTTTTATCACAATATAAGTGGGATTTCCTCTCATTGTGAAAAAACTTTGAGCTCCTGAGAGTGCACATAATAAAAGTTATAACAAAAATGTCAGTGTGACCTGTTTGAGACCTGATTTTAGGAGCATTCAGAAGGCTCGACTCCCTTTGCTCATATCTCCTAAAATATTGCGACGCAATATCTGAAATTTCTACCACATAATCATTGGTATTTCCCCTCAATCTGGATGATTTTTCATCTTCTAAAAGCCTACAGAAGAAAATTTATTACAGAAATTCAATGTGACACGTTTAAAGGTGCATTCAGGAAGGTCATCTTCCTTAGATCATAATTCCTAAAGTATATTGAACCAATATCTGAAATTTTTACCACATTATCAGTGGGATTTACCTTCAGTATGAAAAAAATTTCAACTTCTAATATTCCACGGAAGAAAATTTATAACATATATGATAGAAAGCTCTAAAATTTAACCTTTGTTCTTCATTTTACCTATGATAGAGCCCATCCAGTCCAAGTGTTTGAACCATGCTTTGATGCCACTTGTAACAACCTCCAGGCTAAATGTGCATATAAAAAAAAACCATAATAGGAACAGAAATACAATAAACATATCAGCCATCAAAATCCATATATACATCAGTACATTTTCACATGAAAATCAAGGGAATGATTTTTTTTTTTTATTAATAAATGCAATGAACCAACCAGAGATGGGACTACCACGTTCCACCCAACCATAGATTGGCTGAGCCAAGTCTCTCTTCAACCAATCACCCCCGTGCCATATTCCAAGCATGAATGTGAAATCTCATAGAACACATCAATCAAAACTCATGCAGGGCTTCTAGAGGCCACCCACCTCAACCCATCAAACAATGATTCCACTTTACGATTGGACATCACCAAAAACCATCATCAGATTGGTCTCCATCCAAGCCTTCCAAGCCTTCTAGAGCATTTTTCCAACTAAGGCTTCCAGAACTAGTAACTCAACCCACAGCTTATACAGGGCTTCCAGAGCGTTTTTAAAACCAAGGCTTCCAAGACTAGTAACTCAACCTGCCAAGGGCTTCCAGAGCATTTTTCTAACCAAGGCTTCCAGGACTAGTAACTCAACCCAAGTTGTTACAGGGCTTCCAGAGCGTTTGTTCAACCAGGGCTTCCAGGACTAGTAACTCAACCCAAGCTATGGAAAAATGAGAACCAACCAAAATAAAGCAATGAAAGTAAACCCACAATCACCATGGCTATCCAGGAAATGGCAAGGCTAGGCAATCCACTGTCAATCTCGACCATCCTCCATGCCAATGACAGATCATAACCAAGAAACCACATGCATGTGTCATGCATGCCAAAACTAGTGAATAAATCATACATGCAACTCGGTACCTGCAAGAAAATCTGATGTAGCTGCTGATGTCGATGCCTTCTTGCACTTTCCTGCTCTTCCTTTGCCTTCTTGCTCCAAGAATCCAAGTATGCCACACCCTCCAAGAGTGCTCCAAGAAAACTCTAAGTAACCAAGAGTATGAGAGAGAGAGAGAATAATGAGAGAGCTCCAAAACTGAACTAATCAAGCCTTGACAACTAATCCTCATAAGCCTTTTTATTAATGAAGCCTCTATTTTCTTCATTTTCCATTATTTTCCTTCAATTTCCTCCTCACATGCAAAATGTGACCTTTCACCTTCTTTTTCTCCTAATTTCCATTATTTTCATAAATAAATGTGCCAACATACTTTTTTGCCTCTTTAATGCCTTAGCCATTGTCTTTGCCAATTTCCTTAACCATAAACAACCAAATGAACACCCCCTAGGATGTCTTGCCCAACATTTAGCTTGGAATGCGTGTCCCATCATTCATGGTATTTATATATTTTTACATGGAATTTTCACCAGGGTTGTTACAGGTTTTATTACGCAGAGCCGAATGAGATAAATGTGTAGTCCCCTTCCTCACTTCTCACAATTTTATATGCAGGGAAAGTGATCATTTACAATCTACTGGCAGATAAGGTAGTGTAGCAGTCTTGCAGAAGGATTTTATGTTTATCTTGTGGATTTTATTATATTTCATTGGAATCCTTGCAATATCAAATTTGCACATATTTTTTTGGTAATTTGCATTGAGATATTTTTTGTGTTGCGGTGGCCTTGCAGGCAAAGGCCATAATGGTAAAGGCTAGCAGAATAAATGGGACTCCCTCATCTTCTGCATCAATTCCCTCTATGCCTTAAACTGCCATCGCTCCCTCCTCATCACCTGTAGCGAGTGGAAGCAGAACCCAAATTACTCTGATTATAAAAAGCGATTAGATGAAATGTAAATAAATAGTAAAATCCAATCTAATTATGAATGTTTTCCAATTAATGGAAAATGTAAATTTGACAGGGGTTTGCAATTGTTGTTGCAGTGGCACTTCCAACAACTCCAAAATTTTATATTCAGTGATTTTTAGAGAAGCGAAATTAGAGGTTCCATGAAGGAATGGCTCCTTACTCTCCCTGCTGCAAAACTGATTCATGTTTAGACTCCATGTCACTATATAAAAAATATAAAATACCTTCTGTCTTGCAAATTCTTTTTATTTAATTAAAAAAAACCCTTCACCTTAATTGGTGGGTTATGGGCGGAAGTTTTACAATGACAAGTTTTGATGTTGGAAATTGTAATATGAAATTACTTTTATTTGATTGTCAACAGACATTTCACTTATTTGAATGAATAAGGAAAGAATTATTTGAATGAATAAGGAAAGAAATGAAAGAAATCATTCTTTGATTGGGAAAAAAGTCTTTGTGCGCTGCATAATATTCAATAAATAATCTAATAACCGAAAACAAATTTAAAAAATTTCTTTATTTCAAAATTTTCCATGTTCTAATCTTGTTCTTAATCCATAGTATTAAATATCTGACAAACCATCTATAATTTTTTAAAATTTAATTAAAAATTACAAAATCTCATTATTAAAGTGACAAATTTTTCAGCCAAGTGGGTCATTCTACAACCCAGTATGAGGGGATGTGTAAGTTTTTCCGTCCATCCCTGCCCCTTTAAAAAAAAAAACAAAAAAAAAATTATGTTCTAAATAGAAAAATAATGCTGGCTTAAAAAAATGTGTGAATTAGATATCTAAATCTTATACTTTTCAAAAATATTTTAACAAGAGATTTAAATAAACTATTTGAATATTTATGTTAACTAATTTACGTTGATATCAATTTCATATATATCTATAGATAGGGAAATAATAATAATAATAAGTATAGTTAAAAAATTTATTTGGTCTTATATATATTTTATTTAGCATTCAAAAATACAATTTAAACAATAAAAAATAACACATTATATTTTGCACTCTAAAAAAGTTTGCACATGAAGAAATTTCATCCCTCTTGGCTCATGTTAGATCCGTACTTAAGATGGATCTATGCTGGTCTAGCCAAAATTCGTTAATTATCTAATGGGAAATGGATGGATATGTTTTCTCTATCGAATGTAAATGTTTCTTGTAAATGGTAGTCAATTATATTATATTTACTAGCAAGGATGAGAGATCAATTTTCTACAAATGCAAACTTGTTTTAGAGTGAAAAAACAATGTGTAATTTTTCATTGTTTAAATTGTATTTTTGAATGTTATAGAGATTACATTACTTAAACTTATAAGCCCAAAAAATATTTCTTGGATTTCGACATAAAATGGTACACCTAAAAAAGGATTAAACTGTAATGAGACCACTTCAACTGTTTTAATGAATAAAACTTATTTTTTCAATAGCTTTATATGATATATACATAATTTTTTTAAACAATATATAAAATATTTTACATGACATGTGCACTAACCCATTCTATCAGCACACATTAAAATGTTTTTTTTATTAATATATTTTGAAGTATACGTCAATATTAATTCATATTAAAATATTGTGTTCATAACCCACATTGGATATTTTATTATATTAGGTCATATGGACAACTAATTAAACATGCATTACATATTATGTTTTCTTTTTTATCATAGCAGACATTTCTTTTATATTAAGAGAATATTTTATTTTTATATGAATAGGAACACGTATCAACTCCAAGTTGAGCATCGACATATAGCTTGAGAGGGCCTAATGGTTAAGAGCATGTGTTTCCTCCTAAGAGGTGACAGGTTCAAACCCAAATGGGGGTAGAGTATGTATGCCTTCTAGATTTAGTAGTCAAGAAGTGGGTCCCTTGTCCCACAAACAAGGGGGTCTCATACACCAATTTGGTGATAATGTGGTTGTCATTGTTTTTTTATTTTTTAAATGTTATTGACCAATGTTATTGTAGTCATATATATATATATATATATATATATATATATATATATATATATATATATATATTCCTATATATATAAACATTAATTTGTACATGTAGAAACTAATTTATATACATTAAAAAAATAGGAATATATATATATATATATGGATATTTGTTTATGTTTTAGTGTGGAAGTTCTTAATTTATAAATAAGATTTGTTATAATACCATAAGCCAATAACATTCCAAAAATCCATTAATTTGCAAATAAACTTTGTTATAATATCACAGGCCAATACCATTCCAAAAAACCATAATGCATGTTCGACATTTTTTTTATTAATTAATTTAATTAAAATAGTAGAAAGGGCATAACTGTTTTTGAGATAAGTTTAAACCTTTGATTCGTGATTGCTACTATATATATTCTAAAATATCATGCATAGTTTAAATCCCTACCATCAACATAATAAGTATTGATAGTTAAATTATATGTATACCTACTCCAAAATAGGCACAAAATAATTAAATTTGTTAAACACAACCATGGCAAAGATGGGATGTGAAAGATAAAACATGAATTATATTTCTATTAATAGATATATACATTTATAATACACGCTTGTGACTCTTCAATTCATCTTCCAAGGTCTCTTAGACTCCCTTTGATTGTTCAACTTCCACACCTTAACCCTTAGCAAATTAGGTGTCCAACAATCCCCCCCATAATCCGTAGGGGTATATACGAGTCCAAGAAGAGAGCTATAATACAAAATACAATCATGCATGACAACAATAGGCTGAATTTTCTCTCTGAGATGACGACATAAGGTGGGAGAACTTGAGGTCTCAACCGACGGTGGTTTAAGAATGACCACCAACACTAGAACAATTAGTGCAGTTCCCATAACTCTTCCAAATCTGGAAAGAATTTGAAATCTTCTGCTAGAGGAAGTGACTCCCTAATGCTTTGAAGAGGGAGACCTTCAACCTGGAAAAAGGGAGGTCTACAACCTGCAGTGGTTTAAGGAAAGCCACCAACCAAAGTAACACTTAGTGTGATTCCCAGAACTCTTCCAAATATGGCAAGAAGTTGAAGTCTTCCACTAAGGAAGTGCTCCTTAATGCTTTGGAGAGGGAGACCTTCAACCTCGAAAGGGAGTTCTGTAGCTTGTGGTGGTTTAAGGAAGACCACCAACTAAAGGCATGCTTAGGAGCTTCTATGTCTTTGTCTACAACTCAGAATCTGGGTATGGTTGTCTCTAGCTATAAGCTTAGGCAGTAGGGCTCAGGTGGCAAGTTTAGGTTGTGGCTCAAGCTTACTTTATTTATCTTTCAAACTTGTAGATGACCATTACTTCCCCCCTGTCAGATACAAGGTGAGAAGATGAAGAGAACTCAACTGCAAAACTTTTCAATACTCTAGGGGAAATTCTAACATATGACTCAAATATCTTCTTTGTTTTTGAAGCCCATTGCCAAGAAGTGATCCATCCAACGTGAATATTTGTTCTTGTAGGAGGTTTGTTTTTGAAACATATGTGTGAATAATGAGTACGTTGACCACAATGCTTGCTAAGGTGAAGATCAAAACAATGAACCTTCACATGGCCAACTTTGTCACAATGTTGGCATCTGATATTATGTGGTTGTTGTGGAAGAGGAGCATAATCTAAAACAAGTGAAGATGAACTACCATGAAGAAAACCTACACTTTGAAATTTGATTGACTTTGGGTAGTCTAGAGTATGAAAGGATTCCTCCTTATCATATCCAATACATGTTATTTTCTTGTTGCTGACAAGCTCTACCCAAGGTCTAATAATGGGCTTCGGAAGTGCAAGCTGAATTTCTTCTTTTGCATGCAAATCTACTCCTTCACTAGGGACTGAATGTGAATCAACCTCAACTTTATATTCCGACTGTTGATGGGAGTCTGTCTCAGTCTAGAGCAGTGGATTGTTCTGAATAGAAAACAATTCAGAATGATGCTTACATTGTTGTAGCTTTGTCTCAAGCTGCAAAAATTTAATATTCTGATATGCATTTTGCAGACAATTTCTAATATCAAACAAAGTATATTTGTTTATTTTAATTGTTTTGTCCGTAGAAGATAGGATTAGAGTGTTTAGTAACTCTAATAAACCTTGAATGTTCACCATTTTTCAAACAATTGAAGTCAACAAAGGCCAAAAAATGTACTAGTAAAAGCAGGGAGTTTCAAAATTAATTGTTCCCAATGATAAGAGGGAAATACATTGAAGAGAAGGATAATCCCATTACTGGTTGAAAACTCCTCTCAAATTCAAAGAGAAGAAAACAATGTTACCAATAGTACCATTCTTCAGCACATTTCATGTCTTCCTCCAAGCTCTGAAAATAAGAGGAATTGATATTCTAACCACTTTTTCCACAATGGCTATATCCAAGCTACACGTTATCCAACATATTTATGTATGCAGAGAATAAAATCCCATAATCCACCAAGTGGCATACCCACATTTTCAACCATACTAACATTCACAACTTCATGCTCACCCTTAAAACTGCATTGGCAGACAAGTCTCTAGTGAGAATCACTACTGAAATTGACAATTACTCAGACATGTAGGTTCATGGTCACGAGGATTCTTCAACTTCCAGCAAAAGAAGGTTCCATTACGATGTCACAATATATTTAATGGGATTATGTCCAACTCACACAATACATTCATTTGACCAAATCATTGATTCAACGCAGGTGCCAATATAGATTATATTAATAAATATAACCAACAGATATTGAATGCAGGTGCCAACAGATATTGAACATAGGTGCCAAAGCAAATATAACCAACGTAGGTGCCAATAGATGTTGAACGCAAGTGCCAACACAAATATAACCAATGTAGGTGGTTATACTCAGGTCACTGTAGGTTCACTGGTTTTGTGGCAAATGCTAATTGATTGTCTTCGGATTCAACACCATTATCTAACGACAAATTCTCTTCGCCACAGAACTAACTTGCACGAGCTTAATTGAATGTCTTTCCTATGGACTAGTAACCTTTAATGGGAAATCATATCCATTCATACGCACGACTTGCAGAGAACAGAACTTAAACAATGCATAGATTTGTTGGGATTACGCACAGCAATATGCCACAGTTCACGACCTTTGACGCAAAATATAATATATATATGCCATGAAGAGGAACCTTGAACGCAGAGATTCATCACCAGTTTACAGGAAATTCATGAACACATTGTATATATGATATATATCCTCTTGTAGGAGCCCATGCACCATTGAAACCATAGTCACGACTTGCACATATTCAACCATCTTACATACATTACAAAACATAAGAACAAGCGAGAATCCCAAGGGGCAGAGAATGTAGCTTACAGTATGAGCCAATGCACGCAGAAAAATGTACAGAGACTACTTCAAACGTTTTGTATAAGTGTAACAACAACAAGATTGAGGCACAGGTGGGCGAAATGGCCACAAATGGAGCGGGAAGATAGTATTCCATTCTTCTTCTTCTTAGCCACAAGTTATTGAAGAGTGGAAGAAACGGTGCCAAGTAGAGAAATGGCAAGAATAGGGCTGACACCTCAACCACAAGATTAAATACTCAAAGAACAATCTATTCAATGCAGACTTGAATGGAGACGAAACTATATGCATATGAACCAAGTGTATGTGTATGAATGGTTAACCAGTGCACAAATAGGTAAAATGTGGAGGAGACATGATAGAGAAGTCGTGACTGTGTGTGGAAGATTTAATAACAGGGACAACTCTCAGAAAACTTGGTGCTAGAGCTCCTAGGGTTCGATGCTCATTACAACATAACAAAGAAACGTATGTCAAGGATTCCAAAAATTGTGTTGTTTTGATAGGTAACGCAGGCGTAGTCTTATGGGTCGAGTGATTGGAAAAGAAAATTTCTGTAGAATGGAATGCAGAGAAAATAAATGATTTTCTAGACAAGCGCCCAAGTGGAGTAGAGTAACATTATTTCTATAGCTAACAGGCCAAACAGAGAAATGGCAGACAAGTTCTAGAGGGGAATTGTCATTTCAGAGAGCATATTCAGAATGGCAAAGTGCACAAGTGCAGAGCCCAAGGACTCAGGACTGAGGGCAGAATTGGTCACAAGATAGGTGGCTCAAATGGAGAGGGGCTAGAATTTGCCTTGCTTTTATGTTAAACACAACCATGGCGAAGACAGAATGTGAAAGATAAAACATGAATTAAATTTCTATTAACAGAGATATACATTTATAATACACTCTTCCAAGGTCTCTTGGACTCCCTTTCATTGTTCAACTTCCACACCTTAACCCTTAGCAGAATAGGTGTCCAAAAAAATTACATAGGATTATTTACAGTATATTGCATTTTTTTTCCTTCTAAACAACATGTAACCAAATTATATATATATATATATATATATATATAGTCAATTGAGTTTGGTTTAGGTGGTTGCATTGAATAGTTCTTATCCTCCCTATCCAGGTTCAAGTATCGTAAGTTGATATGTTGATGCTTCAGAATGGCATAGTCTAAAGAACCCACAAAATAGCCCGAAAAATAATAAAAATTTCCGTAAGATTATGACAAAATCTGGTAGATATTTTTTTTAATTTAGCTTACAGTTGTCAAACTTCAAGCTTTTTGGTACTCGGGGGTTCTTGATGGTGTTGAATCCATTTCCACCATAAAAAAAAATGAATCAAACACTCCATCACTCTTATTTTTTGAAAAAAAAAAGTACCGGATTTCGACAAAAAAAATCTGCGATCTAGGTGAATTTATGACTTCAGTAGATAGCACCTTTTGGAATATAGTGAGGGTTGACTTAGTACTAGCAATCTCTCTATTGTCTTTGGGCTAAGAGAGAGGTCCAATAACTAATGTCCAAATTTGTTTATATATATATATATATATATATATATATATATATATATATATATATATATATATATATATATATAATGGTTTGTATTAATTATTTGAAATTATTTTCACTTATTTTATGTTAATTGAATATACTCAATTTTCTTTAATACATGTAGATATATGGTTAGATTCATGTCTACCTAAAAAAATTCAATAATTCAATTTCATAAGTTGAGAAAAAATGTATTTGGAAAAAAAAACATGTTATTCCTTATTAAAAAAAATAGAACCTTACAAAAAATGCATCCATATTTAAAACATAAATAAAAATTTATAAACCTAATTTTTAATCAAGACTCAACCTTCACTGTTTTTTGTTGGAAAAGGGATATGATGAAAACATATATAATCACCCTTTTTATTTCATATATAATTCTCGTTAGTGGATCTAATCATGTAATTATCTTGATTTTGTATTAACCAGCATAAATCTATCTTAACTTCGGATCTACCAACAATGGAGATATCAAATTTCTTTTCACTTTAAAAGAGGTTTGTATCTGATTTAGCAGATTTGATCTCTGTGGGCTCTTGGTAAATTCAAAGTTAAGATAGATCTACGCTCATTTTAAAAATATTATAATTTATAGTTTTTATTTCATGTCTCAAGCGTTTTTAAGTATTAAGTACTAGCGTTTTTTTTGCTAAATAATATTTTATAAATTATAATATATTAATAATAAAAAAATTTCCTTTATTTGTGGCTAAGAACTAGGATCAGTGTTTAGAACTTGTACTGAGCTCTGGTTCTGGGGTTTAACGAAATCAGTGGCAGAGAGTACCAAGCATCCATGGAGACACAGGGAGGAGGGAGCTCCACTCCCTCCTACAGTTATATGGTAGCAGACAGAGGAAGAGGAGGGAAAAAAAACAAATCCCCAAAGCCCTGGGAGGTCAAGACAAAAGACACTGAAACTCAGAAGGCGGAAGGTAGCAAGACCAATGCAGATCAAGGGGCCCACGAAGAAGACTGCCGAGAGGAAAAATTAGAAGAAAGAGGTCAAGGGTCAGAGGACAGAGCTAAGATGGGGCCCTGTAAACCCAAGACCACAACTAAACCTCGAGTTATTGTGAATGACCCAGCTCTGCAAGCACACAGAGACCACATGGCTAACTATGCCATCATATGTAAATTTATGGGACTCTAACCATCGGAGAAAGCATTGTACATGTGGATAAAATACAACTGGAAACCAAAGGGGGAGTTAAATATTCATCTTAGATCCAAAGGTTTTTTCACTGTGGTGTTTACAAACATGGAAGACAGAGACAGAATCTTTGAAGGAGGGCCATACTTCTTTGTAGCTGTTGGGCTCTATATGAGGCCATGGATGATGAACTTTGTGCCTGAACGAGAAACCTTCACTTCGGTACCGGTATGGATTCGACTATACTCCTTACCTTTAGATTACTGGATGCCAGAGTCTTTAAAAGCTATAGGCAATAAATTAGGTCATTTCTTAAAGATTTCAGAGGCAACTCTAAGGGGAAAATATACATCCTATGCCTGCATTTGTGTGGAGATGGACCTATCAGGAGCCCTTCCAGATGAGGTCATTCTAGAAGTCTATGATGAGGAATGGGTTCAAGCAGTTGACTATGAACATATCCCGTTCAGATGTCACAAATGTCATGAGCATGGGCATCTATCAAGAGACTGTCCACTCAATCGAAGGGAGGAAAACCTAAATCCCAACAAAGGAAAAGACCAGACAGGTTTCACCAAAGTGGGAGGGAAAGGAAAAGGGGGAGGAAGGAAGACACAAAAGAGCCATAGTGTGAATGATAAAACAAAAAGCTACAACTTTGAGATCTTAGGAGAAAAAGAAGTCGAGGAGGGGGATAAAGAGAATGCAGAGAATCAGACAGCAAGGGGGAAAGAAAAAGAGACCATCGTGGAGTACATTCAGGAACAGAATGAACACATGATGGACTTTTTGAATACCATGGTTGTAGAAAAAGACCAGGAAATGACTCAAAGTGAAAGTGGTATAGAGGATCAAGATTTGCATGAGATCTTGGAAAGGGAGAACCTAGAGCTAGAAAAGTTTCTAGAACAGGGCGGAAACCTAGGAATAAACTCCATTCCTCGGGAGGACATGGATAAAGTCCAACAGATATTCCTTAACAAGACACATCAAATAGTTGCAGGAGTCAAAAGAGGACATGACAACCAGGAAAACAAAGGAACCTCCTCAATAGGATTAATAACCAGAAAATTAACAAAGAATCCAGGCAAAAGGAGGGGTAGAAAGAGACAGAAGGAATTACTACTGGAGTGTGGCAAGCTCATGATTGATTTAGGAAGGATGAAAGACCTTTCTAGTTACTCCTTTATAACCCCACCTCAATGAAAATCACAACCTGGAACATTAGAGGACTAGGGAGCAGAAGAAAACAGAGGAATCTTGGTAAAAGGATTAGAGAGGAAAAACCTGACATAGTATTCATACAGGAAACAAAATGCTCAGTGGAGAAGATCCGTGAAAAACATAGCAAATGGGTAAATAGATATGAATACCTTGAAGTTAAGGCAAACAAATCTGCTGGTGGTATTCTCACTCTCTGGGATCCACAGAAATTTGGTGTGATTGATGCGGAGGCATCCAAACATCACCTTTCTCTGATTTTCCAACCAGTGGGAGACAGGCAATGTTACATGATCACCAATGTCTATGGTCCACAACCAATGGAGGACAAACTTCAACTCCTCACAACACTGGAGGATATGAAGAAGAGATACCCAGCTCTACCATGGATTCTTGGAGGTGATTTTAACATAACAAAATCACTCATGGAGAAGAAAGGAGGAACTAGAATACTTGGGAGAGATTCAATTGCCTTCCAGAACTTCATCACCAATATGAAATTGGTTGATATGGAAACAAGCAATGGAATCTTCACTTGGAACAACAAAAGAGGAGGCCCTACCCAAGTGGCCTCAAAATTGGACAGATTTATGGTTTCAGAGGAACTTCTTCTCAGGGGAAGCAGCATTACTGCACTCATTTTACCTTTTGGGGGTTCAGATCACTGGCCTATCCAATTAGAAGCCTCCCTTTTTGGCAAACCAAGGAACACCCCCTTCAGGTTTGAGAATGCTTGGCTCACACATTTAGATTTCCTCACAAATATTGAACAATGGTGGAAGGAAGATCTTCACCTTCAAGGTACAAAGATGTTCCTGCTTCACTGCAGGCTCAAACATATTAAAGGCAGACTCAAAGAGTGGAACAAAATGGAATTTGGTAACATCTTCAAAGCTAAAGGAGAGGTGGAAAAGAGACTAAAGGAAATAAACCAGATTCTTATCACAGAAGGATACACAGATGAAAGGAAAGAGATGGCAGAGTCACTCCAGCAGGAGTGGGACAATAGATGCCTTCAAGAGGAAATACTCTGGAGATAGAAATCTAGAGTATAATGGATCAAAGAAGGGGAGAGAAACACCAAATTCTTCCACAGATCCACCATAGCTCACAGAAACAACAATAGAATTATGAAACTTATAGATCAGCATGGTGTAGAGAGAAACACTCATGAAGAAATGGAGAAAGTTCTACTCCAGCATTTTCAGAAAATTGCTGAGGAAACCTCGGAAGATAGATACTAGTTTACAGAAAAATTCACTCAGTACATCCCTAAATTGGTCACCAGAGAAGATAATTTCAATCTCAATAGACCAGTAACAGTGGAAGAAATTGAGGAAGCAGTGAAAGAGATGCAAAATGGGAAAGCACCAGGCTCGGATGGCTTCAATGTGGACTTTTTCAAATCTTGTTGGAAGATAGTGAAACAGGACATCCTGGAGGTAGTGGAAGACTCTTGAAGATTTAAGAAAGTCTTAAAGGCGCTCAATGAATCTTTCATAGCCTTAATCCCCAAACAGGAGAAGGCCACCTCTCCAGACAGATTTCGACCTATAGCATTATGCAATGTGATCTACAAAATTATATCCAAAGTCATTGCCAATTGTCTTAAACCTCTCCTCCCAGCCCTAGTGTCAGAGGAACAAATAAGCTATGTGGAAGGAAGACAAATTCTAGATAATATAATACAAGCACATGAAACGATTCATTCACTCATTAACAAAAAACAGACTGGAATGATAATGCAGCTGGACATAGCAAAGGACTATGACAAACTTAGTTGGTCATATGTAAGAGCAATTTTAAAAGCCTATGGCTTTGATCACAATTGGATAAAATGGGTTATGGCGCTAGTTACCACAGCCAGCTAGTCAATTCTGCTCAATGGAGCTCCTTCCAAAACCTTCAAGCCTTATAGAGGTCTAAGGCAAGGAGATCCTCTTTCTCCTTTCCTCTTCATTCTAATGATGGAAGGGTTAGGAAGAGCTATCAGATCTGCTAAGGAGGAAGGGAGAATTCAGGGTCTGAGACTCACTAATGGTGGGGACACGGTGACACATCAGCAATTTGTGGATGACATTATGCTTCAAGGCACTCCCACTGTGAAGGAAGCCAAAGCATTCAAACAGATTCTGAGTGAGTTTGCTAGGGCAGAAGGCACTGAGTTAAGTCTTACTAAATCAAAACTCTTCTTTTTCAATACAGATATTTCAATTCAAAGAAATATTTCCAGAATTTTGGGCTTTCAAAGGGAGACACTGCCTGTGAAGTACCTGGGAGTTCCTCTCACTACCAAACCGCTTGACAAGGACATCTGGGATTCCGTTCTTAATAAGCTAAAAGATAAGATCAGCAAATGGACAAATAGAGCACTAAATCTAGTAGGGAGACTAGTTCTCACTAAGGTTGTCCTACAAAGTATCCCTATCTATATGCTATCTACCATTCTAGCACCAGCTAGTGTACTGACCAATATAAGAAACATTCAGAGAGACTTTCTATGGGGGAAAGGTGAAGGAAAGAAGAAATGGGCCCTTGTGGCATGGGACAGAGTATGCAAACCTAAGTCCCATGGTGGCTTGGGTCTTCATGACCCAAGAATTCTAAATAGAGTTCTTGAAGCCAAAATTTGGTGGAGATGGCTGAAAGAAATTCAAGCCCCTTGGGAAAAACTATGGAAGCACAAATATGCTAGCGAATGGAAGGAGGAAAATCTAATCAGAATGATAGGACAAGTCAAAGGTTCTGCAATTTGGAATAGGGCATGGGAGAATAGAGCCCTAGTCCAAAACCATAATTTCTGGGAGATCAAAAACAGGAACCTAGCTTGGTTCTGGGAGGACAATTGGCAACAAGAGGACAATCTCCGAAGTGAAGAATTAGTAGACATTCACACTGATACCATCAGCAAAGGACTAAAGTGGGTAAGTAACTGTTGGGACCAAACAAAGAATGATAAGAAATGGAGAACTTGGAAACTTCCAGACTATAGTGGAATGGGCAGGTTGCATACTCAAGCCACAACACTCCAAGGTCTTTAGACAAGAGACAAATCTTAAACTCAAACTTGAGTGATCAACTAAGATGGGGAAAAAACAAGACAGGTCTCTTCAACCTCAAGGAAGCCAAAAGAATAGAGGCAGGGCTAAACCACCCCAACACTGATAAGACTTGGAAAGAAATCTGGGAAAATCCTCATTGGATGAAAATAAAATTGTTCAAGTGGCTGGTTCAATAGGGCAAGATTCTGACATGGGATAACCTAAGAAAAGGAGGTTTTGTTGGCCCCTCAAGATGTCACTTATGCAGACAGCAGGAAGAAACTACAAATCATCTCCTGAATAGATGCACTTTCACCACAACTCTTTGGAATTGGGTTGGAGAAGTCTTTGAGCAAACAGAAATAGATGCTAATGACATCACCACCACTTTGAAGAACTGGAGGAAAAATTTCTCGGATAATGAGATCATAAACTCTGCCTGGATTCTGACCCCAGGATTCTTAATCTGGAATGTCTAGAAGGAGCGTAACAATAGGATTTTCAAGGAGAAAGTGAGTCCGGTGAGTAACATCCTCAAATTGGTCCTTAAACAACTCAAAGAAACTATACATATCCTAGGAGGAGAAGCTACAGGTAAACCTATTGAACAAAGAGAGGCAAGAATATTGAAGAAATAAGAGCTCAAGGTTAATCCCCCTCAAGGTTCTATGCAGATTATCAAGAAAACCTCAACAAAAAGGTCTTCTTGGAAACCCTGTTCTCATGGTTTTTCAAAATTCAACATAGACAGGGCTTCAAAAGGGAATCTGGGAGAAGCAGGTTATGGAGGGGTTCTGAGGGATGAGGAAGGAAATATATAGGTCATCTTCCATAGTTATCTTGGCAAAGCTACTAACAATATGGCTGAGCTCATGGCGATGGAAACATGCTTGGAAATACTGCTCAAGTACAACATTCAAAATGTCATCATTGAGGCTGATTCAGAACTTGTCATTAACTCAGTAAAAAGGATAAATGCTGGAGCTGCTCCTGAGAAAATCTCAGAACATTGGCGGCTTTTGCAAGTCTACCAAAGAATCCAAGTGCACCTAAGAATGCTGAGAACCCTCAGGTTGGTGCATGTTCATAGGGAAGCCAACAAAATGGCAGACTGGTTTGCCAATGAGGGGGTACAAAGTAAGCATATTGATCTCTGTTGCTGGTGGGAGGAAATAGCAGATGATAGGTTGAAGGAGGGATGTTCATCCAAAGCCCTTAGCGACCGACAGCAGCATCAGGAAAATCAAGAGACCGTTTTTGCTGACCCGGGTTAATACTTTCATAGCGGATCCTAGAGGTAGCAGCCCGGGCGATTCGGTTTTTTGGATGATAGGCAGGATGGTGGGAGCTTCTTCTCACATTGGTTTAGGTAGAGTAGACGTAGCGAGAGGCCGGAAACCAGGAACTCTCGGCGGCCTCAAAACCTGGGGTTTTTCTTCTTTATTCGCAATACCGCGTCCAGGGCAGTTTTTCGGTGATCGCAAGCCTTGCAAGCGGGAAGTGGTTTTTCCATTTTGGGAGCGATTCCATTCAGCGAGCTCCACGTGGTAGTGGGGTTGGATGGAATACCGCCCTCATCGCACACTATTGTTTGGTGATGTAGACTGATGCGATATGATCCTCAACCGTCGGATCTTGCAAGGCGGATCTATGGATGGGATTGATCGAGCATGTTGGTGGGTCCATATGGGTAAACGTCGTGCTTCTAAGCACAGCGATATTAGCCATAGCCGTGGGATTGGGCGAAGAGGTTTGACAGTTGAGATTAAAGATGCAAGTCAGGTAAATGGCGGGAAGCAAAATGTTCTTAGCGGGAAGTAGCTTTTTTATACATTCTACAGATTCGCGGGTTTGTGAGTTATACGGACATGAAATCTTTAAAGATTGGCACATATGTTCCTCTTCGGGTCCGACTCTA
The DNA here is from genome assembly GCA_031772625.1 of Pinus tabuliformis. NCBI lineage: Eukaryota > Viridiplantae > Streptophyta > Pinopsida > Pinales > Pinaceae > Pinus > Pinus tabuliformis. The sequence continues at coordinate 553,105,962 of CM062811.1, read as the reverse complement.
GATTCTTGCTAGCCGGTTTCCGCAGGGTATTTCTTTAGAGAGTTTTGAGGTTTGGTTGTAGGGGTCGAGGCTTTTGCCTTTGGCCCGTTAACTGTTAGTGTTGGGTTTTCTCCTTAGGCCTCAGCTTATCGAGGAATGTTGTATTTTATGTATTTTATTTACTGATTAATGAAATAGAAGGTCTGACTCTTGCTTCAGGAAATATATATATATATATATATATATATATATATATATATATAATAATTTATGTTGAAATTTTTGAAAAAAAAGAAGTATAATATATATTTTTTTAAATTATTAATATTTAATTGTTGAAATTTAAACCTATAAATCAATAAAAATTAATTTATATTTTTTAACTTAATTTGTGTAATCTAACTAATAGATTAAATGACTTTTTGACCAGAATATGGCAATACAATTTCTAGAAATATTGTTATTTCTTGTTGGTTAAACCACACTTTTGAATGCACAAATTGATTATGCACCTTAAAAACCCTCGAGACACTTTATCTTTGCAAATTAAACAACTTAAAAACAAGATTTTAAAAATTTGTAATATATTTCGAATAAAATTGACCAAAACAAAATGCTTCAATTTAATTTAATTTATTAACTTATTTATTTATCATTTTTAAATTTCTCTTATAAATTGAGAGAGACATTTCCATATATATATATATATCATTTACTATAATTGTTGTCAAGGTTCTTAATTAGTCTTTCATATACATGTGTTTGCATTTATTAAATTGTTAATATATATAGTTATATTTTATATCAAGTATTTTAATGGAACCTTTTTCACTAGAATTTAGTGATAATTTCAAGCAATATTATGATTTTTTGTTGTTTAAAATATTTTTTGAATGCATAAATGGATTCAACAACTTGAAAACCCTTGGACAATCAAAATCTATGCCATAGATTTTTAATTTCTATTAAATTAAATTATATATATATATATATATATATATATATATATATATATATCTATATATATATATATATATATATATATATATATATATATATATATATATAGCTGTTATCTAACTTATATATGAAATGGTATTTTTTAGGGCATGCTCTCTCATTAATTTTAACCAAAATCTGGTAGATATATTAAATTAAATATTACATATATATAGGTGTTATCTAACTTATATATGAAATGGTCTTTCTTAGGGCATGTTCTCTCATTAATTTTAACCAAAATCTGGTAGATATTTTTAAAAACTTGCGTTCAAGTTGTTTAATCTATACAATTTAAGTATCCCATGGGTTTTTTAGGGTGTTGAATCCATTTATGCATTCAAAATGTGTTTTAAACAATAAAAAATCACAAATTTGCTTGAAATTGTACCACCAAATTCTGATGAAAAAAGATTATTTCGTATATAAGTTAGACTACTCCATATAACTTGGGTCCATAACCTCTTAAACATTCATTTTTAGTCACTGGATATTATTATCTTAAATAGATTTTGAGAGAAGTGTCACCCATGGTTTGGTTATAGCCCATGGTTTTGTACTTTACATTTATTTAATCCATTAGCCTTTGCCCGTGGTTTTTTACTTCATATTTATACAATTCACTCATTTTTGTTTGTTAATTTTTCTTTTATAAATTAAGATGACTGAGATAGTTAGCTACAAGGTGAAATTATTTTTCATTCCACATTTTATATTTATATATATATATATATATATATATATATATATATATATATATATATACAAACTTTCTTACACTACACCTACACATATCCCCTATAATGGGTTGTAGAGCACCTATCAAAGTAAAAATACAATTTATTATTTAAAAATTAGATCATAATATGATATATTATAAGTTGTGTGAGTCCTAAGATGATTGCACGTTTAATATTTTCTATGAGAAACTATGGCCCAAGGGGTCTAAGTTTTCAAAAAACTATGACCCAGGGGGAGCTAACTTGTCAAAATCACCCCCAAATCGCACTAATCATGAGCCACACCAACCCTTAACATGGCTGGATTTTTTCCCATGGATTTCTAAACCAATGACCTTCACATCATAGAGTGCCTTAACAGTACACCCCACCACACTGGATTCGACACCCCGTGGGTCATAATATGATATGTTATTTAAAAAACATATGTATTTATTTATTTGGAATTAAATATAGTAAATTAAATAACATAAAACTGTTCAATTAGTTCCATTTATATTATATTAATTTAATCACATTAACTTAATTAAATTTTTGTTATTATGATATTAATGTTGAAATAAGGAATTACTGATAGGAGGGGGCAGCGGGTGGAGTGCGGGGGGGTTGAATTAGTAATAGTGAGGTTCTTAAAATTTAAGCTCAATTCTTATATTTCCTTTTACTTTTGTTAGCTGCTTGTGAGAGCACTCATACAAGAATATGTATATATATACAACAAAGTAAAACACTAACATGAGCACACAGTCCATCAATTTAAGAAACATACACATATTAACACAGATATTTTTATGTGAAAATTCAAATGGAGAAAACCACCAATCTGTTTGTTATTATGATGTAAATTATGCATCTACTTAATTACATCAAGTTTTTTGTAAGCACCTACTCACAAGAGACCCCAACCCCCTTAAGATATCAAGCCACCACTTGCCAAGAGGCACCAACCTCTTATGAATGCAAGCCACTACCTGCTTTAACCACTCTTATGCATTTCATACAATTTTCAGGCTGAAAACAAAGGCCATTACAAATGCTCAGAGATATGAACCTAATTTACTATTACACCAACTCCTTCCCTTCTATTTTGCAGTTCCACTTTCCACTGCTTTCTCTACTACTCGACAAACTCTAGTCTCGACCCTCTATTCTACTGTAAACATAGTTAATCTCTCGACACTTAGCTCCCTACTCCTCACTTAGGCACTAACAACTCTCCACTCTTCAACACATAACAATGTTGCATTATCCCACATTGCACAACTGTTATTCACATTTTTGTTCCTTTGCTGCACAATGGTCATTGTTGTCTTTGTTGTCCTTCTGTTGTCTCTACTTTCTCTGCAACACGGTGCCTGAAAAATTTCTTCTACATCACTCTCCATGTTATTGTTCCATCAAGGTGCAAGGCCATTGCAACTACATTAAACTATGGAAATGGGCTTCATTTACTCCAGCCATAGCATTTGGATTATATTGTGGAATGGACATTTGAGTGTCTCCTCATATTGAGAAATAAATCTTAGTCGACCCTGCACACTCAACAAGTACCCCTATTGAATTTTTCCTACGTAAATAACATGGTCCTTCATTCCTCTTAAATTCCCATAGAGCTCAGCTCGTACTCCTAATATATCTCTCATTCTTGCTTTAGTTGTAGCACTCCATCAAATCCCATTAATTCACTAGTATGGTGTTCCTGAGTCATTTCCTTCATTTAATTCTTTGTGGCGTGCAAGTGAGAACATAGGAGACTTGATTATGCTTGAGATAGAATTTGCAGTCATCATTAATCTAGCCACCCACCTTACTATGTGCATTTAACTCAGCTGCCAACTCATCCATGATTGTGACGCATTGCCAAATATGGCACATAGGCCAGAGAGCTACCGACTAATCTATATCACAACATAGAACATGAACTTTGAGGCCTGCATGTCCATAACTACTTATCAAATCCAATTCTCCAAACTTTCGGGCAATAGACTCTAGGTATGGCCTACAATCTCCATTACCATACGTCCACGGTGTTATTTCTATTTTTATTAGCACATCACCCTTGGTCAAAATAACTCGTGAAATCACTGCAAAACCAAGTCCTGGGTGCACATTTCAACTTTTGACGGACTATCAAATGTCAACAAAATCGTCCATCACTCATCTCCGTTACTTGCCACAAAATCTCGACGCATTATCCGTTTTTTGCATATTAGCTCTTGCAATGTTGGATCCTGGATGCCCACGTCCCCGTAACATTTCGAAAAATGAACCACATTTTCCTTACAGGCTTCGGGGCTTTCGGCCTAGCCCACCTGTGTACACCCAGCATGCCACACTAGCCTCTGCCTATCGACCCACCCGTGTGTGTGTGTGTGTGTGTGTGTGTGTGTGTGTGTGTATTGCTACAGAGTCAGAGCCCTAATGCCCACATTCCCATAACCTTTTAAAAATGAATTCCATATTCCTTACGGGCTTCTGGGTTTTTGAGCTTCCAGGGCTCCAGGCTTCCAGGCCTTTGGGCTTCCAGGTATTGCTCCCGCTACCTCGGCTCAATGCCATCCAGTAACTCTTTTTGAATAAGCCTCTTGGATTCTGAGCTTCTAGGCTTCCAGGTCCTACTCCTACTACCCTGGCTCAATGTCACCCAGTAACTCTTTTTGAATAAGCCTCTGGGCTTTCAGGCTTTCTGGTGTTCTTGGCAATGCTACTTATGGATTTAAGGTCCTTAATTTGACTGACCATAAATTTTTATCTAGAGGGCCATTTTCTGACCTCCACATACCATTGGAAAGATCTTTGTCAAATTCCAAGCACTTTCCACCTATGCCACTTTCATGAGAATCTGAGTTGATCTCTTGAGACATAATCTCCTCCAAATTCTAGGACTTCCCAACCATCATAGTCATATTTTTATGGCTTCTCCAATAATCCTACTACTATGATGATTCTATGTAAGAGATTTCAGCAATCATGGGACTCCCACTGAGCACACATTAAACATATCAATGCCAACATCTGCTGCCACCAACCTTGGTGCTAATCCGGTTTACATCAATGCCAATATACTAAATGCCACCAGCCAACTGTCCAACAATCTCCCCCTTTGGAATTGATGACAATATACCAAGCTCCCCATGAAATCAAGCATGGTTTTTCTCCATTGGTTTTCTTCTCCTTAGCACTAATAAACTCCTCCCCCTTTGTCATCAATGGTAAAGGATTCTCCTAAAATCTCCCATTGAGACACTACATCGTACTCTTCAATTGATCCCACAAGTTGAGTAGCTTCCAATACTCATTGTAATTAAGTAATTGAGTCATCACTCATATCTGTTGTCGGAGATACCTAAAGGGTTCTCTTGCCAATGGCTTAGTAAAAATGTCTGCAAGCTTCTCTTTAGTGGCCAAATATTCAATTTGAACAAAATTAGCAGAAACTTGTTCTCTCAAGAAATGAAACTTGATAGGAATATGCTTGGTCTTTGAGTGCATGACAGGGTTCTTATAAGTGTTGATAGAACTAGTGTTGTAACACATAATTGGAATTGGATCAATCAAATCTACCTTAATGTCCTTTAAGGTCTGCTTCATCTAGAGAATTTGTGAGAAACAAGTGGCAGTTGCAATATACTCTGCTTCAATAGTTGATAGAGAGATGGAGTCTTGTTTCTTGCTGACCCAAGATACTAAGCAATCTCCTAAAAAGAATGTTGCACCAGAGGTGCTCTTCTTGTCATCAACACTTCCTGCCCAATCAGCATCAGTATCGACCTTTAATTTAAACTCTCTGCTCCTAGCATACCATGGCCCATAGTTTGTTGTACCTTTCAATTATTTGAAAATTCTTTTAACAACAATGACATGGCCTTCACGGGGGGAGGCTTGAAATTTGGCTAACATGCCTACGACTTGCATGATGTTTCGTTTAGACACTGTGAGGTAAAGCAAGCTTCCAATCATTGATCTGTGGATTGTCTGATTTATAGCAGGTGTATCATCTTCTTTACATAACTTACAACTAGTAACCATAGGGGTACTATCCAACTTGAATTCTTCTAGTCCAAATTTCTTCAGTGTTTCTCGCAAGTACTTGGATTGAGAGATGAAGATGTTTTCCTTTAATTGAGAGATTTGCAGCCATAAGAAAAAATGATAGTTCTCTTATCATGAACATCTAAAACTATGACTACATACAGTTTGTAAATTGTAGTTGCAAAGTTACACCAGTTTGAAGTGACTGCATAAACTAATTTTCCCTCCCACTATTTCAATCAAAAATCCTTCTTACTAGCTCCATTTTGCAATTGTATATGCCATTGGAAAGCTCTTTCGAAACTCTTTTATTTAAGCTACAAACACTTCCTATATTGTCTGTAACACTCCCTCCTACCCCCTTGTCCTATCTCAGCTTGTGGGATGTGTATCCTATTTTCTTTTATCTAATCTCCAAGGCTTGTTATAAATATAGGGTTACAAAATCCTCTTTTTCTCAAGTATTTAAATGTCAAAAAAAGTTCCACCATCGCATTTAGCTCATCGATAGATTTTTGGCTATATAAATTTGACCTTAATCTAAGTCCTAGATTAAAATTTATGTCCATCAGAAGTTTGTCCAATTATGTTATACCACGTTATCATTGTTCTACCACATGGCATCCACGTGGTCCTTATCTGGCCCCTGTTGAAGAAAGTGTAACTAGGTTCGGTCTTCATGACATTGTAATTATGATTTTTGTAAAATGAATTTATTATTCCTCGCTGCATGGGTTTCATGAGAAAGAGGTTTATTTATTTAGTGGCTCCCAATGAGAGCCTTAGGATGTCAAAGGGTCAATGTCATGTATAGAAAAGTCTAAACAACCCTCCAAAACCATCACAATCCTCCAAGACAAGCATAATAAGTCTGCAATCAAAACGATGAAAAGAACAGTTAAGTCGGCTAGGAAAATGACATAAATAATAGTCATGTCGACTAAAATGAAGTGACACAATAGTTCACACTCATGTCGGCTTATTTATGGAGGCATAACCACTATAAATACCCCACTGAACTTCGCAAAAAGTACAAACAGAATCTCGAACTAGTCTGCAACTTTGGATGGGTACAGGAAGTGCAGGAGGACAGAATCTCGGTGATAGTTACAGTGATAACTTCAGACACCTCCCTGAAATCTCAGACAAGTAACTTAGTGCAGGAACCTCAGATGAAGACAAAGTTACAATATTTCGGTTGGAGAAGGACTCTAAGGTTCTCAGATGGGTATTACAGAGGTATATACTATCTCACAGTCTCGACATAAGTATAAGAAGGATCTCAATACTCTGTCTCAGCATATATACTATAAACACAGTCACAATGATCATTGTCTCACAGTCTTAGTGTATTCATGAAGAAGAGGATCTCAGTGATCATACAGTCTCGACATATCTTCTAGATACAATCATGATCCTAGTCATAATCATGGTCTAGGCAATAAATATCTCGGTGGTAGTGCAACAAGGTGCAATAATTATGTAACAATAATAATGATGTTGTAGAGATTACTTCGGTGAGAAGGCTACAATGATCTAAGTGAAACAATGATGAAGCAGTAGTGATGGTGATCTCAACAACAACGAAGAAGAGGATTGATGTCTTGGTCTTGGAGTGGCATAGTAGTTCAAGGGTCATGGTCTTGGTATTCGTCAATTGGAATCTCTATAAGAAGAATTTTGTGCGGGTTTTCCTCTCCAAGAGGGAGAGGTTTTGGCCCTGGAAGAATGCCAACACCTTGTGTTCTTGTCTATTTGTTTTAGTAGCTATTTGATGAACTAAATAAGACACACTCTAATAATAATAAGTGAAGATCGGAATAAGAAGAAAATTGAAAAACACCTCACAAATAGTTATCATGCTAAGAAGAATCACATTAATTACACTATCCCTAGATTCTTCAATAGCCCTTGTGGCACTACCATGTCAGAATAGAAAAAATTCAGAATGAACTTAAAGATGAAACAAAAGCTTGGAAAGTTGTAAAGAAATATAGAGATTTAGATGATGATCACATGTGTCTTATAATGTTATCATGTGGAATTCTTTTGCATGAATGAATGCTTATTTGATTGCCCAAAACCACCCTTGGGGTACCATGAATTAAATGTGAAGCAACAATCTCAAAATAGGTATCTGGAATAAGCACATGCTCCTAGGGACGATGCAGGGGAAAATCTATGGATAGCTATAAACATAGAGCCTATTATCGTTTACATAGAACCAAGTGATTAACTAGCCCCTTGATGTCGATAGGAAAGAGAAATGAAAAGTGTATAACCCATAATCCATTCAAAAGAAGGTGTGGTCCAACTTATCCAAAATATGGAAAACCAGTAGTTGAATGAGCCCATGATGGGATAACAGCCATGTTTACCCCCTTTTCTGCCTTGGAAATCATTCCATTAATGAATTGTAGGAGGAAGTATGGCACATTTATTGTCTCTATAGGTTATAAGTGTGGCTGGTGTCTAGTTGGTATAGGAGTTTGAATTTATAAGCATAAATTCTACTCAGCCTTATTTCATAGGAGATGTCACTTTTAAAAATATGACATGCTACCCCATTTGTACTAGTGTATGTTCATCCAAGTCCTCATTTCAAGAGCACCCGACTTTCCCATTGTGGAGTCAACAAAGCCTTAGGTTGGTGCAAATTATTGAAACCTCCTCAAGCATGCATAACCTCTCACATCACTAGACATAATCCAAATGTAGGATTCCTCATTTTTGTAACCTTTGTAAGTCCTTTATTATATTACTAAATAGATCCAAAAATTTTAATATGGGGTTTCCCTTTTAAGACAAGATCTAAATACTTGATTTAGATATCTTGTACAAAAAAATGTATTTAGATATTTAATATCTGAAATTTCTTGTATCCAAAATTATCAATGATAATTAGATCTAGATGACATTGTTTGAGACATTTGGATCTCATGTCACCTCTGCGTCTATGCTTATTTCTTTACAATTGGATTATTGAATGGGACGTGGGGACCACATTTCAGACCTTTTAAGTATTTAGCTATGGATAAAATCATGAAGTGGAACGTTCAATGTCGAAATTTGGATAATTTTGGTTTTCACTTTGAGTTACTTTTTTTTATGAAGTCCAGATCTGAAGGGAAGCATCAGTTTCTTCCATATCTTCCAAAAATCCAAGGGCATTTAATAAAGAGCAAGAAACATGCTTCACTTCAGTCACTCTCCATTCTACTAGTGTTAATTCTATGGATATTTGCAAGAATAACATGTTTAACAATTAAAAATGATGTCCATCATGCATGGTTTTTGAGAAACTTGCCTAAAGGACTCATATAATTTTCCCAACCAATATTTAGATATTTTCGATATCACCTTTACTGAATATCCTTTCCTTGTGTTGTTACAAATAATTGTAAGCTTCATGCCTTCGGCACATACTAACATCCCACATAATGTCTCACTAGATATGACCAATAAATACCTCTTACATTAGTAAATTTTTGCACCCTTGTTCTTCGTACAGTAAATTCTACTCGCAACATAAACATTTCTACATGGCCTGCCATTACCAATAATCCCCACGGGAACATGGTCCATCCTTAAAATGATGAAAACGACTTACATGCTTCACAATAATTTCTCACTTGAAAATTTTGGAGATGAACTTGGTGGCATTGTGGGAGTCTCCACAAACACGAAGGTTCATTCTAATCTAGATAGTTGTCCCAGGGCATGTGTTGATAAGATAAAAAGAAATTTCTAACTTTTCATTATTACTAAAAATCATGTGTTCCTTTATCTCCTCCTCAACATCATGAAGCACAAAATTTATGTTAGGTCTATACCCTAAATCCTCCATCTTAGTTAAGGTTTGCAATGTTGCATAAATTTGCTCAGATTTAGGATGAGATGTGTCCCCTATAAGGAATCCATTTACCCTATTGTTTACATTATGTTAGGGAGATCTAAACAAACTTCTAAGAAATAGGATCTAAGTCCTAAATAAGTACATAATCAAAACAACCAAATGACTGCTTTATCCATTATTTCCAAGATTTCCCCTTAATGGAGAAAACAATTATTTCCACACCTAATATCTCCCTAAACAACTCAAATTTCATCTTCCCAAGAGGCTTTGTGAAAATGTTAGCAACATTAACACAAATATTACAATACATTAGAGTAATATTTTTAGATTGTATCTTCTCTGTAACAAAATGAAACTGAACATCAACATGCTTTGTTCTTGCATGATAAACTGGATTATTAGCCAACTTAATTGAGCCATGGTTATCACTTCTGATCATTGTATCCTTCTTTTGTTCTTCTCCAACATCTCAAAGAACTCCCCTCAACCAAACAACTTCACAAGTTGTTGCACACAAAGCTTTATACCATGTCTCAGCAGATGATAAAGATACAATACGTTGCTTCTTACTACTCCATGGAACAATCCCAAATCCAATGCTAAAAGCATAACCTGTAGTAGATATCCTATCATCTGAATTACTAGCCCAGTGTAAATCTGAGTAGCCTGTCAACTCAACATCAAAAGAATCAGTATACTTAATACCAAAATTAATTGTTCCTTTAAGATACTTGAGTATACCTTCGCTGCTTTCTAATGGCTTTCTAGAGGTCTCGCCATAAACTGACTTAACACACTAACAGAGTATGATATATCAAGTCTGGTTGTAGTAAGATAATTCAAGCTTCCCACTAGTTGTCTATATATTGTACCATCTACCTCCTTTGATCCATCATCACTGTGAAGTTTCACATTTTGTTGCATTGGAACAAAAGAAACTTTACACTGATCCATTTTAAACTTCTTAAGCAATTATTTGACATACTTACCCTAAGAAACAAAAGTCTGACCAACATCTCTCCAAACTTCAATACCTAGACAATAATGTAATTCTCCAAGATCTTTCATCTCAAATACTTGTGACATCTGTGTCTTAATTCCATCAATTAATTTATCAGAATTCCCTATAATAATTAAATCATCAACATATAAGGAAATCCATACAACATGCCCCTTTGAATCAAATTTGGTATACATATTTGGGTCACTTTGGCTCCTCATAAAACCCTGTTTAAGAAATAATGAATCTATCTTCTCATATCACAATTTGGGTGCATGTTTCAGCCCATGCAAAGCTTTCTTTAATTTACAAACTAGATGTTCTTGACCCTTTTTCACAAACCCTTCTGGTTGAGTAAGATAAACCTCCTCCTTTAACTCACCATTCAAAAATGTAGATTTTACATCTAATTGGTGAAGATTCAATGGTACTTTGTAGCTAATACAATTAACAATCTAATAATGTTCATCTTATCTACCCATGTATTCTGGTAAATGGTTTTTCTTTTATATGGACGTCAGCATATTCTTTTGATCATGTTTGTAAACACCAGGACCATACGTTGATTGAGATTGATACAAGTACTCATTATATTTCCAAATATTCTTCTAGACATGCACACATCTTACAGTAGCCAGATCCACGACTCTTCTTCTCCAGGTGGATCAATCCACGACTCTTTTTCTCTAGGTGGCTCGTTTCATGGCTCTAAAAAGTCGCAGCTCCTCGCAGGTGCTTCTCCAGTGTTCAGAACGTGGCTCTTTCGTAGGTTTATAGACAGGTCAATAGGCAACGGGCTCTATATTCAAAACGCAGCAGATCAAACAACGCTCCTGAACAACTCCTCCTCGCTCACAACGTTTTCTCTATAGATCTGATTTCATGTTCTCCAGGTTCGGGTTTCTCCAATGCGTTGAGTCTCAATTAGGGATCGTAGCTAGATTGAACAACGATCTCAACAATTTCTTTTGAAGAGCGCGATAACAAATACATCGACTCCTACACACGCAAGTCCACCTACTCTCTACGCTCACAACAAGCAGTCAAAGCCACATTTATATTGATTCATTCCGTACAGTAAGGCATGCAGACCGATTGACATGTGGATAAGGGTGGGTTGCAAGTTCAATCTACAGGCCCTATACGATTCAAGGTCTTCGACTTCGAAAATGATATCACTTGAGAAGATTATAACGAGCTAGATATTGCTTATGCAGTGGAGTTTTATTTATAGTGCTTTGTTCGCAGAGTTCTCAACGAGTAAGAGCGCCATTGGTTGAGTTGAGATTTTCGGTTTTATTAAATTGGGAAAAAATCTCATGTATGTGACAACAATAGGATTAGTTGCTATATTAGCTCCAGTATTTTCTGAGGAGGAGTTAATGCATCCTATATTTGTTGTGAGGGAATTTATGATTCAGTTTTATACTCCAGCTATAAAGGAAATGTAAAATCCGTTGAGGATATGTGTGTGTAGAGAAAATAGGGTGAGCTGAGAGGAATTAGAATTGTTGTAATCTCCTTTGAATAATAAGATTTCCGATGCCTCTGTTCTGGTGGACTAGCCCAGATTGGTTGGGTGAACCACTTAAATCTGTGTTATGGTTTTTGTATGATTTGTTAATGTGCTGTCTATGCTTGTTTTTATTTCCGCTGCGCTTTGTTAGTCTAACACCATTGTTAGTGTTATGATCAAGCCCTTTGAATCCATATAAATAGAAACTGACTGAGCCGAACTTGTCTACATTAATATCATTATAGGATCGATCCCATCAGAGGATTGAAACGATCCCTATTACGCCTATGATTCCTCTTTCTCCTTAACACCTAGCCAGACCACAGAGAGAAATAGACAATCTATCGCTCCACTTTCCAAAGTTTTGATTTCATTCTTTCGGTTGTGGAGATGATGAATAACATCCATCCACATAAAAAAATTTAAATTAAAGAATAGAATTGTTGGAATATTTGTTTTGAATACCTGGACTACCAGAATACTTATTCCTTAAAATTCAACATCTCATTTGGTTCATCTCTTGTTATTATTGTTTACGAAACCAAGGAGACTAGTGCTAATTTCAAAAAATATTTTTCCCTTTATTGCAGTAATGTTATGTTTGTCATAGCTTAATGTTTTATGTTTGTCATAGCTTAATGTCCAAGTCAATGAAATTATAGTATAAAGGAAAATTTCCAAAGACCCAACAAATGTATTGAGCCATCAAGAGAAATTTATTTCTTCTCCATGCCAATGGAATGAAACCCCCCTTCAAAAAGTTTTGTATTATTAACAATCAAGAACATCAAAGGTGGAAGAAGGTGAACCTACTAGCCTATTAATAAGTATCTTCATTTCATCATTTTGAAGTTGACTAGCTTCTTGCTCATCATCATTCTAAACTTATTGACTTCTTGTTCAAGGTTATACTTGCAGTCCTGCAAATTTTGAATAACCTTGTTGTTCTTCTTCAACTGAAATAATAATGTGTTGGGATCCTTTTTAAACTCTTATATTGGTCAAACAATCTCTTGTTATATTTTTGAAGAGGAACAACTTCTTCATGAAACTTTTTCATGGAGGATTTTAAATAAGCAAACTCTCTAGATTGTTGAGAATTTTTTTTCTTTAACCTACAAATTTCCTTCTTCAAGATATCAATTTATGAATGTGATAGATCCTCAACTTTCTCCTCCAAATCATCAAGAAGATCAACCTTTGCCTAAAAATCTTCTATAATAATTTGGAAAAACTTTCCCATGGTTGACTCTAGATTATCAACCATCCCGATTTTCTTAGCCATTGCAAACAAGAATCAATTATTCAGTGTTGCATTCTTTTTTTGTGATAGAGTAATAATGGATTACAGGTTAATGACCTTGTTACGAGGTTTCTCACGTGCCTTCTTGTCACAAATTTCCTACAATATTTTGCCCATATTGATAACACGAAGTTGGTTATGTGTTTCCACTAGCCTTCAGAAAATAGAGTAGTTGGCAAAACATGACTTGGCCCAATATGAAAACCTATGTATAGATTTCACTAGAAAATCAACTCAAAATATATGAAGGTCATTTTGATCCACCCACGATTCAAATGAGAGATTTCTTAGAGAGAAACAATAGCTTAAATGTAAATGATTCATAACCATGTGTCTCATATAAATTATGATTTACCATATTAAAATAATAAATAAAAATAATTATTACTCAAGAATAAAAAAATCCCAAAATATTTTTGAATTGGTAGAAGACCCTTTTAAGATTTTAATCATAAAACCCTCTTTTTAAAACAAACAAAAAAATATCCTTGCTCAAAATTAAGTATGAAATCATGGGTTAAACGATTAAGAACAAGGTAAAAAGATAATAATATCCTATTTTGGGGATTTGAGAGTGGTTTTGCTAAGAATGTATAACCATGTGAATGTGAAGGACAATGTATGAATCCATGGATTAGCCAATGTACATATTTTGTAGTCACTTGTCTCGCTCTTCTCTCATCATTATTGCAAATACCCTAGAGTCTGATTTATGGAGAAAACAAGTAACGTTTTGAATTTAGATCGAGGTCAATTTTTCATATTTGGATGGAGGTTAAATTTTTATATTAAGAAGTCATCACGATGTCAATTTTTCATATTTGGATGGAGGTTAAATTTTTATATTAAGAAGTCATAACAATGGTGTCAGGTGTATTCTTGACATAATTGTTGGTTGGATGTGGTTCATAGGTTAAATTTGATTTAATCTTTATTGAGCTTATAAAAAATATTAAATTCATATAATCTTTTAAATACCTATATTTTTAATTAACAAATTTCACATTTGATTAATTTGTGGGATATCTTGCCTATAAAGTGTATAATAGACCATGATAGGGAGTAATGTTAAGGCACTCTTTGTTTGAAGCTCACCAATTCAAATCTCATAGGTGAGTGCAACTCCCAATCTAACCAACCCACAAAAACAAAAATTATGAGGGAATGCAAATTCAAAAAAATTATTGAATTAAAAAACATTTTTTTTAATAAACTATGAACAATGTTTTACATTACAATTTGTATTTATATATATGTTGTAAATATTCATAAAATTTCAATATTTTATTTTTTAAGTTTAAAAGTAACATTTTAACTATTAATATAAAGTTCAATATATATATAAGAGAGTATGATGGAACATTTTGGAGAAAAAAATGAGTTCACCAAAATTGAGTAAGCTCCATTATAAAAATCAAAAGTACTATACAAATCAACACAGTGATTTGAAGCATACAATAATGTTGAAAATAGTCTATGTTGCACAAAATCGTTCATAATAATAAACTTTGGCACATCTGATCAAATGCAGAAATATAAACAAGCATAAGCATAATTTATGTAACCAATGAGATAAAAAGCATACAATAATGTTGAAAATATTCTATGTTGCACAAAATCGTTCATAATAATAAACTTTGGCACATCTGATCAAATGCAGAAATATAAACGAGCATAAGCATAATTTATGTAACCAATGAGATAAAGACTCATTTCATGTGGTGGTCATTAGTGCCCTTGGAGGTGGTATCCAGCTGATTTCATTACCATACTCAAGATTTATATAGGAATTTTTTTTTATAAAAAAGGACAAAAAGATCTTTTTATAAAAAAAAAAAAATATTGAAAATTTAAGGTTTTGATTTTATGATAAAGGAGTTAGTTTTGGCACCATTCTCTCCACTTACAGTAAACTTTTTACACTCTATTCCGTTACTTTCCTTCCACTTCAAACATTTCCTTAAAAAACAAATAAATTGGAGAGTTAATAAGTGTTCTTAGTAAGGATCACCCTACCCACTCCTCTGTAAATTAACACAAATACACGACATTCAACTCAAACTTTTTACTGGGCCTACACAAATTAGAGTATGATCATCTTAACAACAAAAATTAACAATATATTTGAGTATGATCATCTTAACAACAAAAATTAACAATATATTTGAGTATGATCATCTTAACAACAAAAATTAACAATATATTTGATGTAGGAACTTTTCAGCTGACCAGCTTTTAAGACCAACGTTCCAAAGGAAGGAGTTTTGACTTTTGAGAAAATTAATATTCTTCTATGTAAATATTTATTTCCTTTCATGTATGTATGGTTTTTCTAGATAGATGGTCATACTTTTAGAATTATTGAAGAAAGATAAAAGTTTAAATGTAATTTTAGAGTTATTGAAGAAAGATAAAAGTTTAAATGTAACGAATTTGCATCATGAGTAGAATTCGAATAAGATTGAGAGACTTTTAGGATCCGAAGGATCATAGAGATTAGATTAGCATCCGAAGGATCTAAGGCATTAGATTACGATCTGAAACAACTTTTGTTTATTTCCTAAATTGTATATATGTAATGCAAATCTACAGGTTAGAAAATGACCAAATAATGTAAATTAGAGCAAATAGAGAGATTGGATAAGTAGCCTGGTCAACAGAGTGAACAGGCTAGAACGAGTTTCCGAGTATAAAATACGTACAAGATTGTTGAATGAATAGAATTTCATTGTGTTTCATATTGTCTCTGTCTGTAAGATTGAATTGAGGAATTCCTGTTGCCGGTGAAATCTGGAATTAGTGAGTTTCAGTCTCTGTATATGTAATTGAAACAAATGATAGATAGCAAGAAATCTGTCATGCGAAGGAGTAAATGTGTTAAGGATCCAAGACACTTAGTATAGGTTACTAGAGTTCTGTGTTCGAGAGTGGAGGAAATCGAAGGTTTACATGTGTATTTAGAATGGATGATGGATAGGAGAAATTTGTCACTTAGAGGGATAAATTTTAGAGAGGATTTGACGCAATTCATAGAGATTAAAGGCTTATTTTACAGCTCAGTATGATGTGTAACTCTGTCTACCAGTCTATCAAAAGTTGAAATTTTGTTTGTGGACTAAAATAAAAAATTTAAAAAATATATAAAAATTAAATTACTATACAAAACATTTAAATAATGTGAGCTCATAAATAAATTGGATGCCTCTATGTTCATGATTGCTGATAGTTATTGAGCCCAGAGACTGATTCTATAGCCCAGTATAATGTGTAACCATGTCCATTCCTCATCAAAATTGAAATTTTATTCCAGTGAGCTAAAATAAAACACCTGAAAAAATTGAATCCATCTAAACTCATATTAGAGAGGTATTTAAAAAGAATCTATACTATTATACTATATTAGAGAGGTATTTAAAAAGAATCTATACTATTAATTAACTATAGGAAAAAGATTGTGTACCTGTAATGGTCCGCAAATGAGACAAACAAAGAGGGAATTTCTGTTATAAACAGAGGAGTCGAGCTGGGCTTAGAATTCGAGATTGATTTATAGGTGTGTTCTGTTCTTTGGCACAGTCGAATTAGCCACGTTAATGTCTGTGTGTAAACCAGTGAATGATTCAATTACGTCTTCCAGCCTTTGAAATTGGTTAAGTGTTCTTAAATTAAATTTGTAGAGAACCCGTTCACAGACCAATTCACGTGAGAGCGTTAACTGACGGAGGGCAGATTCCCATTTATTGCTGGATTAGATTCACTGGAGCCCAAAAGAAACGCCTGAGATTTTGGCCCGAAGGCAGTGTGTTCTTTATGGCCAAAGACTAGCACACTTTTTTCCAAGCAAGTGTTGTGAACTAAAATCTCTGTGGCGGGATTTTGTTTCTGGGTTTTTGTTGAAAGCGCAAGTGGTCACGGTCTAAAAAGTCTGAGACCGAGGTCCGGGCCCTTGGTTATAAGCCTGGTCGTGTGAGTTTTTTTCCGCCATTTCGTGTTATTAAAGAGGTTATTATTTTATTATCGGAGTCATTTTTTGTTTTCTTGGCAATTTTTTGGGCCGTAGTTTAACGAGACTGAGGAATTGGCCGGAAAGTTATGGAAATTCGGGTTATATTTAGAGAAAATTTGGCCAGGATTGTTGTAAATCCAAGTTATAGTTGTTAAACTTCAAAATTTTAGGTGTTCTAAACGTTTTTGATGGTGCTGAATCTATTTCCACCATCAAAAACACAATTCAAACACTTTTTCTACAAGATTTAAAAAAAAAAATTGCTCAGATTCCAACCACTCTTGGCCATCCGAGCAATTCCTCCACCTCGTTAGATGACTCCATTTCTCCGCCGCGGAGACAACTCATTTTCCAAAACATAAAAATTAACTAATTCGTTGAGCTCATTTCATTTGGAAGCTTCCAAATGAGGCACTTCGTTTCTTAGTTTCTTATTTGTGGACATGTTGTGCAAAACTTAATAGCTAAGGGAATATTATCTTGTGGGGTTGACCAATATTCTATCACATTTATTCATAAAAAGGTTTAAAATTAAAAACTTATATGTGGACATGTTGTGCAAAACTTAATAGCTAAGGGAATATTATCTTAAGGGAATATTATCTTGTGGGGTTGACCAATATTCTATCACATTTATTCATAAAAAGTTTAAATTAAAAAAAATCAAATTAATAAATGGTATCATATGGGGTTAATTGAAATATTTTTATAGGTATTGGAAGGGTTGGAAGAGGGGTGTGTAGTGGATAGGGATTATATAATCATATAGGTTTATAGGTATTGGAAGGGTTGGAGGAAGGGTGTGTGGTGCAAATGGTATAGGAATTTTATAATGGACAAGTCTATCGAGGAGGAGGAATTGTCTAAACAACCATTTTTCGTCGATCTAGGCAAAAAAAAATCAACAAATCTTGTGGAAGCAGCGTTTAAATCATGTTTTTGAAGTGGAAATGGATTCAACATCATCAAAAGCTTTTGGGCCACCCAAAATGTTAAAGTTTAACAAATATAACCTAGATTTATAAAAATCCCTGTTGGAATTTATCAAAATATTGTCGGAATTTTCATGATTTTCAGGGCAAAAAAGCAGTTTGTTTAGACTGCGTCTTTCATAAATATTGTGGAGGTATTATAGATATTAGGAAATGCCTTTGATAGGCAAGAAATGAACTCCCAATCAACAATGGTGAAACTCTCTTTTGAAAGTAGAAATTGACTATGAGGTCATACTTTCACCCTTGCTGAGATCATTCAAATCCTTCATATGGAAAATGAGATTGATAATCAAAGTCTCTATGTTGCATATGTATATATGTATCAATTTTCCTAACCTCGCTTTTTATTTTTATTTATCTATGTAGGGATTTATCTCTAATTTTGTATAGTTTATCTCATTATAGGTTACTTCTATACATTCAAAATCCCATAACTATATCCTCTATTTAAGGGCATAGGTGTTTGCTAGTTCAAGGGCTCTCCTACAAACCTTGAGTTTTCAATATTTGGGGTTCTTTTTGGGTTGGTAATTTTAGTTGAGGAAACGAAGGTTTTTAGGTTTTTACAATGATGAGGAAGTTAATATCAGTACACAACATATATGATCCATCCATACATGCTTATGGGGATGTGTATACTTTCTTTTTTTCCATTACATAGAGAGATGATTGCAATTACTACATTGTTATTGAGCTCAACCAACTAGTTAATTTTTAGGTTTTGAAAGATGGGTTTGAACTCTCATGTGCAAATAATTTCCTTATGTTATGTCCAAACTTGATCGTAATATATGAAATGACATAATACAATGATAAATTACAAGGAAGAGAAGACTCATTCTAACATAAAGGATAATAATAATTCCCTTAGAACATATTGAGCCTTAGCACTATTGTACCTCGCCTAATGAGAGTTTCTTTTTGTCTAAACAATAAGAAAACAATAATTGTTTATGGGATGGATCACTTGCTTAAATATTACTGCAAAGATAAAATTTATATATATATATATCCATGAGATCAAATACATAAAACACAAAGAGTTAAGACTTTAGGTAGCTCATTTTTCTAGATCTCTAAATACATGATTAGGTATTAGGTTGAAGGAAAGTAGTATAACACCAAGCCCTTTAACCCAAGGCTATATTACTATATTATCATATCTCTACGTTGGGTTGTCAATGCACTTGTTTATTTGTTTTTGTGATTATGATCTTATAAGAGTTTTATCATGTCTATGTGCTAGGAAAAAAAATAAAAATGGGTATTAAAAAAATCACAAAAAAAAATGACACCTAGATATCTAGTAAAAATAGGGGATCATAGAGTAAAAGGGGGTTAGATTGAGCTTATCAAAAGCATTGTTGAGAAATCAATGCTTATAGGAATTAGGTTTTGATTCCTCTTTCTTGATAATTACTTGTGATTTATGTTAGCTTATTTTACTTTTTTGTTATTTATCTTTCATCGAGCAATTACCAAATTAAATGTACATGAAGACCACAAAAATAAGAGACACAAGATGTAGGCACTCAGTGAGGGAAAAACCCCTCCGAGGGGAAAACCTAACCCAACTCTTCCACTTGTAGATTCAAATTAAGATGAAAAAATCCAAGACCCTTTAGACCTAGACAAAGACCTCCTCCAATCACCAAGTCAGCCCTTCCATCCAATAGATGATCCCTGCCAAAGTCTCCAAGCATCAACTTCTCAGTTGTAGCTACAATCCAAAACTTCCTCCCACTAGCTACAAATTTTTGGCCCCCAACTACAGAATTTCGTACCGTTGTCGATTCAAAAATTTCGGCCCCAACAACAATCAGTAACTTCACACGTGTGAGATAGAGATGCCCAAAAACTCGATCCTTGACTTCTATAACTTCTTCCTTCTCTCTCGTCGACTTCACTCTTCTTTTTCTCATCTTCGTCTTGTAGATTGAACTTGTTGAGTGTGTGCTTCAAAATTAGTCGAGTTATCTCTATATATAGTTTTTATGTTGGGTCGAATAGCCCTAGTCCAAGCTGATTTCATGAGGACAAGGTCGAAAAAGTTATCGATAAAACAAGAACTATTACTTCAAAACGAGAACTCTAGCTTAAATACCCTAAACAAACATGAAAAAACAACCTGAAAACGAAAAGTGTTGTTGCTGGAATAACATTATTATTATTATTATTATGATTATTATTATTTACTTTTTTCGGGGTAAATTTTCATCATTTTTGAAAAATGGAAGTAAAAGCCAATAAAAGCTTCTTTTTTTGTGCAAAAAACACACTGAAAACGAAAAGTGTTGATGTTGGAATAACATATTTTTTTTCGGTAATTTTCAACATTTTTTAATAATGACGTTAAAGATCAAATATAATGACTTTGAAAAACCTTAAAATTCCAACGATTTTTAGGCATGCCATTAAAGGTAAAATATCACATCTTTGAAAAGTTTTAAAATTCCAACGATTTCCAGGGATGGCATTAAAGATAAAATATCATGTCTCTAAAAAACTTTAAAATTCTAACGATTTTCAGGCATGACATTAAAGATCAAATAACACGTCTATGAAAAACCTTAAAACTCCAACAATTTTTAGCCATGGTGTTAAAGAAAAAATACTTATCACTGTTTTCAACCATAGCATTAAAGACAAAATATCATGACTACCAAAAAAACTTAAGTTTTCAACATATTTCAACCATGGCATTATGGAAAAATATTATTACTAAAGAAACTTTAAAAATGAACACCTCAATGAAAGAGTCATTATACCAATAGTAATTCTTTTTTAAATTCTAAAAGTATAGCGATTTTAAAATCTTAGCTTAAGATAGCTTGACACATTGCGAAAAAAAATTAAAAATCAACCATCAAATTGACATGCAGTGTAGGCGAACTCAACCCATTGTAATGAAAACTTAAAAACCAACTATGAAATTGACACATTGTGGGGACAGACTCAATCCATTATAACAAAAACTTTTAAATCAACTATTAAATTAACACATAATGGGATCACGTTGCTAGTCGGCACAAACCCTGTAGAAAAAAATAAAATAAAACAAAATAATAAATAAATGCATAAATAAATAAAAATGAAAAATACAAAAGAAAACAAAAATTAAAACATTGAAAAAATAAAAAGAAAAACAAAAAAAACACAAAAAATAATTAAAAAATAATAACAAGTAAATAAAAAGATATATTAAAACATAAAAAATATGACAAAAAAATTCCAATACAAGAAAACTATGAGATAGACAAAAAAAAAAAATTCAAACATATATATATATATATATATTTCAAAAAGCCAAAATTTAAGAAAAAAATAAAAAATTAACCCAAAAATAGAAAAATAAATAAATAATATTGATGGGATAATTTAAATAATAAAAAAAAACATTAAAAAAATTGATATTTAAAAAAATAAATAAATAAAACATTTTTTTGTTTTTCAAGTTGTCTGTGGTCCTCTAGGCTTGACCTATGGCTTGAGGAGTCACAACCCAGGGGGCATCTAATTCATCAAAGTCACCCGGAGGTCGCACCCAACTTGGGCCACACCAGCCCCTCATGAGGTTTGATCTTGGGTCGTCTTGCTAACGAGGCTCACCCTCAATCGATTGGGCGTTAATATATTTTTTTTAAATGTTTCTCTTTAATTTTTATTTTTAAATTTATTTATTTATTATTATTTAAAAAAAATAATGGTTTTTAATTTGGTTTTTTATGTTTGTTATTTTTTTTCTTTTTTTTGTCAAGTTTTATGTGATCCTTCAGGCTTGTCCTGTGGCTTGAGGAGTCGTGACCTAGGGGCATCTAATCTATCAAAGTCACCCGGGGATCATACCCGACTTGGGCCACACTAGCCCTAAGCTGAATGGATTTTTTAACATGTCTCATCATCCTAGCACATGGCACAACAACCCCCGTGAAGTTTGATTCTGGGTCGCCTTACTAACCAGGCCCATCTTCTATTGATTGTGCTAGTAAGACTTAACTTTATCTCTTTATTTTTATTTTTATTTTAATGTTTTTTTTCTTTTTTCTTTTTAGACTTTTCTAAAAAGAATTGTTTATATATATATATATATATATAGATATATAATTTAATTTAATTTAATTGTATTTTTATTCTTTAACTTTTTAGGTTTCTAATTTTTATTTTTAAGGTTTTTTTATTTTCTTTATTAATTTTATTGTTTTTTTTAAATTTTATGTTTTATATTTTTTTATTATCTTTTTTGTTATTTTTATTTTGAATCTTATTCGAATTATTTTTTTGGAAAAAATAAAATAAAAAATTTCAACGTCTTTAAATATAAAATTTGTTATTTTTTCAATTTTTTTATTCAAAATTTTCATAAAAATCTTTTATTTAACATGTTATTTTTAGCGAAAAGGTCTTGAAATACATATTTTTTTAATTATATCTATATGCAAAATGTGTATTTTTTGTCGAATGTTTAAAATTGTTATTTTTTAATGACAATTATTTTATGTGTATTGAAGTATTAATTAACAATATATAAATATATAAAAAATTCTAACCTCAAAATATTAATGTTATTATTATTTTTAAACTTTGCAAAAAATATGTCCATAGGGTTTTGGATAGACGGTGATCGGGTATTATGTTAAGGCACTTCTTAATGTGAAGTCACCAGATCAATTCATGTTTCAAAATGGATCCAGTTTTGCCTCCTGATCAAAGTCTTCAAATTCAATTGAAAGTGGGATCAAATCGAAGTGCTCGACGAAACAATTCCAACAGTGTGAACGGTGCGAAAATTCGAGTTCGAATGAAGAAATTAAGGCCAGTCAAAGTTTCAAGGCAAACTAGGGAAAAAAAGTCAAAAAGTCAAAGTCAAAGAAAGTCAAAGTCAAACTAGTCAACAGTCAACAAGACCACGCTTACGTCAACAGGACACATGTTGTCCCGGGAATGCGCCACATGGTTTTGATGACGTCAACAAGGAAGGTGATGTGGCAGTTTGTGATTGGTTCACATGGGCCAATCTGATGCTAACATGTGGCATCCCAGATTTGCTCAATATTGGCATGCGAATCCCAAAATTTGGGGGTCAAGGAGAATCAAACCCTTGACCTCTCGGATTACTAAGATTTCACCGAATTCCACTCACCAGATGAGCTATGGAGTCACTTGTTTATGAAGTCGAGGATATTGTATTTATGTGTTCAAGTAGGATCCACCAGAAAAAGGGTTGGATGGTTAGGGTCAACCCTGTGACCGCCAGTCCCCTGGGCATTTAATGTTGAATAAACCGCGGCATTTCACCGTAAGTCCAAACCATATGTATTACAAACAAACCTTATCATAAATCCCACATACGCTGCAAAATTTATATCGTATATGATATATATATCATATACCTATAAATGTAAAGCAAAGGAATAAGGCGGACGGGTTGTACAGAGGTTTGAACCGTCGACCTTCCCAAAACCATTATATAACAACACTTTCATATAAGTCCGCTAGCCAACTTGCCATACAGTGGAGCTTGTTACCTAAACCACCCAAATTTTTATATATGCAAGTGCCGAACCAAACTAGGCCGAAACCACCAGTGCGGATTCCAAAGTGGATTTCAATTGCAGAAGTGGTTTTTTCATAGGCAGAGGCGGTTTTGTGCAACAGAAAGGCAGTTTTTCTACAGGCAGAGGTGGTTTTTGACTTTCCGGGGGTCTGTAGGTCACTATGGCCAAATATGGTCAAGTTTATACTCATTTGACTTGAAATTTCGAGTTGGACGCAACGGTGACGTCCATTTTCTCATCTAAGACTTTGTTTTTGAGCTCATGCCTGTAACAACATTTTTGAAGACAAAATAAAGAGGTCAACACCAGAAGCGAAAGGACCAGGAGACGTAGCTAGAAAGTCTAGTGAACTCCTTTATTAAATTTGGTTGTGTTGATGTGTTTAAATGTGTTTTCAATTTGCTTAAGTGTTTATGTTATTCGCAATCTTTTCGATCCATTGCACTAAGTAACATAAGCGAATTCACACATAGTCTATAATACCTTTTTCATTAACGAATCAATTCCCTACCCCGATTAGGTGATATATTGGACATGATGAAAATGTAGTCCTACCAAGCTTACAAAAAAAAAAGCTTCGCAAAAAATATAAAATTTCATTATAAAAAAAAAAACATTACAAAGAAAAACAAAAAACACATTTTTGGGTAACCCTTAAAAAATAAAATTTAGGACAAAAAACAAAAATATAAATATGACAACTTGAAAAATGGTTAAATAATCACCATTTTAAAAAAGTGTGAATACTTAGGACATAAGAATATTTAAAGTGTCAAAAATATGCTTCAAAGAAAAGTGTTGATGTTTTTCAGGATCCACATGAAAATCACCAACATTTAAAAAAAAATTATTCACACTTAACAGATAAGAAAATTTAAAGTGTCAAAAATAAGTCCTCTAAAAAAATGGTTGATGTTGCATCAACACTTTTCAAAAACAACATGAAAATCACTAACATTTAAAAAAAATGTTCATATTTGATACATAAGAAAATTTGAAGTGTCAAAAATATGCTCCAAAAAAATGTGTATTCTCAATCAACACTTTTGAAAATTGGATTGTTTTTTTTCTACCTCAAAAAAATAGGTAATCGGTAAAGTTCTCATTTGATCGGTAACTATGTTGGCCGACTTGGTGTGGAGGTGACAAATTACTCTTATGACTAAAAAATATTTATTTTTACATGATACAAAAGCCCAAGAAAGGTCTAATAAAAATGGCAATGACTATATCAACTCATGACTAAACCTAGAAGCCTTCAATTGTGGCTTTGACCTAAAAAACATTAACCCAAGCATGAAACACATGTTTTAATAGATCAATTTCTTTTACAACAATTTTATTTTTTCTTTCTTTCCATTAAATACAATTATGAAGACCAACACTAGCTACATTCTTCAACTCTCCCTCTTAACTAGGGTTTATTCTATATATGTCCTTTGCTCTTCAAAATTATTGTTTCTTTTAATGGAGAAATTTAGCTACAAAATCACTTTGTTAGGTTTTATCAAGACCTAAGCCTAGTTAGGTTTTGATCTAGGGTCTGTAACAAATCCTAGTAAATATTGCTACAAGAAGTCTAATGGATGAATTTCTTGATTGATAAAACCTAACTAGACTTAGGTCTTGAATATCTAAAATATGATTATGATCCTATTATAATGACATGCTTCATTCTTTTGTAAATATATGTTTGTGTTTGGTTGTACTTGTTGTTAAGGGTTACAGGTACATAATCTTCAAATGGATGAAGATGCTTACCTCATATTTGATGATAATTTGATAACAATGTGAAGCATGATGATAAGAGGGAGTTGTGAGAACTTTGATGACATGACCATGTTACCATATGAAGGAATGATAAATTTTTGGAACATCTAAATTCTCTGATGAATTTTTGATGCAAAAGAAAGATTTTGTATGACAAGAAGAATAAAATTAGTTGATGAACTTGTCCTTGGTTAAAGGAAAATATATATTCCCCTTGTTGAGAGGGAGCTTGAAGAGAAGTGAATGACTTGATGAAAGAGGCCATGAGGATGTTTTAAATTGGAGAATAGCTTAAAAATGATGGTTATTCATGATTGATAAAGTTATGAACAAGACTTGGATGGTCTTGGAAGAAATGTTGAGGTTGAGTTTGGTGTTGCTGGAAAAGTTGAAGAAATAAAGCTTTTGAATAGATGTGTTTGATATGATAATGATCTAAGCAACATCAAAATTATTAATGACGTCAAAGGTTTTTGTTTACTTGTATTTGAAGGTTTATTACTGATCGGGGTTGTGATTATGCAGGATCTCTACACAAAAATATTGAACATTTGAAGCATGCTTGGATTGGTGGATATATCCAGTTTAATTGATAAGGAGAGATGAAGCACCTTGTGACAACAAGATGCTTGGGAGTACATCTGGCTAGCCTATGTGTTGATGTCTAGATATCGAAGTAGGGAGGGTGGTGTTGGTCTTGGAGATGCGACCTTGGATACACACCTAGATCCCAGGGTTGGTGTTAAAGCTTAAAAGGCTGATGGTATGTAGAGTCACTAAATTTTTAATACACCTTATTCCCACCCTATTAGAATACCCTGGTCATGTATCTAATCTGTAGTAATGTGTGTGTTGTAACTCTTCATAGAGCATATCGTTTTGAGATCTTCCATGTGCCCTTTTATATATGTAATTATTAATACCTCCCTCACTGAGAGGGAGTGTTGAAGAATGTAACTAGTTTTGGTCTTCATAATTGTATTTGAGTCATGTATTTGTCAAAAGAAAGAAAAAAAATTATTTATAAAAATGAATTTTATTGAGTTATTAAAGCATGATTTCCATGCTTGGGTCAATAGTTAATAGGTAAAGCCTCCATTATAGGATTCTAGGTTTGTGTCTTGTGTCAAAAGTTAATATCATGTATAAATACCCTTCTTGAGCTCATTGTCTGAAAGAAATAAATTTACTTATTGCATTCTAGTCATAAAAACCCCTCCACCATCAAGTCGGCCTCAAATAAGATGTCTATTCAGCCTCATGAAGGGACTCAACCACCTTGCGAAGACCATATATATATAAAGGAGCATTCGACCTTAGAACATTGGCTATCATCAATTTAATCTTCAACTCATTGAAGAAAAGAATTTCATTGAAGCAATGAGGATGGGTTGCCTGTGGAGATAATCAAAAAGGAGGAAGACCAAAGTCTATTACTAGACCAAATTTTCTATGATTGCAGGAGCCAAAAATAAAAGATGATAGGAAGGGTTGAAGCCCTTGACCTTGAATAATTTTTTTTGAAGAAGTCTACTCCAACTAAAAGGTTGATTTGATGGATGGAGAGAGAGTTAGGTCAAGGGTCTAGGATGATGTCAATCTAATTTTGATTCTACCAAGGAAGAGTTTTACTATGTTTCCCCTCCTTAGGGGTTTTGCCCTAATTGAGCGCATATCTCTTGTGTTCTCTTATTCTCTTTAAATTTTTGGCAATTGTCTTGATGATAATATTGTAATAACAGTTAATTAGGGTTTGATTCCTCTTTATTGATAATTACTTGTGATTTATGTTGTATTATTTTACTTCTTTATTATTTTATCTTTCATCAAGAAATTACCAAATTAAATGCACATGAAGACCACAAGAACAAGAGACACGGGATGTAGGCACTTAGTCAAGGAAAAACCCCTCCAAGGCGAAAACCTCGTCCAACTCTTCCACTGGTAGATTCAAATCAAGATGAGACGTCTAAGACCCTTTATACCTAGACAAAGACCTCCTCCAATCACCAAGTTATCCCTTCCTTCAAATAGATGACCCCGCCAAAGTATCAAAGTGTCAGCTTCTTAGTTTCAGGTACAATCGAAACTTCAGCCCCCCAGCTACAAAATTTCACCCCTTAGCTACAAAATTTCACCCCCCAACTACAAAATTTCAGACCTGCAGTAGATTCAAAAATTTCAGAACCAACAATATTCCAATAACTTCCCACGTGTGAGATAGAGATGCCTAAAAACTTGATCCTTGACTTCTATAGCTTCTTCCTTCTCTCTTCTCAACTGCACTCTTCCTTTTCTGCCTCTTCGTCCTGCAGATGAAACTTGTTGAGTGTGTGCCTCAAAATGAGTCAAGTTTCCTAAATATATAGCCTTTCTATTAGTTTGAATAGCCCTAATCTAGTTTGACTTCATGAGGACATGGCCGACTTGGTGTGGAGGTGACAAATGACTCATATGAATAAAAAATGATTATTTTTACATTATACAAAATCCCAAGAAGGGTCTAATAAAAATGACAATGACTCTATTAAACTATGACAAAACCTAGAATCCTTCAATGGAGGCTTTGACATAAAAATCATTGACCCAAGCATGAGACTTATGCTTTAATAAGTAAATTTCTTTTAAAACAAATTTTATTTTTCTTTCTCTTCATTAAATACAATTATGAGGACCGACACTAGTTACATTCTTCAACACTCCCTCTTAACTAGGGACATATTCATAATTACATAAATGTACATGGAAGATATCAAAATGATATGAACTATGAAAAGTTCTAACACATGCAGTGCTACAGATTAGATACTTGAACAAAGTACTCTAATTAGGTGGGACTTGTTACTCACCATCTATGGGTGGTGTCCATAAGAGAAATGTTTTATCCTATATGGTCCTCAGTCGGTAGCCAACAACCCCTTGGAGCCACCAGATAGCTCGATGTGCCACTATCCCTGCCACCTGAGCTATCCATATGCTCCCTCGCCCATCTATTATGATCGTACGTTTGAAGGTGGGCCTTCCAACCCCAAAGGTATAGCTTTTCATTATGTAGTTGGGTATTTTTGTTTACTTCATGGACACTTTTTGGCACGGATTAGTGGGGGGATTCAACCAAAAGAATGGGATTGGTTTGTACTCTTTTCTCCTTTGTCAGATTTGATGGTTAGCCTTGTATCCTAGTCTCGTGGGATCTCCTTTATTGGATATTATCTTTAGGGGTGACACTAAGTGGGAAACCTAGATTTCGGTTGTGTGGTCTTGCTTCCGGACAACATATACATCACTCCCCTCTGCTCATTATAACCCAATTCACCATATCTCCCATTCGGGTCCACAAGGATTTATCCTCCCCTTCCCCTTGTCCACACTTTGGGTTGGGCCTGGAATGATGCCTCGAAGGTTGATGCAGATAAAAGAAAAGAAAAAACATAATTTGGCCACTCTCAACAGGAAATGTACCATAAAATTCAAAATATGGGAATGACATACAAATTTAGCATGTGGGCAAAAGCCAAAAATGATCTCTACCCCTTTCATCATGGACATCACCCTGGTTGCTAGGACCCCTCACATTGGTCCCTTTCATCATTTAGTAACCCATGATTTTCCCAACCCTTGGTGGGTGATGAACTGCACCATATTAAGGGGTTATCCACTACTATAGCTTGCACATCATGCTCTCATCCCCTCGAGCTCCGAGCAATTATAATAGAAAAATAAATAAAAGGCAAAGGCATATGAAGAAGGGTGGAAAAACAAAGGCCAAGGTAACTCATATACCATGATTTCTCCCTCATACATTCATACACCCAAGTGTGGGCTTCCCTTATTATGGTCTCCCTTGTATTGTGGCATGTGTCTTAGAGCCTTTCCCCTGATGCTCCATTCCATTCCACCATTATATCACATGCCACCTACCATTTGATGGATGTACCATGGACATGTCATCCCCTTGGAGGCCGAAACCACCTAATAGGGTCCTTGGTTAACCTTTTTCTTGAACTTGGAGACACTTGTACATTCTAAAGCCCACTATGGAAGGGCATGACACCATGAAGTGTCCACTTGTTTCCATGATTTGTAAGCCTATTTACTCAATTTCACTAATGATATGTTGTACTGGAAGGTGAGGGGACGCATTGGATCTTATACAGGATTGCAGGTGGGTCTCCATTTGGGGTATACGGGGTCTAAATCCTCTAGAGAGTCATATTGGCCCTTGTATGGTGAGAGTTGAGAGCCATGGACCTCCACCATGCTCAATTGGCTTCACAATTACACCACACACTTGGCAGATGTTCCAAGGCCCATATGAGGATGTGTATCACCATGGGAGATAAAAGGAGGGATTATGTCATCATTCTATCCCTTACAAATGGTATAAATGCATTATTGGTCCACTTGGAGATGCATGAGGATGTCATTGTGCCCCCACACCCACTCGGGGACACCACATTTAATTTGCTTGGATACCAAGGGGCCACCCCTTTGAGGAGCCTATTCTCTCACCTTAGCACACTTTGGACTCCACTAGGCCTATTCAATGGCCCAACAACTCATTGTATCTACTATTTTTCCCTCTTGAGAGGCTTATCTTTATATTATGGAGCTATCTTGGTGGGCTTGTCACCAAGTCATGTAATTATTGTAAATTATTTCATTATTTGGGGATTAATTAGGCCTAATTAGGCAAATCTAACCCCTTAGGGAGGATATAAATTGATGAGAGCTCATTTGAGTCTCATGTTCACATGGATTTGGATCGTTCATTTCTTTTGGGAATTTCACTAGCCCTTATGATGGATGAATTGGAGATCTAATTCATTTCGATATTTGGAAGAACTTAAATGTTGTCTTGGAGTTTCATTTTTCTTGCAAGTTCATGATTGGAATAATTTCACTATACTAGTGAGTACTCTTTTCATGTTTATCTTTTAATTTATTTCATGTAATGATCTATGGAATATTTTCATCCATGAAGCCGGTGTTGTTTCTCTTGTGCTTATGTGAAGTTTCTAACCTTGTCTATGTGAGGGATTTTTCCTATGATCATTGTGAAGTATGATGAATTATTATCCTAGGCTTACATGATGGTTCATGTCTTACCTTTATAAGTCATCATTTGCAAACATAACGAAGTATAAATTTCCCATGTAACCTAATTGTTGCAAAGGCCATAATAAGTTGCTGGGGAATTACTTGGTTGGAATTAAGCATCTCTAAACATTGAATTCATTAGAATTCATTCTCTTAATTGTCTAGGCACTAGTGTAGTCCTAAGGTGATCACAAAACAATATTATTCTCATCTCCCTTCCTCTTTTCTAATCCCTAACGTAGTAGGCCTCCTAGGGCATCATCTAAAATCATTTCTAGCCATTGAAAATCCTTGAAAATTGTTCAACTACTGCACTGGGGTCTTCTTGAGAGGTACTCCAAATTTGGGGTTGATCCCACGGTGGAATCTCAAGATATTCCAAGTCCTAGCCTTGAATGCCATTCTCCTCCCTAGGTACCCCTTGGTTAGTGGCTTCATTAGGATCACTAAAATTTCAAGTCAAACCTTAATTCAATCATTTTCTTCTCCCTCACTTGGTCAAGTCCATTTTTCGAAATCCCCATTCATCACCCTTGACCTCATTTGGGTCCACTTGGGCTTCTTTGTGGTCCCCTACTTTGCAACTCCAACTTCACAAGGATTGCATAGAAACCATTTCTCCTTTATGACTCTTGGGTCTAGGGCACTTCTTATCAAGAAATACCCCTCAACACTAGATTTAGGTATTCCTCTTAGCCCTTCTAACATAGTCATTCACCTTTCTTCTATAGCAAGTAAGCCCATTATCTAATCCTCTCTTGTGAATAGGCTTTAGGAATCACTCTTCATCCTATCATTGACCCACCTATCCTAGTGATTCCTCTCATACCGAGACTCCTCCCATCACTGAAATTCCGTAAGAGGTCAGGGAGCTTTAGCTAAGGTGATCGTGGGATATTTATCCATTGTTTCCACTTGACCTAATAATTTCTCTATAGGATCCCCTCCTAGGACCCCTACTAGTTTGAGTGGTAATAGGAGTAAGGTGTACTCAAACTTTAGCCACTCTAGGTACCATTAAGATTTTAAACTCTAACACATACCCAAGGATCTAGGTGTGTATCCAAGGTCGAAGCTCCATGACCAATGCCACGCTCCCTACTTCGAGATATAGATATCAACACATAGGTTGACCATATGTCCTCCCGAGCATATTGTTGCCACAAGATGCTTCATCTCTCCTTATCAACTAAATCAAATATATATCCACCACTCCAAGCATGCTTCAAACGTTCAATCTTTTTACAGAGAGATCCTCCACAATCACTACCTTAATCAATAATAATCCTTCAAGTATATATACTGGTAAACACAAACCTTCGGGGTCCTTAATTATTTTGATGTAACTTATATCATCATCAAGTTATCCATATACAACTTATTAGAAGCTTTCTTCTTCTTTCACTTCTTTAGTAGCACCAGATACAACCTCAATACTTCTCAAATATTTTGCTTGCAAATCCGCCCTGTAGTATTTTCATTCATTCTTCAGTTTCATTCTTTCTTCAAGGTATTTACTTATGATTGTCATAATATGCCCTCCCTCTCAACCGAGGAGATGTACCTTTTCTTCTATCCAAGCTCCCTCTCAACTTAGGGAGAACAACAACATCGAATATACTTCATTCTTTCTCATGTCATCAAGGTCATATTGATCATCATCATTATTATAGCTTCCTTCATCATGCTCATCATTATTATCATCTTCAATTACGAACATCTTCAACATCTTGAAGATTATGTACCTCCAAAACTTTAATAGCAAGTACAACCAAATACAAAAATTAAGTTAACTATATCAAAATCATGTCATTACAATGGAAGGATCAAACATTCAAACTTTAGACGTCAAATACCTAAACCTAGTTAGGTTCATAATCAACAAGGGTTACTTCTTTTCATATTATAGACTTCAACAACTTGTTAGCGTTTTGTCACAAACCCTAGACTCTATTTTCGATACATAAAGCCTTGGGTATCATCAATTCAATCAATATATCAATCCAATCATAGTACTAAGGTTTCAATAATATATACATGTCAAATTATACTAGGGTTTGTTGCAAACCCTAGAATTTATCATCAAAACTAAATCATATTAATGATCAAAAAATAATATACTTCTAGAGTTTCATTATCATGCCCTATAATATCAATATCTACTAGGGTTTTGTCACAAACCCTATATTTCTAAAACGTGAATATCAACAATTAGGTTAGCATACCATCATTTCATCTCTAGGGTTTCATTCCTTATATCAATTTCTTTCTATGATGTAAACCCTAGATGCAAACATCAAATTCCAAAATTAGATAACAATTTTGATTAGGCTAGTGTTTCGATCATACGAAAGAATATACACCTATGGTTCCATTCCTAGGACCTTACTTCAATTATTACAACGGTTTTGTTCATAAACCCTAATTCACCAAACCCTAAAATCTAGGGTTTCATTATATAACCTAGACATTAACAACAAACCCTAAAGGACCAAGGTTTTTACCACAACATTACCAAAAACCTAAACATCAAGAGAATATGATTTCATTATATATTCTAGACTTTATCAACAACCCTTAAATAGACTAGGGTTTCATAATCAACATTGAAATACCCTTACCATCAATAGGATAGGGTTGTACAATGAACTCTAAAGGTTAGGGTTTCACCAAAAATGGTCAAATAAGAGATAGAATGATAAGGGTAGATTAAATCTATTGATGAATCACTCTAACAAGAATCCTTATGATTCAAAACCTTGAACAAAAGAAAGTTATTAATAAGAGACAAATTTCAAAATTATTGTATCTTTTAATGAAGAAGTTTAGCTACAAAATCTTATGGTCTTAGACATACCTTGAGTTTCTCTTTTTACAAACCTTGTAGGGATTCCTTGAAGTGCTCCCTCTGAATTTAGCCATGATCTTTATACCTGCAATACTTATTGACAAATACTACCAAGCAAAATATGTGATACCAAAAAAATTATGTCAATTTGTCAATCTAGGGTTTTTATGCAACAATGGAGGATGGAATCCTAGGGTCTTCAAATACAAATCTTAGCTTACGAAATCATCACATCCATCCATACCCTAAACTACACACAAGCCCTAGAAATTAGGAAATAGGGTTTTTATGAGGGAGCAAGTAAGTTAGGGTTAGGATTTCATATGACTAGGGTTTATCCATGAGCCATCTAGGGTTTACAATCCTAGATATCAATATCAATATCAACAACTGATAACAAACCCTAGAACCATGTAATTAATTAACCTTAGAATATCTTAACAAATGAATATACTATACATACCTCACAATTATGTACCTCCATCCTTCATGTTCATAGAGATTACTACAAGGCTTGCTCTAGGATGTCATAATATTCAAAAGAAAATACTTTCCATGATGTCAAATTCATGAGCTTCTTGCACAACTACTATTACCTTTATCTTTGAACCAAGATGTTGTATGCTTCTTTCAGATGAGTTGAATAATACTGCTTCTTTACTGCTAAATTTAGATTATATGATTACCATAGGATGTGGCTTTTACTTTAGGTATTTCAACCTTTATGTCATTAAATAGGTATAGGATTGTAATAACATAACGCCTCTTCAAATAGCTCGGACTAGGTTTCTTATATACACATGTCTGAAGTAAGGGTCTCGACCCTCTTTCAATGTGACTGTAGCCTTCCATTAGCTCAGAATTACTTCATTGCTTCAAACTTGTAGGATGACTCCTTAAACAATAAATTGATTACCCTCAAACATGATTAGAACTTGAGAAGATGACAATGGCTCTCTTTTGGAGGTGATTTTAGAGTATAACAAGTGAGCCTGGAACTTCGATCTATTAGTCAAGGTGCTTGGCCTTGAATGAGTTGCAAGATTGGCTCTTCGGTCCCCTAGAACAAGGCTTATATGCCCCTCAACCAACCTCACTGTGCTTGTGGCCTAAACACTATAACTAGGGCTTGGAATTATGCCCATAATTGTAAACTTCTTCTTCTAGGAGCTCAGTCTTAGATGATTGATTTCCTTTGCTTGTCTAGAATCCCTTTGTGACCTTCTCCTTGCCCTTATGCAAGTAGATGATCCTTCCAATCTACATTTTTGCATTTTTTATGGTAAAAAGGCCTCTGAGCCTCATTGTAAGACAATTTGGCGAAGGTGTGTAGTCGTCACATCTCTTCTCATAGGTAAGCTACCACCATTCAAGCTGGTTTGTTTTCATTATGCATGTATATAGTTTCATTGTATCTATGTGTTTTGGTTATAAATTTGTATATCCTTTCATTCCCTTCATAGATTTGGATCTGAAATCTTCATTTCTCTGAATCATTTTTAATATCTTTATTTTTAACATTAGTTTTAAACTAGTTTTACAATTTCATATCCTACTTGCACACACAAATAAATATGGCCATGATTATGAAAAGACATATTTTTTTAAAAAATGATATGGTTATTTTTCTTGTTTATTTTTATCTTGACATATATCATAATCTTAAAATACATAATTCATTTGTTTGTGTTATTTTTATTGTCTCACCCAATGTTTTTAAAAACTATAGACCTAGATCTAATATATAAAATAAATATATAATAAACAATAAAAACAAAAGTTTTATTATGTTAAATCCCTCAAACTGGCACTAAAGCTTGACATCATAATTTCAAAGCTATGTTGATTTTCATAACTTTAAAATATATAAAATTAACAAAAACATACTGTAGCACAAGTATAAATAAATTTCTATAATAATAAGTAAAAAAAATATAAAATCAATATTAAAAAATGTTTAATTATGTTAAGGTCCTCAAACCTAAATTGATATTTAAAGTCATATTTTTCTTTTATTATGTCAACTTTCTTTCTTTTTTTCTCCCTTTCTCTCTCTCTTTATAATCTAGATTATTAAATGTGACATTAATATGGGCATATGCATTAAATTATGTAAAAAAATAGCATTATTATTAGAAAACTTACATTTTCACACATACACACACACATATTGAAGTTAGGTATTGTGCATTACATCAAATGAAGATTACATAGTCCATGTTTTCTTTTGCTACTAATTTTCCGAAAGGGAAACTAGACCAATAACATAAGTACAAAGTTTTGAGGTCTCTAAGATTTCATCTGACTAGAAAATCTTGTAAATAAAAACATGCTAGTTGTTCCAGACCTTGACATACATTGACATGAGAAGACACAAAAGACTACTAGTGTTGCAAGCAAAAAATCAGTGACTCATAACAATTATTGGGTAGAATCTCTAGGAATTTGTGCTAGCTGGTCATTACCCTCATTCGAGGAGAAGAAGATATTGGCTAATCTCTTGGCTTAAATGGTTAGCTTGTGGTCTATATTATCATTGTTTTTCTCCAACTCTTCAAATATGATAGAATTCTCATGTTAAGTCCTCATGTACCTCCCTACACCACTTGAAATATTCGCATGATGTTTAACCTTGTTCCAGATTCATGCCATGGTTTGATGGTGACATTCAATAAAACAGGTCTACAAAGTATGAGAAGTTCAGACCATTAGGTTAATGGAGTCAATGAAGGTGAACTGCTGGGTATGATTTCTTTGACAAAAGAAGGGACTACAGAGCAAGATAATTACTCATGGAACAACATTCAAGCTGGAATCAGATGAAATGGGGTCAGGGAATGAAAGGCAACTAAGAATCTTTCATTATGCTAACAGAGGGAAAATGAGTAAATATTACCAAGGAGCAATTAAGAATTCCTTAATTATATTCAGAGTGTAAAAACCAGGGAGACAGGAGCAATCAAGAATTCCTGCCTATGCTAGTTTTGAAGAAAACATAAGAAAATGACAGGAATTGAGCACAGAGTACAGCTAAGTAAATTCTGAACTATTCTTTTTTCCTGCAATTTAAGATTATGATATGTAAATGATATATAAAATAGAAATAATAACACAAGAGTTAAAAACACTTATTGATCCATGAGGTAACATGAGAATTCTGTAACATATTCCTCTGCCATTAATTCCACAACCAGCAAGTTCATCAGCATAGCATTCTAGCAATCTTTATTTAGAAGAGTTCTCAAAATTTACAGCGCAGGTCCATAATGATATTCACCAACCAACAATAATACATCTCTCAGGGAGGTATTTATACAAAAAAGAGTTACAAAATATCTCATAGTGAAAATATCAGGCAATAACTTTATCCATCTACTTTTACAAGAGAAGTAAATGAAAGAAATGAATGCAGAAGTGATTGTTGGTGTGCTGGCTGTTCAGTTGGTCAGATATATTTGACTTTTCAGCTCAATGAGTCAGCTGGTAGCTGTCTCTTTAATGTGCGTCCCTACGTTGCTGTCACGGCCCTGTCATCTGTGCCTGATTCCTGCTTTAATGCGTTCTGGCGTGCCTTTCTTTTCTGTTGTCTTCATTTCCATGATGTGTGGCACGTATATTGAATTTGATTTAATGCAGATGATCAAAAAGAAAGAGAACCAAAATTACTTAGGTAAAACCTCTAACATACTCTGCCACCATTGGTCTGTTGGCAACTGGTGTCTTTGTAGTTTTATCAGTGTTTCATCAGCTTCAGTATACCTGTAGTAATTGGGCTGTACTTCAAAAAGATGTGTTATTTCATGCTCAATATAGAACAGATTTTCCAACTTGTCATATAAGCTCTGCCCAGAGGGAGGTACTATGTCTTCTGAAGTGCTCGATGATGCTGTGATCTGATTTGCAACATATGTATTTACCCTGTGAGCATATTGTTGATGTGACAGCAGCCTTTGATTGTTGGTTAACAAATTGGGAAGACCCTTTTGCTGCAAGACTGTAAATTTTGCTGTAAAAGCATTCACCTCTATCTGCATTTCTTGACACTTTCTCTCTAGAGTTTGTATAAAATTCCTCATGGTCAGCACCTTTTTCACTATCAAAATAGTGTCTGTTCTATTCCTGATATCTAGAGCTGCCAGTTCTTCTTTGGTGTGAGTATTCAAAAAATTGATTAATCTATTGGCCTGCTCGGGCATGTTTCCCAATAATGTTATGGCCTTTTGAATCTCTATTCGGGCCATTTCTATCAGTTCAATTTGCTCATGGATAGTCTGTATTGATCTCCATTGATCAGTGATGGACTGGCCAATTTTAGTCCACAAAATTGTCTTGATTTCTGACAGAGTTTTATGAAGAGTAAGCTATTTTTCCAAGGACTTTACCTTATTCTCCAAGGCCTTTACCTCTCTGGTTCTTTCAGCTACAGTTATCTTAGATTTATCATAGCTTACCTCCAGCTTGGCCAGTTTTTCTTTGGCTTCCTTAAGCTCTGTCATTCGGAGTTCTAGCTCTTTTACTGACTTCATCAGTTCTTCCATGCTCATGCTGGTATCTGTTACTGTTGCTGTTGCTGCTGAAGTATCTGTGGCTGTTGTACCTGTTGTTGATGCCGGATCAGTAGGAGGGACTACTGTTGTGATTGTAGAAGGAGCAATTGTAATTGTTGGAGCTGTTTCAGATGGCTGGGAGGTCGACTCTCCCTGCTTGGCTTGCAGTGCTTTCTCCAATTCCTTCTCTGTTTCTGCCAATCTCTCATTCATCCTCATCAGTAAACTCACCATGTCCTCCTCTTCTTTCTGCTGTGCAACTTCTGTGGTTTGCGGATGCATTGTAATGGGCAGCTTGAGCTGCTTCCTAAGAGCTGCAATATCTTCCTCTTTCTTTTTTATTAATGCCTGGATGCCTGTGGGATCCTTGAGATCATGTCCCAGCTCAATGATGATCTCTTCTAAGCATTTAATCCTGTTATCCTTAGCCAAAGAAGAAGCCTTTTCCAATTCCAATTGGGCAGAAGTATTATGTAATGAATTTTGCAATTTGTGAGCTAATAATGCTTTGTCTGCCAAGGTGGAATACACCATTTCTCCAGTCTGCTTGTGTAATTCAATCTGGTCCATTGGGTGGATGTCTTTAGAGAGAACTTCCAGATTGTTCCTGATATAATCAGTAGTTGACTGTGGCTGCTGCATTGTGGGCCTGAAGTGACTAAGGGTCATTTTCCCTTCTTGAGTATCATAGGCTGCAATTAGCCTTTGTTGATTTGTGGGGGCCATTCTCAGCAATTGATTATAGAGCTGGATCCTTATTGGCTCATTTCTAGCTTTTATTTCAGTAAATGTTTTCTTGATATCCGAGCCTTGTTTGCTCTGTGGTCTGGTGGATGTAACCTCCACACCATGCTGCCTCTCTAGCTCTTGTTGATGTGAGCTAGTTGATGTTTCCAAAATTGGAGGAGCCCGCTGTTTAGTTCTTCCCTCACCTCTCAGGTTGCCTGTTGTCTCTCCCAAGAGTTCCTCTTCAGAGTAAGGATTTAACCTTTGTCTCTTTTCCCCTTGCTGTTCTGTTGATCCACTTATAGGTGTTTCTTCCTTCCTGTCTCTTTTCTTGGCTCTTTCCTCATTGAGAGGAGTTTGCAACACTCGGATTTCAGGTACCTTTGTTTGTGTTGAAGGACCTTGCCCTTGGCTTTGCTCCTTTGTTGTATCTGGCCGGTCTGTCATTGTATCTTGCTACTCTGAATGTTGCACTTCTTTGCCTTTGGATCTCCCTGCAGGTGGACCACTTTCCTGGGCAGGTTGTTGAGAAGTTGTAGCAAATGATGTATCCGCTCCAATGTGTTGAGGCAACTTGAAAGGGACCTGTCCAAAAGAGTCCAGGTCAAGTATTTTTTCAAGCTCTTTCATTTCTTTTTCTAATTTCTCCTCTTCAGTAATCTCTTCAACTAATGTGCCTTCTACCCATTCTTGTTGATTAGCATATTGTTCAATTTCAGGGATTTTGTGGTGCAAATATCCTGTAAGCTTGTTTTTGACTCTTCTAAAACTTATGAAATGTTCAGGGTCATATGGTGCCCAATAAAAGCTTTGTTTCAGCAAAATTCGATCCCTTAAAATCTTATCGGCCTCTTCCCAGGCTTCTTCCCTTTTATTGAAGATAAAAGGGCCCAATTGATTTCTTATCTTGAGCTATGCCTTTTTCCTAGCACCATAGAAATGAGTCAAATTAGAACTACCAAATTTCCGGAAGTATTCCAGCGCAAAGAGTCTCATAGGGACATACTTTGGCAGCTTGTAGGGGGATAATTCACAGCCATAAATCCTGATCACTGTGTGGTTTTGGTAAAAATACCAGTCACCTATGCTGTAGCCCTTTGAGAGATGTAAAATTCTCTGCATTTCAGCAGAGAGCCTGTCAGGAGGAGTTATCATCAACAGGGAAGTGGCTGGATGAATGAACAGGTCAACAAACTCACAATATGTATAAGGGGAGTGATAAACATGGTGGAAGACTGAGGTACAGAATATTACAGACCTTCGCTCTCCTTTAACATCCAATTTCCTAAGGGGAATTTGAAAGCTATCTGGTTGATTGAACAGCAGTAAATGATATATGTATGATGTGTATTTGAACACTCTTTCTCTGTCCAAGCTGATGAATTGCTCATGGATTTTATTAGCTATGAAGGTAGTATAATCATATTTGACAGCACGGGGATGTCCTGGAGTGAATATGGACAATAAAACCAAGGTAGTCTCCTCAATATACTCACTGGTATTGAATCCCAAGATGTAGGATATCATGTCTACAATGAATTTCCCTGCCTCATTACACCAACAATGCAGATAAGGGGGAGGCTTTTGGGGCTGACAATCTGGCTCCATAAACAACTTGGCTATTCTGGTGATTTCTGAATTGGGCAGTTTGGCACCTTGGTCAAGCAAGAGTCCCATGGTGAGGGGAGCCAGAGGCTGAGTGGGCTTAAAGTTCAGCATCTCATTTATGGATTGAGGAGTAATATAGAAGAGGACAGTCCCAGATGAAGCCATAACTGCTCTTTTTGTGGGATCATAATTTTCACAGCATAAATGGATGAGATCAGGCAGCACATTTACATAAGGAAGGTAATAGATAGGCATGTTGGACTCCCAAATTCCATAAATATCAGTATTGCAGTGGTAGCTATTCCTAATTTCACAAACAGCTTGAAGGTGAGGCTTGTTATCAAGTCCAATTGTCTCATTAATTTGGAAATCTCTGTCAGCAAGGGGCAGCCATTCCAATTCTTTATGTGGTGCATTCAAGGGGGCAACATTCAAGGCCACTGGAGCCTCCATGCTTCAACTATCTGTTTTTTTTATTGGAACTTAGGTCTGTGTAACAACAGAAAACAGAGTATTGGCACTGGGGTTTTCTTAGGAAATTTGCAAACTTAGTTTTATATATAAATGGCCTCACTGGGTAAAATTCATAGAAAAAACAAAGCCTGCAGAGTTTAATTGGGAAGCTGGATAAAACAGTGGAAATGGTGCTCTTTTGCAAGTGAGTTTGACATATTTAACTCAATATTTGAGCATTTTGGAGATTTCGCTGGCTAAATGGGCTTGAATTGCAGTTTAATGGGTGATTTGCAGAGGAGAATAGGATTCGCAGGCTTTATTTGGGAGAATGGGTCAAACAGTGAATAAAAATGCAGAGATTTGTAGGTAGGAGCGCATTTTAGTTCGAATTTTAGTTTTTCAGGTGATTTTAACAGAGAAATTTCGGAAAAACAGGGTTTACGAGTGAATATCAGGTAAATACTTGTTTTACAGGCGACTGGTGCGAAATGTGGTTGCAGACTGAGCTGAGGGGGCCGAACTCGCAAAGTGAACTCTCCTAGGTGGCGAACTGGAGCGTTGGTGGCAAATTCGTCGTAATTTGCATGCACAGTCTCCGCAAACCAACAAATAGAAATAAACAAAAAACCATCACTTTCGTGACTTTTTAACGAAATTTTGGCTTTTTTGGGCCTTTTGGCGTTTTTTGTGATGACGTCATCATGATGTAAATTTGTCATGTAGCGGGGTACGGAAGGTGACGTGGCGGATGACGTGGGCGTTGACGTGGATGCTGACATGGGCGCTGACGTGGATGTTGACGTGGGTAATGACGTCAGCGGCGGGGAGCGGGGGCGGTTTATGGTTTTATCGCAACGCTTTTGCATAACGGCGGTTTTGGGTGGAGCGGGCGCAATACAACCCGGAGGCGACACGTGGACTTTGTACGACGGGAAAACCGCCGTTTTATCGCGCGCTATCGTCCGGTCATCAGGGCGCCTCCGATATTGACGAGAGTCGTCCGATCTGGAGGATCGGATCCGACGGTTGACGGAGGGGTAAGTTGGCCGAGGGGTACGATACGGGGCCTGCCCGATATATTCAACATTTTATAATGTTTTCGGGGTATTAAACCTTGGTTTATCGGGGTTATTGTATGGTTTATGTGGGAGGCTTTGGTTATTTGTTTAACCAAATGTTAAACAAATCCCTGTGGAGCGCGTGGAGGGTTCTTATTGGCCCCGAGTGGACCAATAATCCCGACAGATATTTAAATATGGCCATAACTTTAGCCGCAAGGGGGGTATTTATAATATTTTTTGGGATTTCTTATGTATTTTTTGTATAATAGGGGCAGGGAAAACTTTAGATAGGAGCTATATAATAGAGTTAAAGTGTTAATATGGTTTTATGGATAGATAACGCTAAGCTTATAAGGTAATAACTTAGGTTTTTAGGGAAATGAAAGGAAAATGGAATGATTATTTTTACACAAGAAATGTGGCTTATTTTGGCTAAGTAAACACAGAGTTCCACTTAGTATTTCTCATAAAATGAAATGAACTAGGACCACTGAGCAGATCCCAGTGTCCTTGAGGGGATGTTAGTAAATGTTCTTGGAGAAAGGGGAGGGGAAATTAGTCATGCTCCAACTCTTTTTGCAGCCACCATTGCCATAGCAGTTGTGATACTCATGAGATAGATCATCTTTGAAGACAAAATTATTCACAAACCTGATTCTGCAACCTCAAACTACCTACCCAGCCTAATACACCTAACATTTTTTTCTTCCATTTGATTGGGTGCATTTGAACTAACAAACCCTGGTTCTCTTCTTTTCTTTTAGCTGCCCTCCTATCTAAGTCTACCCTTATCTCTTCCAGGGGCTCAGGTTCAGCTGTTGAGCACCCTTGTTTCTCTACCTAGCTAATTACCTGCCAAGATTAAATAGTTTAGACAGGTTTCATTCTCTATTCTAAAAAAAGAAATTTAAACATAGAGAAGCCAAGATTAAGCTGTTTGGCCTTCCCTCAACTGTGACAAAAATCACTATTTGCACACAAATGAAATTTTTCAA
Source organism: Pinus tabuliformis (assembly GCA_031772625.1). Taxonomy (NCBI): domain Eukaryota; kingdom Viridiplantae; phylum Streptophyta; class Pinopsida; order Pinales; family Pinaceae; genus Pinus; species Pinus tabuliformis. The sequence continues at coordinate 553,062,870 of CM062811.1, read as the reverse complement.
AAATGGAACAGTAGTGGCATTTGGGCTAGCACACTTTCTCGGCCCTTTGGTTGGGGTTCATTTCTTTCATTTTTCTCTTGGCCTTTTCCTTCTTTTTGCCCTTTGATTTTTCTTTTAGGGCATACCCTCTTTTCATTTTTTAATTTTTTGATTTTCTTTGAAAATATGGAACCTTTGCAGCATGGAAAGGATGACATATTTGGCATTTTAACAGTCCATCATGAAATATGACACCTATTGGTATAGGAACCTAACAGTGGCTCCACTTGGGGATGGCTTTTCCAGATGAAAAGCCAAGAACAGCGGGTTAGATTGCCTTATGTTCAACTCTTGCTGCAATCTGAAATTTGCTTTTGCTGTAAACAAACCAAACTGTATCTCTGTAACATATATGCTTTTCCTTTGAGTTGGTTTGAACAATTATAGCTCTGTCTTTGGTAGTTTGTCTGAATGTTTTACAACTCCCAAGTTTCTTCTTCACTTGTTCTGATAACTCAAAGTGCAATACCAAAAGGTGGCACAATTCCTTGTCTTTTCTCAAAATTTGTTGCATCTTATTCCCTATCTTATTGCTGTAAATAAACTGCAGAAAATAGACACTATTATGTACAAATTACAGTGCTGATACCTTAACACAGTGGATCAAAATAATGTTTAAGCATACGACCATTGACTGGCCCATCTTCAGCTTCTGTAGCATCCAGGCTTCTCAAAAAATAGGTGTTGTTTCCTTGTACAGCCTGAATGATAAAAGGTCCTCTCCACAGGAAATCAAATTTCCCATGTTTTCCTTTATCTTCTCTCCTGGAATCCCACTTTAAAACTTTGTCTCCAATATAAAAATCCTCTGCTTTAGTCCTTTTATCAAAGACTTTTTTAAGCTTCTCTTGTAAAACCTGAGCTCTTTGATAGACTTCCTCTCTAGTCTGCTGTAAGTGAATTGTTTGATTGATTCTCCTTTGAATGTCATTTGGTTCTGCCTGTATTTCTTGCAGCAATTTTATCACAGGGATTCCCAAAGATGAAGGGAAAACTGCCTCCATACCATAAACCAACTCATATGGGCTTGTTCCAATAGATCTTTTTGTGGTCAACCTGTCTGCCCAAAGTGCATTGATAAGCTTTTTGTGCCAATTCTTCTTGTTTTCCTCCAAGACTTTCTTGATGATGTTGATTAAGCTCTTGTTGGATGATTCAGCTAAACCATTACCTTGAGGGTAATAGGCTGTGGAGTGGCCTAGGGTAATGTGGTATTTATGACAAAAACTGATCATTCTTTTGGATTTAAAGGCAGCAGCATTGTCTGTGATAATCTTTTCCAGATAGCCAAACCTAGATAGGATATTGGTCTCTAAAAATTGCATGATGACTGAATCATTGGCTTGCCTACAAGGGATGGCTTCTATCCATTTAGTAAAGTAGTCTGTGGCTGTCAAAATCCATCTATGCTGGCCAGAAGAGGGAGGGTGAATTTCCCCAATGAAATCTAAACCCCATTGTTGAAATGGTCTTTCAGTTGAAACTGGTTTGAGGGGTAGGGGTAGAAGCTTTCTCTTGCCTTCAAATATTTGGCATTTATGGCAAGAGGTTACAAACTTTCTAACATCAGCAAAGAGGGTGGGCCAATAAAATCCTGCCCTTAGGATCTTATCAGCAGTTGATTTCCAATACAAATGCCCACCACAATCCCCTGCATGAAATTCTTTAAGCACTTTGTCAGTTTCTTCCTTTGTTAAACAATTCAATAAAATGCCCTCATGATTTTTCCAAAACAAAACATCATCTATAATGCAAAATTTTGAAGCTTTCATTTTCAAAAATCTCTTTTTAGTTCTGGATAACCCTGGAGGAGCCTGCAGGTTTAACAATACATAAACTATGTCAGCATACCAAGGTGATTGTAAAAAGGCTTGATTGATCTGTGGAGTCACCATCTCCTGTTCGTTATCCAGTTCATTTATGTCAAGAGCTTGAAAATTGGTTTCAGTCATCAGTTTAGCTAATCCTTGTCCTTTTATCAGCTTTGTTGGTTTAATTTCAATGTCATATTCCAAGATGTTAGCTATCCATTTGCCCCTTTTGCCTTCAATCCCCTCTTGGGTCAGGATGTCTTTAACAACAATGTTAGGCACATAAGCTATCACATGGGAGTATAAGATATAAACTCTGAAATCTTTGATGGCTTTTACCAATGCATAAGCTTGTTTTTCCATGATTTGATACTTCAAAGGGGCATCTCTAAGTGCTTTGCTGAAAAATGCAATGGGTTTCTCACATCCCTAGTCATCTTTTTGTAACAGGACAGCAGCGATAGTATGTTCAGAAGCAAAGGAAAAGGTCATGAAATATCTATCAAATTTAGGGCTTGTGAGGACAGGTGTTTTAGTCAAAGCTATCTTGATTTCTTCAAAGGCTTGCTTAGCTTCTACTGTCCACTTCACTTTGGAATCCTTTTTCAGCATGTTATTCAGTAATCTTATCAGTTCAGCCAAGTTGGGTATGAATCTTCTTAGAAAATTGATTTTTCCTAGAAAGGCTTGCAATTCTTTGATGTTTCTAGGGTGAGGAACTTGCAGAATGGCTTGGATTCTGTCCGGGTCAATTCTAATGCCATCTTTTGAGATTATGTGACCTAATAGCTTGCCTTCTTCTAGGCCAAACAATGATTTCTTGGGATTTAGTGATATGCCATATTTTCTGCAAATTAGAAACACTTGTCTAAGATGTTCTAAATGTTCTTGATCAGATTTGGAAAATGCAGTAAGGTCATCTAGATATATGACCAAGAAATCATGGATTTCTTTAGCAAAGGCTATGTCCATGGCTCGCTGAAATGTTGCCCCTGCATTCTTAAGACCGAAAGGCATTTTCACATATTTAAAGGTTCCCCAAGGTGTTGTAAAAGCTGTTTTGTCTTGGTCATCAGGGTGAACAAGGATCTGATTAAAGCCTGAGAATCCATCTAACAGTGAAATTCTAGAAGCTCCCACTACCCTTTGTAAAATGTGATCCATCTTGGGTAAGGGGTAGTGGTATTTGAGAGAGACTTTATTCAAATTCCTTAAGTCAACACACAGTCTAATCTCACCTATTTTCTTCCTTGTGGGCACCAAGTTTGAAACCCATTCTGAAAATCTGATGGGTGCAATAATTCCAGCTTCATACATCCTCTTAACTTCTTTCTCAATCAGAGGGAGGAGCACAGGGTTGATCCTTCTAAGTTTCTGTTTGAAAGGCTTTTGATTTTCTTTGAGAGGTATGGTGTGTTGAATAACAGAAGTGTCATAGGACTTAAGATCCTCATAACTCCAAGCAAACACATCTTGAAATTCTTTAAACAGCTCAATGTATTTCAGCTTCTGATCAGGTGGCAATGTCTTGGATAGTTTTATCATTTTGGGGTTTTGTTCAGTGCCTATATTGCAGTCCTCAATTTCTGCGTTTAATGGTTGCATTTTTGGCTTTCTTGGGATGTCATTTGAGTCAAAAATATCTTCCAATGGACTCAGACTTGTGGGCAGAAAATTATCCTTCAAATCAATTATTTCAGATTCTCCCTCAGCAATTTCCTCAAAGTCCATTTGCTTCAGCTCTTGTAAATTTTTTCTGGTAAAAATTGTTGGATGCAAAATCTGATTTGTTGTTTCAGCTGATATGTTCTTCTCAATTTTGTCTACTTGCTGTTCATCACAAATGTTGCTTGTATCTACGCTTGTGCTTGAGAATTTCTCTCTCAAAGTCAAGAAATTATTGATTTGTGTATCATTTTCAAACACCTGCCAATTTTTTAGATTGTATGGGACAGCAGGCCTGTGTTTAATTTCAGCAGTGAAATGATGGTTCGGCTCAAAAGGCAATTTGCAAGAACTGGCAAATGTTGCCAAACTATGAGCGTGTAAATTGTGATTCCTAGGAATTTTGGTAAGCTGTGATTCTAGGAAGCTATTCAGTAATTCAGTTGTTGCTCCTCTGTAAGCTCTCCACCTGAGATCATTTGTGACAAAGTTTCCCTTTATCTGTTGGATAATCAAATTTGAGTCTCCTAAAATGGAAATCCTAGCCGCCCCTAGACCTTTAATCAGCTTAAGTCCTAGCAAAAGGGCCTCATATTCGGCCATATTGTTTGTACATCTGAAATTTAGCCTATATGCATGTCCTTGAGCATGATCGTTTTGCATGTTATGTATCCAAATCCCTGCCCCTGCTCCTAGTTTATTTACTGATCCATCAAACTCTAGATACCACAAGATTTCATGTTTGCAGTCAGTATTAGGAGTTTTGAAAACTTACTTAGTAGACAGATTTGAATCTTCTGTTTCATGTAGTTTGCCTTGTATGTCTGTCACATCAATTATTTCAGCAATTTCTAGATTTTGGGCAACTGATTCTTCATTTATGCACATTTTTTGCTCTAAAGCCAAAGCTTTATCATCAGTTGGAGGAGAAATGTCAGTATTAAACAGGATGAAAGAGTCCATGTCAGAATGGATGGAATAGATAGGAAAGTTTTGGGGCTTCTCTTGACTACTGACCACATACTTCATCAGTGTTTCCCGGTATAGTCTCTTTGGCTGGCCAAAGACCGAGATGGTGGCATAAGACATATCTAATTGCAGAGATCCTTGGAGCTTTGCACCCCAAGATCTGGACAACAGCATTCCATATTTGGGTGGGATATCAGCTACCACCACATCCATTAGGATTGTCTTGGCTGGGTATTGTACTAGAGATACACATAGGTCTTTGATTAGGCCTAGACACCTGACCTGGCAGGAATCAAAGGAAAACAAATCTTTGTATGGTCTAGTGATATCTAGGTCAAGCTTTTCCATCACAGACTTGGGCATTAGATTATGGGAAGCTCCCGAATCAAACATTGCATTATGTAGAACTTTGTCATGAATATTTAGACTGACATAGAATGGAGGAACTCCTCCATCTACTGATTTACCATTTACTTCTGGGCCAAAAATCAGTTCTGGCTGATCATCTAAAACGTTGACTGCATCTCTGTTTTCCGGAATTTGAAGTGACCTGCTGATTTGTTCTCTATATACTTCATGTTTAGCTAATTCTGACAGTGGGATTGCTATTTTTAGCTTGCCTATTTCAGTTTCCAGATTGAAGGGTTTTTCCACTTGAATCTTTGCGTTTTGGGCAGCAAGCTTTTCTTTTTCTGCTGTGTTTTCAATGTTTTTTTCTCTATCAGCAGTGCTATTATGAGCTGAATTTTCTTTAGGATTCATTTCAGCAGGCTTTTCCACAATTCCTTTAGCAGAAAAAGGGTCTGGAGATTTCTTATTAGGCTGTTGATTATCTGAAATATCTACAACGGTTGGACTATTTTGGTTAGGAGCTGGTCCAGGGAGAGTTTGTTCAGGTGTGTCGCTGATTTTAGCCTTTTTAGGCAGCTTGGAGTCTTTCCGTTTTTTGGGTTCCGGGACATCTATTGTTCTACTTCTCAGCTTGTATTGTTTATGAACCTCATAGACAGCTGCATCATAACCTTCTCTAAAATCAAATGACTCTCCGGACTTGGTCTGAAATTGATTAAAATTATGAGCTTCTTGGTCTTCTTGGGTTAAAAAGATTTGTTGTTCACTGTTTAAACCCATTAAGTTGATGTGAGGGTCCTCTGTTGGTTCACTAGAGGTTGAAGCTTCGGCAAAATTTTCTTGGAATGGAGGTCTGATATTCTGGTCAGGGCCAGCCCTTCCAGCATTTGGATTTTGATTTTTTCTAAAGTTTGGGTTTCTTGCTGTGTTACTTGGTTGACCCTCCCAAGATGATTTTCTCTCAATGGTCTCTACCCTATCACCTAGTCTGTCCATCCCTTTAATGATTGCATCTAATTTCTGCTCAAAAGCAGAAGGTTCTTCTTTGAAGGTGGTTCTCCTTTCAGCTCTTACCCGAGCTCTTTTGGAAATCAAATTTGCCTCTACACTGACAGCTATGCTTTGCATGTCTTCTAGGCTTGGAGGAGCTCTTTCCCTTAGCTGGTAAGCCATGTCAGAATCAAATCCATCAGGGAATTTGATCAAGGCTAAGTCTGGTGGAGGTCTAAGATTTTGCGGGATAGCATTGTATACATTGTTGAATCTAGCACAATAGTCCTGAACAGTTTCTTGGGGGCCTCTTTTCAAGTTCTCATATTCGGTTAGGATGTGTAAAGGGTCCTTCTTCTTCTCCCATCTGTTCAAGAATGATTGATACAGGGCATCTGGATTAGCTATAGAATTTACAGCAAGTGCTCTAAACCAAGTCCTTACATCACCAGTTAGACTTTGGACAAAGATCTTCATTCTCACATCATCATCATCAATTTCATAGTTTTCGAAATAGTCTTGCATTTTCTTAGTGTGTTGTTGGGCTGTATAGGTACCAGTACTGTCAAAATAGGTTATTTTACTTTGGTAGTCTTGAGGCATAGCCCCTGGGTTTCCAGGTAATTGCAAGGGAGCATACCTGTTTGCCATATTTACAGGGACAAATGGGACAGCAGGAAGGAGTGGAACGGTTGGAACAGCGGGGACAACAGTGGAAATATGTGTAGTGGATGAAGGAGTGGAGAAGATGCTTTGAGGGGTGGATAAAGAACTAGGAGAAGCTGTAATATTGACAGAAAAGACTGTTGTTTTGGCAGCAGTAAGCTCAGTTTGGATATGGTTCTGCTGAACTATTTCAAGGTTTAAATCAACAGAATTTTCTTGAGTTTCTCATTTTCTAAGGTCCTTTGGTATCAAATTAGGATTTTCGAAGATGGCTGGAGGGTTTGGATCTGGATTAGATCTAGTGTAACGGGTTTTCTTCTTTGGAGCCAGCTTCTAAATCTATTTTTGGTATTTTCAGGAAATATTTTGAAGGATACAACTTTTTACAATGTTTTGAAGGAAGTTTATGAAAAATAGGAGCTTGAATTTCCTTCAGATGTGTTTAAAACAAGGAAACTGATTAAGCCTTTGAGACAGCTGTTTAAAGCCTAAAACTAGACTGGAGATAGACTGAAGCAGCTTTTATTTACTCCTGTAATTGCATAGCAAAAATAGTTTCAAAGGCTACCTGGCTAACTTCAGGCTCCATCTGTAGTTTTAGAAAATAGACAGCAGTAACAAACATTCTTTCAAGTCCCCAGTGGAGTCGCCAATGATGTTATCACTCAGGTTGTTCCCTAAGCTCCTCAAAGGGAATACGGCCGAGGTAACCACAGACCAATCTTTTGGTTGCAGATTCTAGCCAATCTACAGCCAGAGAGGGCTCTCTCTTTATAATTTAACTTTGTTTTGTTGTATGTTAGGCTAGTTATACAGTGCAGGTTTTTGTTTGATGTTTGGATGGTGACATTCAATAAAACAGGTCTGCAAAGTATGAGAAGTTCAGACCATTAGGTTAATGGAGTCAATGAAGGTGAACTGCTGGGTATGATTTCTTTGACAAAAGAAGGGACTACAGAGCAAGATAATTACTCATGGAACAACATTCAAGCTGGAATCAGATGAAATGGGGTCAGGGAATGAAAGGCAACTAAGAATCTTTCATTATGCTAACAGAGGGAAAATGAGTAAATATTACCAAGGAGCAATTAAGAATTCCTTAATTATATTCAGAGTGTAAAAACCAGGGAGACAGGAGCAATCAAGAATTCCTGCCTATGCTAGTCTTGAAGAAAACATAAGAAAATGATAGGAATTGAGCACAGAGTACAGCTAAGTAAATTCTGAACTATTCTTTTTTCTGCAATTTAAGATTATGATATGTAAATGATATATAAAATAGAAATAATAACACAAGAGTTAAAAACACTTATTGATCCATGAGGTAACACAAGAATTCTGTAACATATTCTTCTGCCATTAATTCCACAACCAGCAAGTTCATCAGCACAGCATTCCAACAATCTTTATTTAGAAGATTTCTCAAAATTTACAGCGCAGGTCCAGAATGATATTCACCAACCAACAATAATACATCTCTCAGGGAGGTATTTATACAAAAAAGAGTTACAAAATATCTCATAGTGAAAATATCAGGCAATAACTTTATCCATCTACTTTTACAGGAGAAGTAAATGAAAGAAATGAATGCAGAAGTGATTGTTGGTGCACTGGTTGTTCAGTTGGTCAGATATATTTGACTTTTTAGCTCAATGAGTCAACTGGTAGCTGTCTCTTTAATGTGCATCCCTGCGTTGCTGTCACGGCCCTGTCATCTGTGCCTGATTCCTACTTTAATGCGTTCTGGCATGCCTTTCTTTTCTGTTGTCTTCATTTCCATGATGTGTGGCATGTATATTGAATTTGATTTAATGCAGATGATCAAAAAGAAATAGAACCAAAATTACTTAGGTAAAACCTCTAACATACTCTGCCACCATTGGTCTGTTGGCAACTGGTGTCTTTGTAGTTTTATCAGTGTTTCATCAGCTTCAGTATACCTGTAGTAATTGGGCTGTACTTCAAAAAGATGTGTTATTTCATGTTCAATATAGAACAGATTTTCCAACTTGCCATATAAGCTCTGCCCAAAGGGAGGTACTATGTCTTCTGAAGTGCTCGATGATGCTGTGATCTGATCTGCAACATATGTATTTACCCTGTGAGCATATTGTTGATGTGACAGCAGCCTTTGATTGCTGGTTAACAAACTGGGAAGACCCTTTTGCTGCAAGACTGTAAATTTTGATGTAAAAGCATTCACCTCTATCTGCATTTCTTGACACTTTCTCTCTAGAGTTTGTATAAAATTCCTCATGGTCAGCACCTTTTTCACTATCAAAATAGTGTCTGTTCTATTCCTGATATCTAGAGCTGCCAGTTCTTCTTTGGTGTGAGTATTCAAAAAATTGATTAATCTGTTGGCCTGCTCGGGCATATTTCCCAATAATGTTCTGGCCTTTTGAATCTCTATTCGGGCCATTTCTATCAGTTCAATTTTCTCATGGATAGTCTGTATTGATCTCCATTGATCAGAGATCGACTGGCCAATTTTAGTCCACAAAATTGTCTTGATTTCTGATAGATTTTTATGAAGAGTAAGCTCTTTTTCCAAGGATTTTACCTTATTCTCCAAGGCCTTTACCTCTCTGGTTCTTTCAGCTACAGTTATCTTAGATTTATCATAGCTTACCTCCAGCTTGGCCAGTTTTTCTTTGGCTTCCTTAAGCTCTGTCATTCGGAGTTCTAGCTCTTTTACTAACTTCATCAGTTCTTCCATGCTCATGTTGGTATCTGTTACTGTTGTTGTTGCTGCTGAAGTATCTATGGCTGTTGTACCTGTTGTTGATGCCGGATCAGTAGGAGGGACTGCTGTTGTGACTGTAGAAGGAGCAATTGTAATTGTTGGAGCTATTTCAGATGGCTGGGAGGTCGACTCTCCCTGCTTGGCTTGCAGTGCTTTCTCCAATTCCTTCTCTGTTTCTTCCAATCTCTCATTCATCCTCATCAGTAAACTCACCATGTCCTCCTCTTCTTTCTGCTGCGCAACTTCTGTGGTTTGCGGATGCATTGTAATGGGCAGCTTGAGCTGCTTCCTAAGAGCTGCAATATCTTCCGCTTTCTTTTTTATTAATGTCTGGATGCCTGTGGGATCCTTGGGATCATGTCCCAGCTCAATGATGATTTCTTCTAAGCATTTAATCCTGTTATCCTTAGCCAAAGAAGAAGCTTTTTCCAATTCTAATTGGGCAGAAGTATTATGTAATGAATTTTGCAATTTGTGAACTAATAATGCTTTGCGTGCCAAGGTGGAATACACCATTTCTCCAGTCTGCTTGTGTAATTCAATCTGGTCCATTCGGTGGATGTCTTTAGAGAGAACTTCCAGATTGGTCCTGATATAATCAGCAGCTGACTGTGGCTGCTGCATTGTGGGCCTGAAGTGACTAAGGGTCATTTTCCCTTCATGAATATCATAGACTGCCATTAGCCTTTGTTGATTTGTGGGGGCCATTCTCAGCAATTGATTATAGAGCTAGATCCTTATTGGCTCATTTCTAGCTTTTATTTCAGTAAATGCTTTCTTGATATCTGAGCCTTGTTTTCTCTGTGGCCTGGTGGATGTAACCTCGACACCATGTTGCCTCTCTAGCTCTTGCTGATATGAGCTAGTTGATGTTTCCAAAATTGGAGAAGCATGCTGTTCAGTTCTTCCCTCACCTCTCAGGTTGCCTGTTGTCTCTCCCAAGAGTTCCTCTTCAGAGTAAGGATTTAACCTTTGTCTCTTTTCCCCTTGCTGTTCTGTAGATCCACTTATAGGTGTTTCTTCCTGCCTGTCTCTTTTCTTGGCTCTTTCCTCATTGAGAGGAGTTTGCAACACTCGGATTTCAGGTACCTTTGTTTGTGTTGAAGTACCTTGCCCTTGGCTTTGCTCCTTTGTTGTATCTAGCCGGTCTGTCATTGTATCTTGCTGCTCTGAATGCTGCACTTATTTGCCTTTGGATCTCCCTACAGGTGGACCAATTTCCTAGGCAGGTTGTTGAGAAGTTGTAGCAAATGATGTATCCGCTCCAATGTGTTGTGGCAACTTGAAAGGGACCTGTCCAAAAGAGTCCAGGTCAAGTGTTTTTTCAAGCTCTTTCATTTCTTTTTCTAATTTCTCCTCTTCAGTAATCTCTTCAACTAATGTGCCTTCTACCCATTCTTGTTGATTAGCATATTGTTCAATTTCAGGGATTTTGTGGTGCACATATCCTGTAAGCTTGTTTTTGACTCTTCTAAAACTTATGAAATGTTCAGGGTCATATGGTGCCCAATAAAAGCTTTGTTTCAGCAAAAGTCGATCCCTTAAAATCTTATCGGCCTCTTCCCAGGGTTCTTCCCTTTTATTGAAGATAAAAGGGCCCAATTGATTTCTTATCTTGAGTTGTGCCTTTTTCCTAGCACCATAGAAATGAGTCAAATCTGAACTACCAAATTTCCGGAAGTATTCTAGGGCAAAGAGTCTCATAGGGACATACTTTGGCAGCTTGCAGGGGGATAATTCACAGCCATAAATCCTGATCACTGTGTGGTTTTGGTAAAAATACCAGTCACCTATGTTGTAGCCCTTTGAGAGATGTAAAATTCTCTGCATTTCAACAGAGAGCCTGTCAGGAGGAGTTATCATCAACAGGGAAGTGGCTGGATGAATGAACAGGTCAACAAACTCACAATATGTATAAGGGGAGTGATAAACATGGTGGAAGACTAAGGTCCAGAATATTACAGACCTTCGCTCTCCTTTAACATCCAATTTCCTAAGGGGAATTTGAAAGCTATCTGGTTGATTGAACAGCAGCAAATGATATATGTATGATGTGTATTTGAACACTCTTTCTCTGTCCAAGCTAATGAATTGCTCATGGATTTTATTAGCTATGAAGGTAGCATAATAATATTTGACAGCAGGGGGCTATCCTGGAGTGAATATGGACAATAAAACCAAGGTAGTCTCCTCAATATACTCACTGGTATTGAATCCCAAGATGTAGGATATCATGTCTACAATGAATTTCCCTGCCTCATTACACCAACAATGCAAATAAGGGGGAGGCTTTTGGGGCTGACAATCTGGATCCATAAACAACTTGGCTATTCTGGTGATTTCTGAACTGGGCAGTTTGGCACCTTGGTCAAGCAAGAGTCCCATGGTGAGGGGAGCCAGAGGCTGAGTGGGCTTAAAATTCAGCATCTCATTTATGGATTGAGGAGTAATATAGAAGAGGACAGTCCCAGATGGAGCCATAACTGCTCTTTTTGTGGGATCATAATTTGCACAGCATAAATGGATGAGATCAGGCAACACATTTACTAAAGGGAGGTAATAGATAGGCATGTTGGACTCCCAAATTCCATAAATATCAGTATTGCAGCAGTAGCTATTCCTAATTTCACAAACAGCTTGAAGGTGAGGCTTGTTATCAAGTCCAATTGTCTCATTAATTTGGAAATCTCTGTCAGCAAGGGGCAGCCATTCCAATTCTTTATGTGGTGCATTCAAGGGGGCAACATTTAAGGCCACTGGAGCCTTCATGCTTCAACTGTCTATTTTTTTGATTGGAACTTAGGTCTGTGTAACAACAGAAAATAGAGTACTGGCACTGGGTTTTCTTAGGAAATTTGCAAACTTAGTTTTATATAGAAATGGCCTCACTGGGTAAAATTCATAGAAAAAACAAAGCCTGTAGAGTTTAATTGGGAAGCTGGATAAAACAGTGGAAATGGTGCTCTTTTGCAAGTGAGTTTGGCAGATTTAACTCAATATTTGAGCATTTTTGGAGATTTCACCGGCGGAAATGGGCTTGAATTGCAGTTTAATGGGCGATTTGCAGAGGAGAACAAGATTTGCAGGCTTTCTTTGGGAGAATGGGTCAAACAATGAATAAAAATGTAGAGATTTGTAGGTAGGAGCGCATTTTAGTTCGAATTTTAGTTTTTCAGGTGATTTTAACAGAGAAATTTCGGAAAAATAGGGTTTACGGGTGAATATCGGGTAAATACCTTTTGCAGGCGACTGGTGCGAAATGTGGTTGCAGACTGAGCTGAGGGGGCCGAACTCGCAAAGTGAACTCTCCTGGGTGGCGGACTGAAGCATTGGTGGCAAATTCGTTGTAATTTGCATGCACAGTCTCCGCAAACCAACGAATAGAAATAAACAAAAAACCATCACTTTCGTGACTTTTTAACGAAATTTGGGCCTTTTCGGGCCTTTTGGCGTTTTTTGTGATGACATCATCATGACGTAAATTTGTCATGTAGTGGGGTACGGAAGGTGAAGTGGCGGATGACGTGGGCGCTGACGTGGATGCTGACGTGGGCGCTGACGTGGATGCTGACGTGGGTAATGACGTCAGCAGCAGGGAGCGGGGGCGGTTTATGGTTTTATTGCACCGCTTTTGCATAACGGCGGTTTTGGGTGGAGCGGGCGCGATAGAACCCGGAGGCGACGCATGGACTTTGTACGACGGGAAAACCGCTGTTTTATCACGCGCTATCGTCCGGTCATCTGGGCGCCTCCGATATTGACGAGAGTCGTCCGATCTGGAGGATCGGATCCGACGGTTGATGGAGGGGTAAGTTGGCCGAGGGGTACGATACGGGGCCTGCCCGATATATTCAACATTTTATAATGTTTTCGGGGTATTAAACCTTGGTTTATCGGGGTTATTGTATGGTTTATGTGGGAGGCTTTGGCTATTTGTTTAACCAAATGTTAAACAAATCCCTGTGGAGTGTGTGGAGGGTTCTTATTGGCCCCGGGTGGACCAATAATCCCGACAGAAATTTAAATATGGCCATAACTTTAGCCGCAGGGGGGGTATTTATAATATTTTTTGGGATTTCTTATGTATTTTTTGTATAATAGGGGCAGGGAAAACTTTATATAGGAGCTATATAATAGAGTTAAAGTGTTAATATGGTTTTATGGATAGATAACGCTAAGTTTATAAGGTAATAACTTAGGTTTTTAGGGAAATGAAAGGAAAATGGAATGATTATTTTTACACAAGAAATGTGGCTTATTTTGGCTAAGTAAACACAGAGTTCCACTTAGTATTTCTCATAAAATGAAATGAACTAGGACCACTGAGCAGATCCCAGTGTCCTTGAGGGGATGTTAGTAAATGTTCTTGGAGAAAGGGGAGGGGAAATTAGTCATGCTCCAACTCTTTTTGCAGCCACCATTGCCATGGCAGTTGTGATACTCATGAGATAGATCATCTTTGAAGACAAAATTATTCACAAACCTGCTTTTGCAACCTCAAACTACCTACCCAGCCTAATACACCTAACATTTTTTTCTTCCATTTGATTGGGTGCATTTGAACTAGCAAACCCTGGTTCTCTTCTTTTCTTTTAGCTGCCCTCCTATCTAAGTCTACCCTTATCTATTCCAGGGGCTCAGGTTCAGCTGTTGAGCACCCTTGTTTCTCTACCTAGCTAATTACCTGCCAAGATTAAACAGTTTGGACAGGTTTCATTCTCTACTCTACAACAAGAAATTTAAACATAGAGAAGCCAATGATTAAGCTGTTTGGCCTTCCCTCAACTGTGACAAAAATCATTGTTTGCACACAAATGAAATTTTTCAAAAATGGAACAGTAGTGGCATTTGGGCTAGCACACTTTCCTAGCCCTTTGGTTGGGGTTCATTTCTTTCATTTTTCTCTTGGCCTTTTCCTTCTTTTTGCCCTTTGATTTTTCTTTTAGGGCATACCCTCTTTTCATTTTTTAATTTTTTGATTTTCTTTGAAAATATGGAACCTTTGCAGCATGGAAAGGATGACATATTTGGCATTTTAACAGTCCATCATGAAATATGACACCTATTGGTATAGGAACCTAATACATTTGACCAAATTGGGTGATATTTAAGTCGATTTTGGTCCTCTCCAAAAGGGGAATCAAATGAAATCATTATCTCGGTCATTTGAGCTGTCCAAGGAGGAATTTTACCACAGTTTAAAAAATTAACATTCCCACTTGCCAGTATTTTTCCATCAAACAATATGTCATTAAGGAATCTTCAAGTGTCATCACGTATCATCAAGGATCATCTATGTCATGTATTCATCGTTCCATGTCCATCTCAATTGTCTCATCATCATTATACATCTTTATCTATCGTTTGATTATTCATGTTTATCTCTTGATTTATCCTGCTTATTTGCTGAACATTCTCAGATCTAGAAGAAGAAGAATTTTTTAATAGAGGGGAGCTTAGTCTACCACCCTCTATCCATCAGGTTGCTATCTATAATATTTGCTAGCAGGCTACTACCTGGAATATCATTAGACTACTACCTAGAAATGTCATTGGGCTACTACCTGGAAACACTAGCAAGGAGTAAGATCTACGACTCTCATCATCATCGAAGACCATATCATCAAGGAGCACATATAAACATAGAACCATATCGGGGAGCAATAGCTTCCACCCATACCGAGAAATAGGATAACTCATTACACAGGGGAGTAAACCCTCGACCCTAGATCACACAAGGGAGTGCACCCTCGACCCTAGAATTTCAGCGGGGATCTTTACCCTCAATGTAGAATTTCATCGGGGAGCTTTACCCTCAACCTGGAATGTCATGGGGGAGCTATAACAACCCCATATCTTAGCAATAGGATATCCAAACACACAGGGGAGTGCATCTCGATCTTGGGATCTCATCAGGGAGCTCAATATCAACCTGGAATCACATAGGTTTATCTCAACCCATCCTATTGCCTAATGATCTTCCCATCGAGGGTAGAACACCTAGATCATAATTGACTTGGGTTGTACACCTCGTACACTCTCGACTCATTGGCCAAGACAAGGAGCAAAGTTCCCATCAAGTTGGCCTACTTGAGGGTATGATGCCAACTAGGGTATACTCTACAAAGAAGAAGAAGGGAGCAACATTCTCCGACCTTATGAAGATAAAGGAGAAACATTCTTCAACCCTGGGTAACAAAGAGAGTAACGACCTATTTTCTAGAGTTCCCTTAACCCCAAGAGCCCGCTATCTCTATTCCTCACCCTAGGAGCTCAAGCAGGGTGGGAAGAGTATGCTCAGTGTCCTCAATCAATGCTGCCCATTATCCGGAGGGGCAACATCCTCCAGTCCAAGTTATTCTCATCATCAGCTTGCCTCAATAGTAGTTGTTTCCTGTTCATATAGAACATCAAATCAAATATCATGTTAGATCATATATAATCATACGAATCACAAAAGGATACCATAATCATGCTCCCTCTCAAAGAGGGTCCAACCACAAGCCTAAGCTTGTTTCAAATAGCTGCACTGTCTCAATATATGAGAGTACCTCAGTATCAACCATAGATATGGGACTTACTGTCAATCAGATCATCAAAATGTATCCATTGTATCCATGTCATATCCAGATCATGCTCAAAAAACTCTTATAAGGAACTTTCATATCCTGCCTCACAGCTAGTTATGCTAGCAACATCATGATCAACCTTGGTCATGTTATGGACCTCTCATCCAAAATATCATGGAAGATCTCAAAGCAGCATCTAAATTTGAAAATCAACAATAATCTCAAGTATCAATAATACATCTATGCAGATACATATCATACGTGAAATATCACATTTCAAAATAGAACACTTCATGCAAATATTTTAAAGCATGCTCGGCGGAAACTCTATGTGAGTGAAGCAACTCACTCATGAATTCATTATGCCCATCTTTCATATACGAATGGATTTTTAAAATGAAACATCAATTCTCCAACTGTCGGATTCCCTGTCAAGTTCAACAACATTTTGAACTTCAGATCAGACTATCCAATGATTCATGACATTTTCCAATAGCTTTTCAATATGAAATTTCTTTCCAAATTCTAGAAATTGATTCATCATGCCATGATACATTATTTCAGGCTTCATAAGCCCTCTCCCTCTAATTAGATCACCATATTCTCATCACCTCTCACAAGTAGATCATCAGGATATAAAACTAAAACCATAATCAATATCAGATCCATACCTTGGAACTCATCATCCTGACTTCATCAGATAACTGACAAATCTAGACATATCTAGATTGCAATGCTCTAAGAATAATGCAAACTTTATCATCCTTACATAAATCAATGTTCTACCATCAACAACAAAGTCAATTCATCAAAGTTTAGAAGCCAGATCATGACAATTATCAAGTCATCATTATCATAGTATTAATACTTCCAACCAAGAGACAGGTGTAGCTCATATCAAATCATGACATCATCATGCCAACAAGTCATGCATTATCAATCCAAAATTTATCAAGTCATTCTCATAAGCATAATATAAGTCATCCTGTCACTAGGTGTAAATGCATACGTCAAGGATGAGTCATGCAGGTTCAATTTTTCATGCCATATCACAACTATCATTATTTCAATTGTTGTGCTAACAACGAGGAGGCCAATAAGTCATCATGCCCACATAGTATCAATACCAAGGAAAGCAACAATCGCCAAATAAGATCACTAGACATCAATTCAAGTCCAAATGCTATCAAAGAGAGATCTATAGTCAAAGCACATCTCAATCTTCAATTCAAAGTTATTTTCAAACATCATGACAAAACATTTTTATATATACCAATAATTCCAAATCATGCCAACCTCTTGTAGCTCATATATTGTGATGTATTTATCTGTATGTCCCAATCACCTGCAAACACAAATTCAGTCTACATGTTCATGTTATGGAAAACATTCAAATATTTCCTATTAGCATATCTTGTTGTTATCTGCAATACATCTTTGGCCGTGATATCTTTCAGGTGACCATCTGATTTCAATCAAAATACTTCATTATATGATCAACAATTTAACTTAGAAAAAATAGAAATCAATTAACAGTGGCAGAATATGTCTGGGATATCATCATTCAGAGTTCAGACAAATTCAGAAAGCTTCAGATGATGGTCAACAACAGTTAAACCTCTGGTCGCTCTCTTCTGGTTAGCATGGGAGCTACTTTAGTTGTCTGGTCGTTTTCTAGGCATTGGCATGAGTACGACCAAGAAACACAATCTGCTAGATCTCTGACTTTGAACAGAACAGAAACCCTAATTTATGTATGGGCTTCATATCTAAGGTCCTGTTGAAAATCAATACTGTCAAATGCACTTAAATCATACTTCAGCAACATAGAATACAAATACTGATAAGGGTAAGAATCTTGAGAAGAGATTCTCCCTTTGACTGGGGATTTGCATCATTCATCTTCATCCATGTAGGAGACCTGTCTCGACTTGAGTCATGCAACAAAAGACCTGTTAGATCATAAACATATGGCTATCAGCATCATGACATCAATCTTTCATCAAAGGTTTAGACTCAAAGCAGCATATAGAAGCATAATATCTCAAAGATTATGAACACAAGAGCATTTTCTGTCAAGTCACTCCATCAAGTTATTGTATCTCATTTAACCATATGCCATCAAGACAAGAACACATGTAGTAAGAGATATGGAATATCAATCTTACACTTATACTTCTCATATCAAATTTACACTGATGTTCATGACCAATGAGATCAAATTAGGTCAAACAACAAGAGTGTCAATCACTCTTTTCATATGCTTTCATCATTCTTATTGCAAGCATTACCAGAAAACTCATGTATAGGAGTCAATGAACTATCCTTCTATGCCAAGTATCATTTTCTAGAGCCAAGGTGCTAACCTTATTTAGGATCAATATATCCAACAAATAGATCATTGATGTTAGCCAAACATCAAGTGTATCAATGTATCAACATTAGATAGCCTCTTTGAATTCAATAAGATCGAAGTGTTCAATACCGGGTGCATATTTCCATCATAGGAAACAGAAATCCAAGTCACTTTCATATGCATTTATGAGCCAATAAAGGAAGAGGAATTCTCATCCAACCTTAGGGCTTACCTAGCCAATAGATGAAATACAACATACCATGCATACCTTGTAGTATTCAAATAGCTGAGCATCTACTCATTAGTCCTAGGCTTCTTGAAGTACTTTGTCATATTTTCATCAAGTTCCTTTTTACCTCTTTCTAGATCTGCATCTCAAAAGGATCCTCAGGAAGGACCTACTCATCACATCTCATCATGGAGGTTAGAAACATCCATATACTCAAATACATATGCAACAATAAACATAATCATCAAATCTATAAGTCTAACAAGTAAGAAGCATCATAAGTCAAGAAATACTTATATTCAATGAGAGGTGATCATGTCCCCCCTAAATCAATCTTCAAGAGCCATCAATGTCCATGGTCCATATACTAATGTTGTCTTCAAGTATCCAACCAGATCTACTAAGGATTATCCCATCTAGGACTTCATCAAATCTATCATGAGTGCTTTAGCATCTTCACATAGATCATGCTCGAGTTTCATACATAAAATCTTAGGACTTTGCCATCAAACCCTAATCATCAAGATGACTAGGGTTTTTTTCAAACCCTGCAATTATTTTAGGTCTCCACCATCCTCTTCTTGCTTCCATCAATGGTTTCATCCTCAAGGTGATCTCCATGGATTTTCCTCAGCCTAGCTCCAATACCATGCTATTTTTTTTTAAAGGAAACATTGTTCTTTGCTATGATAGTTGCATTTCATCATAAATACATTAATTTCACCCCATATCATCATTACATTATTCATATTTACACCATTATACATCAACATGTGTAATAAAATAGGAAGAAACAATGTCAACATCATCATCAATGCAACAGAATATAAAAGGAACAATAGAAGAAAGCATGCACATATATAGAGACACCAAGATTGGTCCGTGACTAGGGCAAAACCCACTGTGGAGAAAACCCTTGCAAATCTTCTTCTTCTTCTTCTTAGATCGTCATAAAAAGTTACAATAGTGAGTACAACGAGCTCAATACACATGGTCAGGAGCAGATAATAATAATCAAGATCTACAAATCTGTTATAATAGTAGAGAAACTCAGATCCACTGATCTACAGTAGAGAAACCCAGATCCACAGATGATTGATGCTGAGATGCCAAAACCCCAAATCGAGACTAGGTCGCTCTCATTAGTACTGTCAGTCAGCGACTGAAACCTCAAAGTCGCACTCACGAAGACATTATATGAGTGACTGTAACAACAAAGTTGCTCCTAGGATGTCTCTGTGCCTGCGATTATGGCCCTGAACAGAGAAGAACCAAAGTCACTCTCTTTCTGGGCTATCTGAGTGACCAGCAAGTCAAAGTCACACCCTTGTAGTGCTATCCGAGCGACTGAACTGACAAAGTCACTCCCTGGGCTACCTGAAGCTAGTGACTAGGGACCGAAACCTTCTGATCTATCTCTAAACCTAAAGTCGATCCCTCTGAACTACCTCCTAGCGAGTAGAGGGTCAAAGTCACTCTCTTACTCACTCTATGCTTGTAATTGAGGACAAAAAACCTCAGGTCTTTGCTAGCAACTGAGATCTAGAAGACCTTAATCCAGACCGAACCTTTCGCCTATTATCTCAGACCCTTGAGCAAACTCCTTTCGTCGAACCTGTGCGAACCAAGACAAAAGAGAATAGAAGATGTTTGTATAAGTGATCTTGAGGTGTCTTCTATTTATAGGATTTCCTAAGGGGTCACTTGGGTTTATGACTGACCGAAGCAGTTACTCGTGTGGTTAGCGCTGACCCATTAGATAATACGTGTGTGAATAAAATAATTCATAACTTAAATTCTACTTGACCAAATTGGGTGACCTTTAGGTTGATTTTGATCCTCTAAAAAAGGGGAATCTAATGAAATCATTATCTCGATTATTTGAGTTGTCCAATGTGGAATTTTACCGCATGTTGGTGTCCGAGTGTGAATAAACTATTCAACCCTTTCCTACATTAATTCATCAATGCACTCCTTTCCTACATTAATTCATCAATCCGAGTGCATACAATTTTCAAGGTAACGCACAAGGTATATGCAGGGGCAAGGTTACAATCTCACATCAACCAAGGATTCGTGACTAAGAAATTAAAGCATCGTTGTAACAGTAATGGAAAATAAATTGTAGAACTTAAAAGGCATTCACAGCAATCAATAGAGATCTGTAACAACAATAAGAATAAACACACAAAGAGCAAAACATCATACATAAAATAAATACGCAGCACCTGATCAGGAGAGTAGGCCCAGCTCTCTAATCAGGGTTGCGTTAATTTACAACTACGGAAAGAACAACAAAACTGCTTGTATTATATTAATATGTAAAAGAGCTATTACAATACATATCTCTACGTGGCTAACCCTTAGCATAGGAATAAAACCCTTTTTATAAAATACATGGGTGATAACATATTCCCCAAAATCTGGCAACTAAATGCCCAAAATATACAATAGTTCATAACAACAACTAGTTGCCGAGAGAGCGAGAACAAGAACGATCCAAAATAAGCTTGAAAATAGCTGCAAGTTAGTTATGTTGTCATAGTGTTGCAGAACAGCTGTTGTGAATCGTGGAACTACTGCTACATGTTGTGAAAGAGATACCTCTCACCGGACTTTGTGGAACTAACAAGTTTTAGTAGTTCGCATAGGTAAAAACCCCATGACTTTACTTCATCAATTAAATATTCCAAGAGACATAAGAAAGAAGGCTTACCTCATGAGTTTATCACAATAAATTCATATCAATTGGTGCAAAAAGGATGGAAGGATGGGTAAAAAGGTAAGGAAAAGATAAGCAGATTTGGTGCCCAACATCTCCCCCCAACTAGCCTTCTGCATGCCCTCATGCAGCTCGCCACTTCCGTAGGTCTGGGTTAGAATGGTTGTGATCCTCGTGGAGCTGGGCGAGATCATATTCTTTTGCCATATCTGTTCCTGGGACCTTGTATCCTTCTGAGAGAAGGACTTCCTTCCACCAATCACCTGGTACATTATATGCTGGGGTATAATGCTCTGCTGGCAGCCAAATGACAAGGAACCTGAACTGGAGTCCCATCCACCAGACCCCGCATGTTTGGATGCATGTGACATACCTTGGCACCCGACTTAGTGCTCGTGCAAAATTTGGTGCTCCAAAAGGTTCCTTGTTCTGGACAGATGTAGGTGACATCATCCACCTTTTCTGACAGCTATCAAGGGCCTCATCTTGAAACGTGACTATTTGTTTGACACAAATATCAATGCACCACTTTTGTGTCCTTAACATCCGTTCTCTATTTCCCTCAATCTCTAAAAAGGTGGTGTGCTTATTGTACATAGTTATGGACCATTCGTGCTCTCCTCTCATCATAAGAGGCTTCGTGTTTTGATTTGACTCAAACGTATTGGAATCCTTCTACCATTTTATCTGGTTGAGAGTATAGGAGGTGAGAGCCCTTAAATGAATGTCCCCCACATATGGGACCAGGTTAAATTATTTGTCATCACGTAGGAAGTATCCATGTAGATAGAGCTCGCACATAAAATGTTGGGTTACTACATCATGGATCCTCAATATATGAAGGAACTATACAGAGTCCTCGATCTCATGACTGACCTCCTTCTTAATGCTTTCCAAGCAAAAGAAAAGAAATTTTTCATGCAAGAACAAGGCATAGCCAGAAGCAAGAGGACAACATGCCATTACCTATTGTGCCAAGTCGAACATCCGTTCTTTGTCAGCCTTCGATTCCAGCACTTACCCTTCCAACCATTCTACTTTGAGCTCCTGCTTTGCATGCCTCAGCCGTAATATATCCACTCGCTCTACATATTTGAAGATAGCCTTGGACGACTGTTCCTGAATTCTTTTCACCTCATTCTAATAGCGAGCCGCGGTGGATTTCCAAGTTTGAATCTCGGCTGTCAAAGAGAATTCATGGCCTTCGAACAAGTGCTTGATAGGATCCGTTTGAGTAGCAGCAGAGGTCGTCGACACATCTTCTACCTATGTTTCTACCTCGACCACCATAGCCTTAGGCTTCTTAACCCACCATTTATACTTCCTTACCTTCTTAAGTCAATGCACTTGTCTTCTCAGTCTTTGGACCTCTATTTTCAATCGCATCGCCTCTTTGAATTGTAGCTGGTATTTCTTTTTAAGGGGTGGCCTCCTTTTCTCGCATAGTTCTATCCACTCCTACTTAACAACCACTTCGTCTAGCCCTACAGCTGGTTTGGCAGGTGGTGGATTTCTCGGAGGAGTATCTACTGGTCTTTCTATCGAGTTCTCCTCCCTTGGTTCCTCTCTCTCGATCACTTCTCGCTTGACAACCAACTCAACCAGCTTCGCAGCTGGTTCCTCAGGTGGTGGATTACTCAGAGGAGTATCCACGGGTCCATCTGTCAGGACCTCCTTTCTTGGTCCCCCTTCCTTGGGAGCAAGTGCCTCCTTTTTAATAATTAACTCGACCTGCTTTGGAGTTGTTTCAGCAGGTGGTGGGTCGATCAAAGGAGTATCCACCAGCTTTTCAACTGGAACTTCCCTTCCTGGTCCCCCTATGTCAAAAGCATCCACTTCTTCCTCCCTTCTGAGCTCCAGGGCACCTGTTGCCCGAAATACACCCTCTTCACCCCCTTGATGTTCCTGTTCTTCTGCGGGATGGTCTTCCTCCCTCTGTTCTTCAGAACAACCTTGTTGAGAGTCAGCAACCAGCAGACTAACAGTAGTCGAGCCTTTAACCGACCCATCAAAATTTAGAATGGGAGGAACAACAACCTCCTTTTCTAAGCGTTGGGGAGAATGAGACACTCTCGCTCCTCTGGGAATGGAGGGACAAAAAGGGAACTAAAAAATGTTTTCTTCCTAGTCTGTACCAGTTTTGATTGTAACCTCGAGCTCTTTCCCTTCATCTGCAACAATTCCACTCTGGCCCAGGGCTCCTTCCTGTGTTGCCTCCTGTCTCGTAGTTGACACTGGTTCTTGTGGAGCAGTGTCAACCTCAGGATTTATTCCTTCTACATTTTCCAGTACGGATGGGTTAGTGGTGGTTCTTGTGTGACACCACCACCCATATCCAACACTTCCTGAGCAGATGGTGTTGGCACTGTCCCCTCTGGCACGTCGTTAATAAAGGTGGACTCTTGTATCACCGTGTCAACCCCATCCATCGTATCCATGATTCCTTCCTCTGTCAGCTCCATGATCTCTTCTACTCCAAGCCTCTCTTGCTCTGGTCCATCTTCTTCCATCGGTCCCACTGTCGAGGTTGGTTCTTATGGAATAGCCACGGTCGTGGTACTAACAATTTCTTTTGTTTCAATTCTTTCCTCCCCCGGTTTGTCTTCTTCCATTAGCACCATAGTCGAGATTGGTTCCCATGGAATAGCCTCAGCTGTGGTACTAACAATTTCTTCCATCTCAGGCCTTCTTGGCTCCAGTACCTCTTCTTCCATCAGCTCCACAGTTGAGGTTGGTTCTTGTGGAACAACCTCGACTGTTTCTTCCACTTCAAGCTCCCTTTCTTCATCCTCCATTTCCATCTCTTCCGGCTCTTCTTGGTCTACGTATTCAACATCTGCTGGTTCCTCCTCCATTCCTTCCGGTTCCTCTTCTCTAGCAGCTATAACAACTCCTATCTCCTCCTCTATCAATTCCTGGAATATTGCCCACATAATTTAAAACTGGGCTAGTGCATGCATAACCAATAGTTGAACCAGACCATGGCTAGTAATGATTGTTGCAACTTTTTGTGAACGCCGAGTGTACTGTGCCATCAATTGGAGGCTCTTCAGCAAAAAGAACGACATGTTCAATGAGAAGACCTCTGACTGTGGAAATCGAAGGTGAGCTAACACCTTGAAATGATACTTAAATACAACGGTGTATCACCCTTCTCAAGTTATTTATTTCATTAAAAAACCTGCCACCTCGCCTCATGGATGCGGTAATGAGTTCCGATCATACCGCCAGCCTTTTTAGACAACGTTCTGACCAGCCTATAGAAATGCCTCGGGGAACTATGGGAGGGAGGTTCTTCATGAAAACCAACTTTGTCCCTGTTGGGGCAATCCACTAACCTCTGCAATAGCCTCCTCTGTGATAGGGATTTCTATCCCTCTGACCTGAGAGCTCTCTTCACCCAAATTGAGTGTGAATTCTATCCCTTCGTCGAATCCCTGCAACCTATTAAAATAAACATCCCAACCTGCATCAACAAAAATCTGCCATACTTCCCTGTTGTTGTGGACCAATGTGGTATCCTCTGGCTCGTGACGCACAGCCAACCCACCCATCACTGTGGAAATAGTAATATCACTTGGACACAGTCGGCTATTGGGGAGAGAGTAGCAGGAACCACATTAACAGCAATGGCAACAGCATGGTGGAGCGCGGGGTGAAAATCAGTGAAAGCGGCCGGTAAATTTTTGAAAAATGCAAAGAATGATGGAAAACCATGATAATACGGTGAAATGATTATAATTATTAATTCAAATGTAATGGGAAATGATTGATTGGTTATTGAACGTACATAATTCAAATTCTGATGAGTCGGGAAATTATTATGAAATCACAAAACTTTTGGGTTACCGTTCACACCAGATTTGGTAAATATGTATCATAATTATGGTTTTAATGTGTTGTCGTTTGTTTATGAAGGGACCCCCCCAACTTAAATGTGGTCGTCCACGGCACATGTGTGTCTCATTAATGGAATACTTTAATTGAATCCATAAGAGTCAACGGAGACGTACCTAGCGACCTACCTGGCAGTAGAGTAACAACATAGTAACCGTAGGAGTAACAACAGCGGCGGAGTAACAGCAGCAGCAGAGTAACAACAGTTGTGGGGTAACAACACCGACAAAGTAACAGTACTGACGGAGTAACAATAGTGGCAGAGTAACAGCACTGATAGATTAACAACAGTGGCAGAGTAACACCACCGATGGAGTAACAACAATGGTGGAGTAATAGCATCCGACACTTAGAAAAAATTTCAGGAGTAACAGCAGTGGTGGAGTAACAACATTGATGGAGTAACAGCAACAGTGGAGTAACAGCAACGGTGGAATAACAACACCAATAGAGTAACAGCAACGGTGGAGTAACAGCATCCAACACTTCGAAAAAAAATTGCAGTGACAGCAGTAGCAGAGTAACAACACTGACAGAGTAACAACAACGGTAGAGTAACAGAACCGATGAAGTAACAGCAACGGTGGAGTAACATCATCCAACACTTAGAAAAATTTTCAGGAGTAACAGTAGTGGCAGAGTAATAGCATCGAGGGAATAACAGCAATGGTGGAGTAACAACATCAACTATTACTTTGAAATTTTTATTTATTTTTTTGTCAGCTCCTCCTTGTCAGATTTTGATCATTATCCCCACAAAAGACAAACAAGTAGTAACAACATATTATTATTATTATTATTTATTTATTTATTTTTTGAAGATCAGAAGGTAGAGAGAACATTCTCTACACCAACAACCATCAAACCAGATTTATCAGAGAGATGTTTGATGAAGGCATCCTTAGAAGTTTGACGGTGGTATAATTTCAGACGATGTCCATTCACTAAGAAAGAAGTACGAGTATCATCTATTGTAACCAATCTGATTGTTCCATTGTCAAACACAGCATCCACTTCATAGGGTCCCATCCAGCGAGTGCAAAGCTTCCCTTTAAAATCTTTGAAATGGGAGTCATAGAGCAGTGCCCAATCTCCTATATGAAACACCTTGTTCTTGATAAATTTATCGTGCCATTTCATTCTCTATTTTTGAATAGCAGTAGTTTTCTAGATAGCCACTGAACGGATTTCATCTAACTCGTTGAGTTGTTCCAGCTGATGTTTCTGGGTCTCTGATAGATCTAATCCTACTTCCAAATCTTTTCTGAGCGTGGTGATCTCAAATTCTACCGGAAACAAGGGGGATTTCCCATAGACTAACTCAAATGGTGAAAACCAGTTGTATCTCGCCATGTTGTCCTGTATGCCCGAAGAGCTTCTGGAAGTTTCTGAGACCAAATCCCGACGATGGCTTGCTACAGTTTTTGTCAAGACATTTTCCAATACCTTGTTTGTACTTTCTACCTGTCCATTCACTTGGGGGTGGTAAGGAGTTGTCACCCTGTGTTTCACCTCATATTTCTGCATAAGCCTTGCTATCATGTACGATGTGAACTGTGCCCCTCCATCTGAAATGATCTCCCTTGGAGTACCATATCGAGCAAAAATCTCTTGAAAAAGAAAATTTGCAAACACCTGTTTTGTTGCTCTCGCAACAGCCCTGGCTTCCACCCACTTAATCACATAATCAGTGCAGACCAGAATGCGAACCTTTTTTATGAGAAGGTGGGTTAAAAGGTCCAATGAAATCAATTTCCCACTTCTCAAAAGGTTTGAGGAGTACCTGGGGCTGCAATGGCATCTCATCCGATTTTCCAGGCTGCCCCATGCATTGACAATTGTCACATCTTCAGACATAGTCACGAACATCACGAAAGATGGAAGGCTAGTAATATCCCATTTGCAGAACCTTATGGCCTATTATTTTATCTGAAAAATGTCCTCCACAAGGGCCATCATGGGCAGCCTTCAATATCTCATAGATGTCATCCTTAGATACATAGCGTCGAATGTGCTAATGAACCCCTGTGTGAAAAAGGTACCCTGCCATCCATGAATATCGGGTACTATGATGAATAATTTTACATTGTTCCCTGTATGATAAGTGATGAGGTACCTTCCCTGTAGCAAGATAATTAGAAATATCTGCATACCACGGAGTGTTAGTAGAAATTGCAAAGAGATGTTCATCTGGAAAACTATCTTCTATGGGTGTACCTTCGGCATTATTATCTAGTCTAAATAGAAAATCAGCAACCACATTGTCCTTTCCTAGTTTATCTACTATGGTAATGTCAAATTCTTGAAGTAACAACAACCCTCGTAATACGACCAAGAGTAATGGGCTTATTCATTAGATACCTAATTGTTGCATGATCAGTGTGTACAAAGGTGGGATACCCGGTAATATAATGTCGAAACTTATTGATGGCATAGATGACAGCAAGAAATTCTTTTTCAGTCACTGTGTAGTTTAACTCGGCAGGAACCAAGGTTTTACTAACATAGTAAACTGCATATGGCATATTGTCCACTTGTTGTCCCAAAACTACCCCAAATGTTGTCTCAGAGGCATCAACATGAATATGAAACAGTAATTTCCAGTCCGACCCTCGAAGGATTGAAGCTCGATAGACAAGTTCCTTAATTTTCACAAAGGCTACATCACAATCATCTGTCCACACAAAATCTGCATCTTTTGTTAATAATTGAAAAAGTGGGTGTGCTATCTTAGCAAAATTTTCTATAAAGTGGCTATAATAGCTAGCACAACCGATAAAGCTACATACCTGCGTGGTTGTTTTGGGTATTAGGAAGTGCAATATTACCTTTTATCTTAGCTGGAAAATCTGGAAAAAGTTCTTGAAAGATGTAAACAGGTGCATGTCTCTTTGAGTACAGTAAAATTCCACATGATGATGGAAGAAGGAATAGTCTTGGGACATTTACTTTCAGCTGCTGGAATGGAGTAAAATCGTCCATATAAATCTCAACACTGTCATCTACCAGATCAGAGAAAATCCCTAAAATTTCCCTTTGGAATGTTGCAGGCACATTACAAAGACCAAATGGAAGGGCCCGATATGCGAAAGTTCCCCAAGAGAACGTGAAAGTGGTTTTATCTTGATCCTCGGGAGTTATCTGGATTTTGTTATACCGACTAAATCCATCCAGGAAGGAGAAGAACTTCTTCCCAACCAAAGTATCCAAGACTTGAATGAATGGTAATGGAAAATGGTCTTTCAGTGTTGCCTTATTTAATTCTCTGCAATCCACACATATCCGCCATTTACCATTTTTTTTGGGAACAATCACCAACAAGGAAACCCATTAGTTGTCCGAAATGGGGTAAATAAATCCTACATCCAGTAGCTTTTGAAGTTCTTCCTTGACAATGTTTTTCAGAGCGGGGTTCATTCTCCTCTAGGGTTATCTTACAGGACAAAAATCCTCTTTGATGTATATATGATGGGTACATAAATTGGCAGGAATCCCTTTCATGTTTGTATAGTCCCAAGCGAAGGCTTCTTTGTGTTTTCTAAGAACATCTAGGAGTTGTTTTATCTGGAATTCTGACAGATCTGGATTAATATTTAGGGTCTTCCCTGGCTCTATCTCTACAGAAATACTGTCATGGGACATAGTTGTGGGCAGTTCCTCAAATCCATTTGTTGTTTCAATATTTTCCTGCATTTCACAGCTCAAGATAGATTCTAGAATTTGTTGATTTGAATCTGAAACAGAATAGGGATCACTAATGAAAGTGGTAATTGTGTCATCTTCTATTTCTATTTTCAGCTGAAGGGCTTGTCCAATAGTAAATAATGGTCTTAATTCCTCATCTTCAGGTTTAGACTCCTCCCTTGGTAGAGGTTTCTTGCACCAGTTGGCTTCACTGATGAGCTAGGTTCTACAGGAGGGTATAACACAAGGCTTTTAGTAACCTTCTCATTTGAGATAACCATATGCCCATAACGACACCCAATGTAAGCATCTGCGGTTTCCAACCATGGTCTTCCCAGAATCAGGGGATGACCACCTGCTGGGGATTACCTTTGTAGCACTAGGAAATCCACAGGGTAATTCCATGAATCAACTAATATTGTAATGTCCTCCAACTTCCCTACCAGCTTGACTGTAGATCGATCTGCCAACTCTAACACAGTAGGTGTATGTTTCAAGTTTCGAAGACCCAGTGCATGCATAGCTTCAGCAGTAATGACATTTATGGCAGCACCCAAATCTACCAGCACATTTGGAATTTCTACTCCATTAATTTGTACAGTTAGAATTGGGTTCCCAGGATCCCCATATTTCATAGGTATAGTTTTTCCCATCATAAAATCTAATAGCTTTCCCATCACATGAATGGTGAGTGGGTCCCTTGATTTCTTTTTAGGATTTTTAGCACAATATTCTCTGAGTTTTTTCATATATAGGTACGCCCCTCATAGCTTGTAACGGGGGGATATTGACAAACAGATTTTGTAACTCCCCTAACAAGTCAAACTCAGCTTCGGGGATCTGTTTACTCAAGGCCAATCTTTTTGGATAAGGTGGGTCAGCTCGGTGTTCTTAAGTAATTAAGAGGTTGAGGAGATGTCTGATTTTTACTAACTTGGTTTGATTCCTCTTCAATTGGTTCTTTCGCCTCACTACCAACTTGTTCAATAATAATAGGTGAGTGTTGAGAATCTACTACCCGCCTGGATCTCAAATTCATCTCATAAAGTTCCGCGGTGGAGATGTTGTATGAAGGTAGGTTGAGGGTGTTAGCTTGTTGAGCCCCTTTATTATTAGGATTCAGATTGGGTTGGATAGGAAGTTGAGGACGAATGGGCTGATTACCAGGAGGCACATTAGAGGGAAACTGAAGTTGTTGTTGTGGTATTGACTGGGGAAACTGCCTAGGAGGAGAGGGTCCACGCCAGTTTGAAGTCCATGAAGAATTCGAACTAGTTTGAGGAGCCCACTGCTGCCAGGGTGGAAACTGATATTGGGGCCACATAGGTGGATAAGGCATAGACTGAGGACCCATATTAAAATTATTGAAATACTGAGATGGATCCGGAAACATACCTTGATTTACATTTGGTGGTTGAGGTTTCCATGGCTTTTTGGATCCCATAAAATACAGCTGGTCCATCTCTTCACCTGTCCCTTGAAAAACCACTTTCAATCCTGGCAAGGAGGGGCATGAACTGGTTGCATGACTCAGCTCGCAGATTGCACATTCTTCTACGGAGTTCAATGGACATTCACTCTGTGGATGCTTCTTTCTGCATTTCGGGAAAAATATAGCCATAGTCCTTTCCAATTCCATCTATTTCTGTTTTACTTGTAATGTATCCATCTGTGCAGACAGGGTACTCAAGATATCAGTCCTTAAGTTATCCAACAAATTTCCAATTTCTACCTTCGTGACACCCCCACCAGATACTTTTTTTGACCGAATTCCTTATTTATTCCTTGCAACTCCCCTCGAGCACTGAATGCATAGCTCACAGATGGTATCGAAGTCCTCTTTTGATATGTCTCTATTTCCTACTATGTTTAACAGCTCCAGAGAGTCTTCTCGAAAGGCCCGGAGAAGGATAATTTTCAAAATGTCCTTACCCAGAGTAGAATGACCTGATCTCTATAACGTGTGTTTAAAATGTTCCACATAGTCCTCCATGTTCTCGTCTTCTCTCTGCATGAACTTGAAAAGTTCTTCCTTAATATCCCAAAATTTGCATTATTAATCCTGATACTTCTCCAAAAAAGAGGTTTTCATACCATCCCATGTGGATATAGTCTTTCCTCCTAGACTCATAAACCATCGTAGGGTTGTCCCTTTTAATGTAGCAGGGAATATTTTCAGTTTCTAAGCATCAGTTATGTAATCATATCCCCAACACACAATATCAAATTCAAACAGGAATGTGTCGAGATCTTCAGAAGCCAACCTGTGAAAGCTAGGTAAAGTTTTCAAAGGAATGGGCTTCGTTGATGCACCAGTCCCAAGATCATCAATTGGGAAGTCAATAGTAGAGGTTGTGGGTGCCATGAATACCCTCCAATAATCACTAGGGATTTCAGCAAGTTCTACAGGGAATGATGGAGGGGAGCTTATCATAGAAGTTTGAGTTGCTTTAACATCACTCCCTTTATCCCTTGGTGAAATGAATACCCCTACAACTTCTTCCTCCGTGTCACAATGGCTTGATTTTTCAGACCCATTCTCTGCAACTTCTTCCCTCCTATTGGAATGGGCTAGTCCCTCAGATTATCTACTTGCGACTTCTTCTTCCTCTGTTACCAGCAGCGGTATTCCTTCATCAGGTACACTGATGCATACCTGTTTTGTTGCCAGAAAGGTTTGTTGTGTTGAATCAATAGGGGTTACTGTAGATAGCACTGACTGTTCTACAGATTGTCCCTCAGATTTTTCTCGAATACCTAGCCTTACAGTAGCACGAGAAGATGCCTATGATTCAACTTTTGCGATGATTTGTTGGATATAAGTATTCCTTCCCAAATCCCGTCCTCCCTTCTTTGGGGCTCTTCCTCTACCCCTTTTATTCGAATCTTTGTTCATGCAAGTTGGTGAGAGGAAAATGTCTAAATTAAGCCACTATGCTCAAGACTTGGAGCAGGGTGTCAAAAGACCATTCCCTCCCTAGGACGAGAGATTGATTTTTAGCAAACAAGAAAATAAAGCAACTAAAAAGAAATCTAGGGTTCAGGACCTGGAGCAAGGTGTCAAAAGACCATTCCCTCCCCAGAATGAGAAACCGAACAAGAAAAGAACACACATACAAGGAAATCTAAAGCTCAGGACCTGGAGCAGGGCATCAAAGGACCATTCCCTCCCCAGGATGAGAGATCGGGTTTTAACAATGCAGAAAAATTTAGAACAATTAACCAAAGCAAGCAACTCGGCCCAAAAACAATGAAAACAAAAAAAATCAAAATACTAAGCTCAAGACTTAGAGCAGGGTAGCACTTCCCTCCCTAAGATGAGAGATTGATCCTCTAGTAAATACAGATCGTGTCTTGCACCTTGTTAGCCTTCCCCGGCAACAGCGGCAAAATATTGGTTTGTCTAAGTGTGAATAAACTATTCAAACCTTTCGTAAATTAATTCATCAATCCAAGTGCGTACAATTTTCAAGGTAACGTGCAAGGTATATGCAGGGGCAAGGTTACAATCTCACATCAACCAAGGATTCGTGACTAAGAAATTAAAGCATTGCTGTAATAGTAATGGAAAATAAATTGCAGAACTTAAAAGGCATTCACAACAATCAATAGAGATCTATAACAACAATAAGAATAAACACACAAAGAGTAAAACAACATACACAAAAGAAATATGCAACACCTAATCAGAAGAGCAGGCCCAACTCTCTAATCAGGGCTACGTTAATTTACAGCTAAGGAAAGAACAACAAAACTACTTGTATTATATTAATCTGTAAAAGAGTTGTTACAATACATATCTCTATGCAGCTAACCCTTCACACAGGAATAAAACCCTTTTTATACAATACATGGGTAATAACATATTCCCCAAAACCTGGCAACTAAATGCCCAAAATATACAACAGTTCAGAAAAGCAACTAGTTGCCGAGAGAGCGAGAACAGAAACGATCCAAAATAAGCTTGAAAATAGTTGCGAGTTGGTTATGCTGTCACAGCATTGCTGAAAGGCTGCTATGAATCCTGGAACTACTGCTACATGCTATGAAAGTGATACCTGCTCACCAGAATCTGTGGAAATAACAAGTTTTAGTAGTTCACATAGGTAAAACCCTGTGACTTTACTTCATCAATTAAATATTCCAAGAGACATAAGAAAGAAGGGTTAACTCATGAGTTTATCATAATAAATGCACATTAATCGGTGCAAAAAGGATGGAAGGATGGGTAAAAAGGTAAGGAAAAGATAAGCAGATTTGGTTCCCAACACCACAGTTGCAAAAATTAACACTCCCTCTCAACTAGGGAGACTTCCACCTGCCAATATCTGTCTATAAAATAATATTCCATTCTTGAATCTTTGAGTGTCATCACGTATCATCACAGATAATCTATGTCATGTAGTGATCGCTCCATGTCCATCTCAGTTGTCTCATCATCATTGTACCTCGGTCTATCCTTTACATATTCTTGTTTATCTCTTGACTGTTCCTGCTCATTTGTTGAACATTGTCCGATCTAGAAGAAGAAGAAGAATTTGTTACTGAAGGGGAGCTTAGTCTACCACCCTCTATCCATAAGGCTACTATCTGGAATCTTTGCTAGCAGACTACTACTCGGATGATCACCCGGCTACTACCTGGAAATGTCATCGGGCTACTACTCGGAAACACCAGTGGGGAGTCAGATCTACAATCCACATCATCATCAGAGAACATATCATCAAGGAGCATGTATCAAATTGGAACCGTATCGAGGAGAAATGTCTTACACCCATACTGAGAAATAGGATAAATCATCACATAGGGGAGTAAACCCTCAACCCTGGATCATACAAGGGAGTACACCCTCGACCCTAGAATTTCAGTGACGAGCTTTACCCTTAACCCATATTTTCATCGGGGAGATTTACCCTCAACCTGAAATCTCATGGGGGAGCTATACATCTATAGCCCTGTATCTTAGCAATAGGATATCCAGACACACATGGGAGCGCATCTCAGCCCTGAGATCTCATCAAGGAGCTCAATCTCAACCTGGAATCTCATAGGGTTGTCTCAACCCATCCTATTTCCTATTGATCTTCCCATCGATGGTAGAAAACTTGCATCATAATTGACTTGAGTTGTACACCCCAAGTACACTCTCAAATCATTAGCCAAAACAAGGAGCAGTTTTCCCATCAAGATGGCCTTCTTGAGGGTATGATGCCAACTAGGGTATACACTACAAATACCAACATGGGAGAAACCTTCTCCGACCCTATGGAGATAATGGATAAAAATTCTTCGACCCTGGGTAATAGATAGGGTAACACCCTATTGTCCAAAGTTCCCTCAACCCCAGGATTCCTCTATCTCAATTCCTCACCCTGGGAGCTCAAGTGGGGTGGGAAGAGTATGCTCAGTGTCCTCGATCAGCGTTGCCCCTTATCCGGAGGGGCAACATCCATCAGTCCAAGTTGTTCTCATCATCATCTTGCCTCAATAGAATTTGTTTCCTATTCATACAAAACATCAAATCAAATATCATGTCAGATCATATATAATCATATGAATCACAAAAGGATACCATAATCATCCTCCCTCTCACGGAGGGGCCAACCACAAGCCTAAGCTTGTTTCAAACAACTACACTGTCTCAATATATGAGAGTATCTCGGTCCCAACCATACATATGGGACTTACTACCAATCAGATCATCACAATGTATCCATGGTATCCATGTCATATCTAGATCATGCTCAAACAACTCTTCTAAGGAGCTTTCGTATCCTGCCTCATAGCTAGTTATGCTAGAAACATCATAATCTACCTTTTTCATGCTATTAACCTATCATCCAAGATATCATGGCAGATCTCATGCTAAATCAAGATTCAAATATGCATATCAGCAATAATCTCAAGTATCAGAAATACATCTATGCAGATACATATCATAGGTGAAATATCACATTCTCAAAATAGAACACCTCATGCAGATATTTCAAAGCATGCTACTCATGAATTCATTATACACATCATACATATACAAATGGATGTTCAAAATGGAACATCAATGCTCCAACTATCAGATGCCATGCAAAGTTCAACAACATTTTGAACTTCAAATCAGAGTATCCAAGGATTCATGACATTTTTCAATAGCTTTGCAATATGGAATTTCTTTCCAAATTCTAGAAATCGATTCATCATGCCATGATACATTATTTCGAGCTTCATAATCCTTCTCCCTCTGATTAGATCACCATATGCTCATCACCTATCACAAGTAGATCATCGGGATATAAAACCAAAACCATAATCAATATCAAAGCCATACATTGGAACTTATCATCCTAACTTCATCAGATAACTGTCAAATCTAGACATATCTAGATTGCAATTCTATAAGCATATTGACAACATTATCATCCTTACATAACTCAATGTTGTACCATTAACAAAAAAGTCAACTGATCAGATTTTAGAAGTCATATCATGACCATTGTCAAAGTCATCATTATCATAGTTTTACTAATTTCAACTAGGAGACAGGTGTAGCTCAAAACAAATCATGACTTCATCATGCCAACAAGTCATGCATTATAAATCCAAAATTTATCAAGTCATTCTCATAAGCATAATATAAGTGATCCTGTCACCATGTGTAAATTCATATGTCAAGGATGAGCCATGCAGGTTCCATTTTTCATGCCAGATCACAACTATCATTATTTCAATTATTGTGCTAAGAATGAGGAGGCTAATAAGTCATCATGCCCACATAGTATCGATATTAGGGGAAATCAACAATCGCCAAATTAGATCACTAGACATCAGGTCAAGTCTAAATGCTATCGAAGAGAGATATATAGTCAAATCACATCTCAATATTCAATTCAAAATTATTTTCAAGCATCATGACAAAACACTTTTCATATATACCAATAATGCTAAATCATGCCAACCTCTTGTAGCTCAGATATAGTGACATATTTATCTGTATGTCCTAATCACCTGCAAACACAAATTTACTCTACATGTTCATGTTATGGAAAACATTCAACCTTTTCCTATTAGCAGATCTTGTTGTTATCTGCAATACATCTTTAGTCGTGATATCTTTCAGGTGACCATCTGATTTCAAGCACAATACTTCATTATATGATCAACAATTTAACTCAACAACTTCATAAATTAGTTAACAGTGGTAAAATATGTCAAGGATGTCATCATTAATACTTTAGACAACTTCAGATGATGGTCAATAGCAATCAAACCTTTGGTCGCTCTCTTCTGGTTAGCATGGGAGCGACTTTAGCTACCTGGTCGTTGTCTAGGCCTTAACATGAGTGCGACCAAGAACGAGATCTCCTAGATCTATGACTATGATTAGAATAGAAACCCTAATTTATGTGTGGGATTCATATCTAAGGTCATGTTGTAGATCAATATTATCAGATGGACTTAAATCATACTTCAGCAACATAGAATACAAATAGTGGTAAGGGTAAGAATCTTGAGAAGTGATTCTCCCTCTAATTGGGGATCTGCATCATTCATCTTCATTCATGTAGGCAACCTGTCTCAACTTGAGTCATGCAACAATAGATCTATTAGATCATAAACATATGGCTATCAGCATCATGACATCAATCTTTCATCAAAGGTTTAGACTCAAAGAAGCAAATAAAAGCATCATATCTCAAAGATTATGAACACAGGAGAATTTTCTGTCAAGTCACTCCATCAAGTTACTGTATCCCGTTTAACCATATGGCATTAAGACAAGACTAGAGGTAGTAAGAGATCTGGAATATCAATCTTACACTTATACTTCTCATATCAAAGTTATTGTGCTCTTCATGACCAATGAGATCAAATTAGGTCAAACAACAACAGTGTCAATCACTCTTTC
The DNA here is from genome assembly GCA_031772625.1 of Pinus tabuliformis. Taxonomy (NCBI): domain Eukaryota; kingdom Viridiplantae; phylum Streptophyta; class Pinopsida; order Pinales; family Pinaceae; genus Pinus; species Pinus tabuliformis. Next base: position 553,026,276 of record CM062811.1, on the reverse strand, counting down.
CATATGATTTCATCATGCTTATTGCAAGCATTACAAGCAGACTCATGTATAGGAGTCAATGAACCATCATTCTATGCCAAGTATCATTTTCTAGAGCCAAGGTGCTAACCTTATTTAGGATCAATATATCCAACAAATAGATCACAGATGTTAGTCGAACATCAATTGTATCAATGTATCATTAGATAGCCTCATTGAATTCAATAAGATCAAAGTGTTCAACACCGGGTGCATCTTTTCATCATAGGAAACATAGATCCAAGTCACTTTCATATGCATGTATGAGCCAATAAAGGAAGAGGCATTCTCATCCAACCTTAGGGCTTACGGAGACAATAGCTGAAACACAACATACCACGCATACCTTGCAGTATTCAAATACCTGAGCATCTGCTCATTAGTCATAGGCTGATTGAAGTACATTGTCATCTTTTCATCAAGTACCTATTTACCTCTTTCCATATCTGCATCTCAAAAATATCCTCAAGGAGGACCTACTCATCTCATCTCATCATGGAGGTTAGAAACATCCATATACTCAAATACATATGTAATAATAAACATAATCATCAGATATATAAGTCTAATAAGTAAGAAGCATCATAAGTCATGAAATACTTATCTTCAATGAGAGGTGACCCTCTCCCTCTTGAATCAATCTTCAAGAGCCATCAATGTCCATGGTCCATATACCAATGTTGTCTTCATGAGTGCTTAAGCATTTTCACATAGATCACGTTAGAGTTTCATACATCAAATCTCAAGACTTTGCCATCAAACCCTAATCATCAAGATTCCTAGGGTTCTCTTCAAAGCCTACAATTGTTTTAGGTCTCCACCATCGTCTTCATACTTCCATCAATGGTGTCATCCTCAGGGTGATCTCCATGGATTTTCTTCAGCCTAGCTTCGATACCATGTTATTTTTTTTAAGGCAACATTGTTCTTTGCTACTATAGTTGCATTTCATCATAAATACATTAATTTCACCCCATATCATCATTATGTTATTCATATTTACACCATTATACATCAACATGTGCAATAACATAGAAAGAAACAACATCACCATCATCATCAATGCAGCATAATATAAAAGGAACAATAGAAGAAAGAAAGTGCACATATAGAGACACCAGGATTTTTCCGTGACCAGGGGAAAACCCAATATGGGGAAAACCCTTGCAAATCTTCTTCTTCTTCTTCGTGGATCATCATAAAAATTTACAGGATTGTGTACAATGAGCTCAATACATATGATCAAGAGTAGGTAACAATAAGCCAGATCTACATATCTGTTATAACAACAGAGAAACTCAGATCCACCGATGTGCAGCAGAGAAACCCAGATCCATAGATCATTGATGCCAAGATGCCAAAACCCTAGATATGAACTAGATTACTCTCATCAGTACTATGAGTGAGCGACTGGAAACCTTAAATTCGCACTCACAAAGACATTATCTGAGTGACTGTAACAACAAAGTCACTCCCAAGAGGTCTCTATGCCAGCGACTATGGCCCTAAACATAGAAGAACCAAATTTGCTTTCCTTCTGGGTTGTTCGAGCGGCTAAACTAACAAAGTCACTCCCTGGGGTCCCTAAAGCCAGCGACCGGGGATCGAAACTTTCTAATCTATAACTAAACCCAAATTCGCTCCCTCTAAACTGTTTCCTAGCAGCCAGAGGGTCAAAGTCGCTCTCTTATTCACTCTGTTCCTATAACTAAGGATGAAAAACCTCATTTCTATGCCAACGACTCAAATCCAGAAGACCCTAACCAAGAGCAAAACTTTCGCCTGTTATCTTGGACCCTTGAGCAAACTCCTTTGGTCGAACCTGTGCGAACCAAGACAAAAGAGAAGAGAATATGTGTCTCTAAATTATCTTGAGGTCTCTTCTATTTATATGATTTCTTGAGGGATCACTTGGGGTTAAAACTTACCCAAACAGTTACTCATGTGGTTAGGGCCGACCCATTCCATAATACATGTGTGAATAAAATAATTCATAAACTAACTTCTACTTGATGAAATTGGGTGATATTTAGGTCGATTTTGGTCCTCTCGAAAAGGGGAATCTAATGAAATCATTATCTCGTTCATTTGAGTTGTCCAAGGTTTAATTTTACCGTAGTTTTAAAAATTAACATTTACCAAATACATAAGTGAACCCACAAGTTGTTTATAAATTTCCACTACTTCACCTGAAGTAGCATCTTCCTTCCTCCAATTACCTCCTAGAGGAGTCTCCATGGGTTTGCTTCTATCCATGTGGAACTTCTTTAGTATATCATTGGCATAATTTCCCTGAGAGACAAACAGCTTCCCATCTCCTTGCCATACTTCCATACCAAGAAAGTAATGTATGAACCACATGTCCTTCATCTCAAATATCTTGCAAGATCCTCTTTGCAAGATTTTATCAACTTCTTATCACCTGTTAGAATAAAATCATTTACATATAACACTATAATCAACAATTTACCTTCAACCACAATATGGTAAAGGTTCACATCTGCTTCACTTTTGGTGAAGCCCAACCCAGTGAAATAGTTGTCAATCCTGGTGTACCAAGCACGGGGTGCTTGTTTTAGTCCATACATCGCTCACTTGAGTCTGCACACATGTGACTCTCTGTTGAAGGTATCAAATCCTTCTGGTTTCTCAATATACACCTCTTCCTCAATCATACCATTGAGGAATGTTGTCTTCACATCCATCTGATGTATCTTCCATCCCATCTGCATTGACAGTGCTAGAATAGATTTGATTGAAGAGTACCTTGCTACTGGAGAAAAGGTTTCATCGTAATCAATTCCCTCCACCTGAGAGAATCCACCGACCACAAATTTGTCCTTGTGTTTCTTCACACTCCCATTTGCTGCTTTCTTTACCATGTAAAGCCATCTAGAACTCACCATTGACTTGTCTGCTAGTCTTGGGACCACTTCCCAAACATTGTCTCTGATAATGGAGTCATACTCCTCAACCATGGCATCAACCCAAACTGGTTTCTGCATTGCTTACTCGAATGAGGATGGTTCAATATCTAGAGCCATGTAGCCAGTGTACTGATATGGTTACCTCCTCTACCTGCACTTTGATGTGGGTGCTCCCACATTGTCTCTAACATCATGCATCAAGATTTCAACATCTCTAGAAGTCTTTGCATGAGTGGGTACTTCCACTCTCTTCTCCTCTGCGTGTGGTTGCTCCACATCATCCTGAGGTTTCTTATTTGGAGCTAAAATCTACTCATCTACATGTAACTAAAGCTCCCTCTCAAGGAAACATCTCATGGCCTTCTCTTCATCGAACTTCACATATCTACAAACCACTGTCATCATGTTGGATGGAAAGTACACCCGATAGTTGTGAGGTGTATCAATATGCCCCACAAATATGCACAACTCAGTTGTTAGCTCTAGATTTTTCTGTGCATCCTTGGTAACATGATAGTAGACTGATGAACCAAAGATCTTGAAGTGTTCCAAATCTAGTTTCTTACCTAAAAAATCTTCTTCTGGTGTACTCATCCCGAGAATTCGATGAGGGCTTTTGTTTTGCAAATAAACAGTTGTATTGCATGCTTCAGCCCACAAGTGCAACGGTAGGCACTGATTATGTAACATCACCCATGAAGCTACCACAATACTTATGTTCTTCCTTTCAGCCACCCCATTTTGCTCTGGGTTATGAGGTGTTATTAACTCTCTTCGAATGCTTTTTGATGCATAGAAGTTCTTGAATTAATTCAACACATATTCTCCACCATTATCACTTCTAAGAGCTTTAACTTTCCTGCCAATATATTTCTCAACAAGTGCTTTAAATTCACAAAATTTATCAAACATATGATTTTTCTTCTACATGAATAAAATCTAGCACTTATGAGAAAAATCATCAACAAATATTACATTATTCCTGTGCTTGGTCATGGAGGATGTCGAGAACAGTCCACACATATCTGAGTAAACTCTATCAAGGATCGCTTGCGCTCAACTATCTTTATCATGAAAGGAAGCTTTGGTGTACTTCCCTAATGTACACCCTTTGCATGTGTCTCTCTGCTCTAGTGTACCCTTGGGAAGTCATGTAGAAATTTGTTGCATGATCTTCAAAGCTCTGTGGTGCAAGTGACCCAATCTTCTATGCCACAACTCACTAATGTCTCGACTCTGCACCTTCTCTACTTTTGTGCTCAAAGCAGCGCAGTATTCTACATCCAATTTGTAGAGGTTCTTCACCCGAACCCCGATCCACTTCACTTGTGAGGCTATGTGATGAAGGAAATCCTTTCCCTTTCTAAATATCACATCATAGCCATAGTCCTCCAACATGGAAACTAAAACCAAATTCTTCTTCAAACCTGGAACATACATGACATGTTTTAAGAGGGAGAACCATACTCCCTCTTAAAGGTAACAGTACCGATGCCAATCACGCTATACTTCCCATCATCTCCCATCTCGATGTGAATCTGGAGGTCCTTCTCCTCCAATTCATTGAAGAACTCTTTGTTTTCAGTCATACAAAATGAGGATCCACTATCCAGGTACCACACACTACCCATCACCGATGTCACTGTGCAAGCGATGAGGGTGAAATGCAGCTCAAATTTTGATGCAAGAGTTTCAACTGCTGCTCCTCCTAAGGGATTCTTATCGACCTTCTTGTGTGGACACTTTGTGGCATAATGTCTAATCTCATGATAGTGAAAACATTTAATCTTCAAAAGGTCCTTCTTCTTGCTACCCTTACTTGAATCTGATTTGGAATTGGATGACTTCCCCTTCCCTTTCTTTGCCTTTCCAGCTAAGGCACAACTCTCCTCATCATCATGCTTGGATGAGGATCCATCTCTGGTGTTCCTTCGAATATTTTCTTGTACCAAGTTAGACCATAATCGCTCCCTCTCTGGTAGCTTCTTCCTCCTATTAACTAAGTCTTGTTAGTCACGCCAGCTCTTGGGAAGGCCTAGAAGTGCTAGGCTCACCATATCATCTTCAGTAATTGTAACACTAACACTTCCAAGATCATCCCTTCATTGGGTGAACTTGGTCAAGTACTTCGGTATATTATCGCCCTTCTCCATCTTGATCTTTCTGAGATTTTCCTTCAGTGACAGCTTCCTGTGGTCATTATTTTTTTGAAACAAGTCTGTCAAGGCCTTACGCATTACAAATGGAGTCTCCTCACCATGGAGGTTCAAGACAATATGACATCGAAATCCTTCTAGGATAATTCTTCTTGCCTTTTCCACACACTTTCTCCAGTCTGCTAGATCCTAAGGATCAGATGGCTTAGGAATATCTTTGTCTATGCATTCCTTAATCCCATTGTCCTCCAACATTGCCTCCATCCTGTCCTTCCAAGAAATATAGTTCGAACTACCCTCAAGGGCATATTCAATCCATAGAACAACATCCTGCTAAGATAGCTCTGAAGTATGATACTGCAAATTTGATTTCTCCTACAAAATATAAACTCATAGTCTCCTCTTCTAAGTGATTTCAGCTTTGATACCATGTAGAAATTACTTGTAGATTCAACCCGTAGATTGTAATATGCTAAAACAATTGACTTGAATCTACTCTACTCATCAACAGAAAACAATAAATGATTGATGAATTCACGAAGCATATAAGAGAAAGAATTCAATCACACATAACACAATGATTTTCTGGGGAAAGTCATAGCTAAAAACCCCTGCTATGTGTTTAGTCAGAAAATATGAGAAGATTACAATGCTTTGCTCAAGCCCGAGTAACCTCCGCACTATTTCTATGTGCCTCATTGCTTCCTAGACAAGCTCAAGCCAAAACTTAGCCAAATTCTTGCTTACGCAAGTCCCTATTTCCTTGCGTTGTTCCCTTGGGAATTAGCCCCTATTTAATTGGAAAATTCCACAATTATGAATTGCACAATCCTCATAGGCCTTCCTCTGATTGCATGCACCATCAGTTTAATTTAGATGATTTTACAACTGATAGTACATTGTCCCTAAACTCCAATCTCAATTGGGTCTTTCTTTGATATGACGTGCATGAGCTAATGATGAGTGAATCTTTAGTTTACTGGTTTATCAATGCAGGTTACACCCCACTACTGTAGGTTACATCCCACTACTACAGGTTACACCCCACTACCACTGGTCACACCCCACTACCGCAGGTTAAACCCCACTGCAGTAGGTTACACCCACTACAGTAAGTTACACCCCACTGCTGCAGGTGACACCCCACTATTGGACCTCCCACTAATTCCTCATGAGTTGGAACTAGTTTAATTGATTTTAACTTAGTTGGACTAAATTAAATAATTACAACTCAAAATAAACTCAACTAGTGCTCCTAATTGTAGGAGACACTCTACATGACTCTAGTTAAACCCTCAACTCAAATTAACTGAGCTAACAAAGTCAAATTAAATTAGTTAACTATTACAAGTTGTCATGAGATGTGGAATTACAATTTAATTCAAGGACAAATTAAATTAGGATTTTCTTGTTGCATTTTCAACATAATCCTCAATGAATGGAAAAAAGAGGTGTTTTCTTACATGAGATCTATTCTCTTCCCAAGGATGTGACAACTATGTTTGAATATATACACAATCCTAAGATTAATGTTAATTTTGAAGAAAGTGTGGCGACAAATTATAATATTCCTTAAAGGACAAGTGTCAAGGTCTGGTCATTCATGCACCCCTTCCATCTTCCCCCTTACACTATCATAGTCCTCATCTTCATTCATAAAGAGACATTTTCGGTAAAAATCATATTACTATGTTTCTTTCTTGCACACGATTTTACATATGTAAGCACATTGTGGAAATATACTCAAAAATTCCCAAAAAGGTATCAACCACACAATAAGCATTGCCAATTACTTTGACTAAAACACATTCACTAGTAGGCCCTTGCTTGATTCCACTTAGAGATAATTATGATGAATTTCAAATTTTTACAACATGCATTAGAGAAATTTTGAAGTCTAAAATGGGTCCCCTAAGAAATATTATAAATTATAGTGGAAATAATAAAATATGATTAGATTACATCATCAAATTTTAGAGGGAAAGAGGAAAAAACAATTTTTTCATCTTATCTCCCTATGGTTTTACTCAAGTTTTGAGTGGGAGCACTCGTTGGATGTGGAATTTAATTTCTCATCCGAGTGCCCATGTTGCATACTTTCGATGGACCCTGCTACACGAAAAATGAGAAATACATGAAAAACATGATTACACTCACGTTTTTTCATGTATTTCTCTTTTTTCTTGTAGCAAAATCCATCGAAAGTATGTGATATGGGTACTCCTTGGATGGGGAATTAATTTTTTCATCCAATGAGTGCCCCCACTCAAAATATGAGTAAAATCATAGGGAGACAAGTTGAAAATACGAGTTCGAAAAAAAAAAAAAAAATTATTTTTTTACACCAAAAATGGTGAATCGTTCCCCATGGTTGACATCATGATCTTGAATCCTAATGGTTCTTATAAAGTTGATTTTGGTTGTACATTTTTGTTTTGAGACCCATTTTGTACCTCAAAATTTATATAAGGAGCTCGTTATAAGTAAGTATACATGGTTTTATTCCTGATACATAACCAACGTCATGCAAACAGTACATAATTCATCTATTATAATTCAATGGGAATAAATCAGCTTAGCTACTCACAACTTACTCTAAATTATATTAAAAATGGTCCTATGAGATGATTCCTCCACTTTTTCCACTAAAAACATCAAGATGGATGAAAAATCATATAATGATCCAATCCAAATTAGTTTCTCTAATATCAATCATTCAAACCTATTTATTTCATTACATAACCAATCTACTCACTACATAGCCTCCATGCTTTCATCCTACAATAAACCATCTATTCGCTCTCTCCCACTACCCTATACAATACAAGGAAGAATTTCCCTTTTCTCTACTGAGTAGAGCTTCAAAGATGTTATTTCTTACCAATACATTTTAGTGTAGGTATAAATTTTCCAAACTATTGATTACCTTTTGGGAACAATCTGGAAGAGAAAATTTGAATTCAATAATGTATGAGCAACAAAAACTAGGTTGCAATTATAATGGTGTTCTGCTAACTATAATGGACATTACAACCATATATTTTAATTTAGAACAATCCATTTTTCTCTCACATTTTCAATAGAAAATTCCATAAATTCACATCATCTTAAAAGCAAGAAGTTCATGTGATTCTCTTACAAATGAAAGCATAATAACCATGGGTTTAATACATGATTTGTCTTATTATCAAAGAGTGGAAAATTCAATAACATAGGAGAAGACATTTCTTGAAGTAAAAATTAAATAACAATATTTGAATCATAATTAATCCTCCATGAATGAAAAAAAGAGGTGTTTTATTACATGAGGTCTATTCTCTTCCCCATGGATGTGCCAATTATAGTTAGAGACATACATAGTTCTAAGATTAATGTGAGTGCTTTTAAGAAAGCATAGCCAAAAATTGTAGTAGCCCATAAAGGACAAGTGTCAAGGTCAAATCATTCATGCACCCCTTTTCACTTTCCCCGCATATAGTATCACAGTCCTCATCTTCATTCATAAAACAACATTTTTGGTGGATATCATATTATTATGTTTCTTTCTTGCACATGATTTTACATATGTAAGCACACTGTGGAAATACACTCATTGAAATTATCAAAAAGGTATCAACCATACCATAAGCATTTCTCATTACTTTCACTAAAACACATTCACTAGTAAACCCTTACCTTGATTCCACTTAGAAATGATTATGATGAATTTCAAATTTTTACAACATGAGCTCACTAATTAAGCCTACATTTCTTTATTCCTAAAACATAAACCATGTCATACAAATAATGTATAACTTACCTATTATAATTCAATGGGAATAAATAATCTTTTCCAACTCCTTTATACTTCCCTTGGTAAACTATCTAATTATATACTTAATGGTTTGTCTAACCATGTGCTCGACTTTTGTGTCTTAGCTACTTACAACTTACTTTAAATTATATTAAAAATGGTCCTATGAGATTATTCCTCCACTTTTTCCACTCTAAAAGCATTAAGATGAATGTCGAATCATATAATGATCCAATCTGGATCAGGTGCTCTAATATCCTCCCTATTTATTTTAAGGCGTATCCTACAATAAACCATCTATGGTGCTCTCTCCCACTACCCTATACAATACAAGGAAGATTCCCTTTCTCTATTGAGTAGAACCCCAAATATATTCTTTCTTACCAATCCATTCTAGTCTAGGTATAAATATTTAAAAATATTGATTACATTTTGGGAATAACTTGGAAGAGAGCACTTGGATTCAAGCAATGTATGAGCAACAAAAGCTATGTTGCAATTCTATTGATGTTTTCTTTAACTCTAGCAGACATTACAACCATATATTTTCATTCAAAAAAAATCATTTTTCTCTCACATTTTCAATAAAAAAAATCCCTTAAATTCATATCCTCTTAAAAGCCACAAGTTCATGTGATTATTTTACCAATGAAAGCATAAAAATCATGGGTTTCATGCATGATTGATCTTATTATGATGGAGAGAAAAATCCCACAACATGGGAAAAGACATTTCTTAAAGAGGAAATTGAAGAATGATCCTTGAATCATGATTAGTCCTCTATGAATGGAAAAAATGAGGTTTTTTCTTACGTGTGATCTATTCTCTTCCCAAGGATGTGACATCTATATTTGGAGACATACACAATTCTAATATTAATTCAAGTGCTTTTAAGAAAGCATGCGAGGATTCATGCACCCCTTTTCATATTCCCCCCAAGTGTTAAGGTCAATTCAATCATGCACCCTATTTCATATTTCCCCCTTATACTATCATAGTCCTCATCTTCATTCACATTTTTGGTGGATATCATATTATTAGGTTTGTTTCTTGCACATGATTTTACATATGTAAGCAAACTATAGAAATATACTCATGGAAATTCCTAAAAAGGTATCAACAACACCATAAGCATTGCCCATTACTTTGACTGAAACACATTCACTAGTAGGCCCTTGCCTTCATTTCAGTTATAAATGATTACAAATTTCAAATTTTACAACATGAGCTCATTGTAAGTAAGACTACATGGTTTTTATTCCTAAAGCATAAACCATGTCATACAAATAATACATAGTTTAACTATTATAATTCAATGGAAATAAATCATCTTATTAAACTCCTCTATACTTTCCTCAGTAAACTATCTACTTATCTACAGTTTACTACTTATCTACTTGATGACTTGTCTAATCTTGTGCACAGCTTTTGTGTCTTACATACTCACACAATACTCTTTTGCACCAAAACTATATTTGTTATAGATTACAATTTTTATATGATTAGGAATTTTCTCTTTAATTAATTTCTTACCAACATTTAGATTGATAAAATTATCTTCACTTAACAAATATTTCCAATGACAAATTGATAATTATATTTTTTCATCCATATTTATAAACATACATATGGTGATAAAATCACTCTCTATATTTTCATATATTTTATAAAAAAAAATACAGTGAAAACAATTTCAAACCAACACCAATCGCAATGGAAATTTATTTTCATTACCATTCTTCTTTGACCCAAAATAAGCCATTTTTCAGAACCCATGAATGGGTCCAATAATCTCAAAACATGGCCCTATGAATACATGCGATAGCAACATGATACATTGAACTAACTAACTATCATTATATTGATTTTTAATATATTTTATTATTATTATTAAATATCTGAAAGAGATTTGGCTTCTGCCTTTCGTGTTGTTCTTATTTCCTTTCAACGAGTTCGTTCTCCATTTTCATTGGTTTGGTTTTGTTTCACGTTTCTCTCCCGTCTTTCACTCTTTGCATTTCTTTGATCTATAAAATTCGTTTATCACATGGGTATGATATTATGGTATTTTTAATATGATATATTACACAAGTACAATTACATTAAATTAATTAAATGTGGTTAATATATGTCGAAGGTTTCATTTATATTTACAATACAAGTTATTGATAAATATATAATAATAAAAATAATATTACAAAAAAATTATTATTATTATTACTGTGTTTAAAACAATAAAGATAGTTATAATCATTTTAAATAATGTAAAAATTAAACAATGTAAAAATTTAAATAATTTAAAAATATTAAATAATTTCATATTGAGACAATATTTGTCACAATGTGACATTTGACCATGGTTGATTTTCATATTGAGACAATCTTTGTGCAATGTAACATTGGAAAATGGTTGCACATGGTTGATCATGATTATGAAAAAAATATGAAAAACATTATGAAAATTCATTTTAAAATAGATTTTTTTAAAAAACATTATGAAAACTTGATAAGATTCTTTTAGTTTTAATAAAAGTCAAATCTTTTTGACCAAAAACTAAAAACAATATAACACTACCTTTGGAAAGTATAACAAGAATGGTATAATGATTGAAATTGTCCTTATTTAAGGAAAACCATAACATCAAAGTAGTTGAACTTACAAAATTAAACGCAACATTGGAACATGGTTGAGTTTCATATTGAGACAATCCTTGTCACAATGCGACATTGGATCATGGTTCACCATGATTGATTTTAATATCGAGACAATCTTTGTCTCAATGTGACGTTGGACCATGGTTGATTTTCATATTGAGACAATCTTTCCCAAGGTATTATAAACCCAAGGAAATAATATTAAACCCAATGGATTCACATCATACAAACCCCAAGATAAATATTATAAACCCAAGGGATTAATACTTAAAACCAAAGGGATTATAAACTCAACGGTATAATATTAAACCCAAGGGATAAATATTATAAACCCAAGGTATATAAACCTTTATATAAATATTATAAACCTTAAAATAAACATGATTGACCATGGTTGACCATGACTGAATTTCATATTGACATAATCTTTTTACAATGTGATGATGGACTATGGTTGACCATGATTTATTTTCACATTAAGACAACCTTTGTCACAATGCGCCGTTGATAGTGACTGACCATGATATATTTTCATATTGAGACAATCTTTGTCAAAATGTGACATTAGACCATGGTTGACTATGGTTGTCATAGTGTGACATTTGACTAAGAGACAATCTTTGTCAAAATTTCACCATGGTTATTGACCATGGTTGACCATGACAGACCATGGTTCACCAAGGTTGGTTTTCATATAGAGACAATCTTTGTCACAATGAGACGTTGGAACATGGTTGAGTTTCATATTGAGATAATCCTTGTCACAATGCGACATTGGACCATAGTTCACCATGATTAATTTTAATGTCGAGACAATCTTTATATAAATGTGACATTGGACCATGGTTGATTTTCATATTGAGGCAATCTTTCCCACGGTATTATAAAACTAAGGAAATAATATTAAAGCCAAGGGATTAATATTACAGACCCAAGGTATATAAAACCCAAGATAAATATTATAAACCCAAGGGAATAATATTAAACCCAACGGATAAATATTATAAACCCAAGGTATATAAACCCTTAGATAAATATTATAAACCCTAAAATAAACACACTTGACTATGGTTGACCATGATTGAATTTCATATTAACACAATCTTTGCAATGATGCGGCATTGGACTATGGTTGACCATGATTTATTTTCACATTAAGACAACCTTTGTCACAATGCGACTTAAATAATGTCTTACCATGGTATATTTTCATATTGAGACAATCTTTTTCATAATGTGATGTTGGACCATGGTTGACCATGGATGACCATGCTTGTCACGGTCTAACATCTGATCAAGAGACAAATTTTGTCACAATGTCACCATGGTTATTGACCATGGTTCACCAAGGTTGGTTTTCATATAGAGACAATCTTTGACACAATGTGATGTTCGAACATGGTTGACCATTGTTGAGTTTCACATTGAGGCAATCCTTGTCACAATGTATCATTGGACCATGGTTAACCAAGGTTGATCATGATTGATTTTAATGTCAATACAATCTTTGTCTGAATGCAACATTGGACAATGGTTGACCATGGTTGCTTTTCATATTGAGACAATCTTTGTCACAATGTGACATTTGACCATGCTTAACCAAGATTGATCATGGTTGATTTTCATATTGAGACAATCTTTGTCACAATGTGACAATTTATAAACCCAAGGTATATAAACCCTGAGATAAATATTACAAACACAAGGGAATAATAAACCCAAGGAAATATTATACACTCAAGGTGTATAAACCCCAAGATAAATATTACACACCCAAGATAAATATTATAAACCCAAGGGAATAATAACCCAAGAGATTCAGACTCAAAACCCAATGGATTATAAACCTAAGGGAATAATATTAAGCCCAAGGAATAAATATTATAAACCCAAGGTATATAAACCTTTAGATAAATATCATAAACCTTAAAATAAACATGCTTAACCATGGTTGACCAGTGACAGTTGAATTTCATATTGACACAATCTTTGTCACAATGCAACGTTGGACTATGGTTGACCATGATTGATTTTCACATTAAGACAACATTTTTCACAATGCGATGTTTAGCATGGATGACCATGGTTGACTGTGATTAACAATGGTTGACCATGATTGATATTATAGACCAAAGGGAATAATAAACCCAATGGATTGGTATTATAAACCCAAGGGAGTAATAAACCTAAGGGATTAATACTAAAACACCAAGGGACTATGAACCCAAAGGAATATATTAAAACCAAGGCACTAATATTATAAATTGAAGGTATATAAACCCTAAGTTAAATATTATAAACACTAAAATAAACATGGTTTACAATGGTTGACCATGGTTGATTTTCGTATTGAGACAATCCTTGTCACAATGTGATGTTGGACCATGGTTGACCATGCTTAAACATGGTTGATTTTCATAACAATACAATCTTTCTGCCAATGTGACATTCAATCATGGTTGACCATGGTTGACGATGATTATCATATTGAGACAATATTTTTCATAATGAGATGTTGGACCATGGTTGAGTAAATGATTGATTTACATATTGATACAATATTTGTCACAATACGATGACGTTGGACCATGGTTGACCACGATTAATTTTATAAAACATGATTAACCACAGTTGAGCATGATTGAATAATATTAAACCCAAGGGACTAATATTATAAACCAAAAGTATCTAACCCTAAGTTAAATATTATAAACACTAAAATAAACATGGTTGACAATGGTTGATTTTCATATTGAGACAATCATTTTTACAATGTGACATTGGACCTTGATTGACCATGTTTGACCATTTTTAAGACAATTATTGATTATAAACACTAAAATAAACAATGATGGTTGACCATGGTTGACTATGGTTGATTTTCATATTGAGGCAATGTTTATCACAATGTGACATTGGACCATGGTTGACCACGCTTGACCATGACTGCTTTTAAAATCAACAAAATCTTTGTCACAATGCGACATTCAACCATGGTTGACCATGGTTGATTCTCATATTGAGACAATATTTGTCACAATGCGGCATTGGACCATGGTTCACCATGATCGATACTATAAAGCAAAGGAAATAATAAACCCTACAGATTAAAATTAAAATCCTAAGGTATATAAACCCTACGATAAATATTATAAACCCTAAAATAAAATAAGCATGGTGAACCATCGTTGACCATGGTTGACAATGATTTATATTATAAAGCCAAGGGAATAATAAACCATAGGGATAAATAATAAAAAACCAAGGGACTATAAACCTAAGTGAATAATATTAAACCCTAGGAATATGAATCCTTAGATCAATAAACCCAAGGGATTGATATTATAAACCCAAGGGATAAACATTACAAACCCAAGGTATTAAACCATAAAATAAATATTAGAAACCCTGAAATAAACATGGTTGATCATGGTTGAATTCCATATTAAGACAATCCTTGTTAGAATGTGACATTGGATCATGGTTGACCATCCTTGATCATGATTGATTTTCATATCGAGACAATATTTGTCACAATGCGACATTGGACCACGGTTGATTTCCATATCGAGACAATCTTTGTGACAATGCGATGTTCGACCATGGTTGACCATGTTTGATATTATGAAACGTGGTTGACCATGATTGACCATGGTTGACCATGGTTGGCCATGATTGTCCATGGTTGACCATCATCGTTGATCATGATGAAGAAGATTTTAATCAAGGTTGATCATGGTTGATCAAATTCCACCATGTTTAATTATGGGTGACCATGGTTGATCATGGTTGACCATGGTTGACATTGGTTGACCATAAAGATATATACCATGGTCTACCATATTCAAGCCTGATTAGCCATCGTTGATCATGGTTCACTGCAAAGACATTGATTAACCATTATGACCATGGTTGATAATGGTGGAACATGCTTGACCATGGAAGATCCTCGTTGAATATTGTTGATCATGGTAGACGATGCTTGACATTGATTGAGCATGTTTGACTAGATTCAACCATAATTGACCATATTCAATTTTATTAATTTATTGGTAAATTTTATTAAAATTAATTAATAAAATAAAATTTTAATTAAAATTTTGATTCTATTAATAATAAAAATAAAATTTTAATTAAAACTTTCTATGTAAAAAACTCATTTTAAATTTTAATTTCCTTAAAAATAAAATTTCAATAAACTCTCGACTTAAAATTATTTCTAAAAATAATAAATATGAAAAAACCCAAAAGAGAGTACATTTACTCTACAAATTCCTAGGCATATGTCTAAATAATAAATAAATAAATAAAATAAAATTAATTAATTAAAATTAAAATTAAAATGAGAATACATTGTATTTTAAAAATTTGGCATATTACGACCTGGAGTATGCCGTAAAACTGCTTCTGCTTGGCTAAGAGCTCATCTTCCTCGGACGTAAGGAAACAGGTTAACGGCCCAAGACCCAGAGGCATCTCACAGGAGTGATAGCCTGCTCCCTTACAGACCACCAGCGGGTTATTACAGGTGGCGTGGTTTTCCTTGATAACAGTGATGCGTACAAACCGACAGTCGCAGATAGCAGCGAGAGATGGCTGTCCTCACTGTTGGTTCGTCAACTCAGTTTGATAGATTTTTCCACCTTTTGAAAAAAAAAAGAAAAAAAAAAAAATTGGCATATTCATCCACTAATCCACTAAATATGCAAGCGTGGATGTTACTATTTAGCTTCAGACCCAACACGAAAAACACTGGGAATGTGTCAAATGCATTTCAGGAAACCTCGAAAACTAGTCAATCGACTGAAAGGCGTGAAGGTGTCAAACATCTTTTTAAGAACTCAATCGACTGGCGTGAAAGTGTCAAACATCACTTTAAGAACACAGATAAACCGATCAAGTTCACATAAGATTCAATATTTCGAATTAATTAGAAACTACAATACTTCAAATTATTTGGAAACTCCATTTAGTTCACATTCCTAAATTCATACATACTTTAAAAAATATCAAAAACTGTTCCATTAAGTTGCAATTATTTTCTAAACAACAAACCTTTAAAAAAAACCCAAATAAATATGAAAAAGCATTTCATCATTTCAATCAATTCAAACTTCATTTTGATTAAATTGATCAAATTAATAAAAAAAAAATTATACGAGTTTGGCTAAATTTAAATTTATATATTAAACTTAAACATTAATGATTTGACATTTACTCAAACTAATAAATATTTTTTTATAGGACTTCAGGTGAATTTAAATTTATATACTATACTTAATCATTAATGATTTGACATTTTCCTACCATCTACATGTTAAACTTAATCACTTTAACGATTATATATTTACCTAGGATTCGATTGGTAAGGGTTCACCATTTTCTTTGGAGTTCAGTTTCTCATATCAAAATTTTGACAAATGTTGGTTTTAACTATAACATATTAGCTTTTGAGAAAACATTACACCGCATTCTATAAGTCTTCAAAAATCCGCTAGTTGAAGCTTTGCAATATCTCATATAAGCAGTGATAGATTTCCGACGGTTAATCCCCACACGAACATAAAAATATGTCATGGACAGTGAGTTTTAGCATGCAACATGAAAGTTTGACTTCCAAGTCTGTCCCGTGTTTAAAATTCGTGGGTTATGTTTGCCATCTCCCTCCAGTCAATGCAAGTCCCTACATTCCTTAAGCCATCATAAAAACATGGGCAAAGAAAATTCACACTCTAGTTTACCAAGTGAGATTAAATTACAGTAACGCAAAACTGTGCATGCTATAAGAAAAACCCGACATTTGCAAGAGGCGAACAAAGTAGAGGCAACCAGCACCTGATCGGTTCGATTCTTGTCTCTATATTGCAATGGCATTTCATGGTAAAAACTAATATTACCTTCCTCACAAAAGGTGATGACGAAGATTTTACAGAGAGAATCATTCCACTAATCGATGTCAATTCCCACTAGAAACGCTTAACCTCTCGCCATAATGCAGGTCCATGCCATGGCTCCGTCACTCATGCTCCACCCTGACGGTAGAACTCCTCCATCATTACATAGTTGAGTGCATGGAGGTAGGAAGAGGAATGGTCGACAGAGCAGCGGGAAGGGAAATGACACTATGAGAACAGGGCTAATTAATTTCGACCAAGTGGGGCCAGCGAAGTGGCTAGATCTAGGCCAATGGACTTCCGCCAAGTAGCGCCCTCTTAGTGACTAAATCTAGGCCAACGGATTTCCACAAAGTGGTGCCCGCTTAGTGGCCATATATAGACCAACACATTTCTTCCAAGTGGCACCTGTTGAATGGCCATATCTTAGTAGGCCAACAAATTTTTGCCAAGTGGCAACTGCTCAAAGGCCTGATCAGGGATAACAAATCAATGCCAAGTGGTGCTCGATTAGTGGCCATATCTAGGACAACATATTTTTCCCAAGTGGAAATCACTTAGTGGTCGGGTCATATCCAAGGGATGGATGCCAAATGGTGCCTACTAAGTGGCTAGATCTAGGCCAACAGACAGATGTCAAGTGGTGCTTACTGAGTCAATAAATCTAGGCCAATGGATGGATGCCAAGTGGCACTCATAGAGTGGCCGAATCTGAGCCAGCATATTTCTGCCAAGTCATATCCCCTCAATCGATAGATTTGGGCCAATGGATTTCCACCAAGTGGCACCTGTTGCACCCATTGAGTCTCCAAATATGGGCCAACAAATTTCTACCCGGTGGTGCATGCTAAGTGATCATGATCTAGGCCAATGAATTTCCGCCAAGTGGTGCCTATTCAATGGCCTAATCTAGGCCAGCGGACAAATGCCAAGTGGCACCCACTCAATGGCCTAATCTATGCCAACAAACGAACATCAGGGGGCACCCGCTCAATGGCATAATCTGGGCCAACTGAAAATTTCCAAGTGGCGTCTACTGAGTGACCATATCTAAGCCAACATACAGATGCCAAGTGGTACTCGTTGAGTGGCCTGATCTAGGCCAATGAATTTTTGCCCACTGGTGCCTTCTGAGTAGAATAATCTGGGCCAATGAACGAACACCGTTTAGTGTTTTCTCAGTGGCTAGATCTAGGCCAACAAATTTATTTCAAGTGGCGCTCACTCAGTAGCCAGATCTTAGCCAATCAATTTATGCATCATCACTTGGAATAAACTCGTTGGTCAAGATGTTATCTCTAGCTAGTACCCATCTTTTTTCACCCATCCCTATTCCTACTAATCCACATGCAATAGTTTTCCAATGTATCAATGAAAATTAGATTAAATGTAGACCTATTATGGCTAATCCTATGTTTGGTTCCATTCCCAATGCCTTTAGTAAACCACTAAGGATTCACTGTGTTCCTTCACATTTTCCCTGGAGTTCCACAAATGACAATTTAGTATTCAAATAAATTGTCTAAATTTGTTTAATCAAATTTCTCTCCTTGTTTACTAAAAGAGAACGATGTAAAGAGAAAATTCATCTTTGAAAGTTTGATTTTCTTAATTGAATTTTTCATTTAATAAAATCATTTTAATTTCAATTAGATCTAATCATGTAAATCAATTTATTTGAATTATTTTTCATTATCATAAATTAATTAAATATCCAAATTCTTGTTTTTGGTCCCTTCAAAGTCTCTAATAGGGTCCGACATCTTGATATATAGGTTCTCATGCATTGATGGATTTTGACATGCAGGTTCTCAGGACCATAGAGAAGGGATGTGTGTCATGCAAAATCCTATGCTCCATTTACAGCATCAAAAACACCATGCTCAACGCCACCTTCTCATAGCCTCGCCTCACCCCTATCTCTGTGCATTTATATTATAGCTTTCAATTCTCTTAATGGCCTAGTTAAACATGAATATGAACAATGGGTAATACACATTTTGTAGATGGAATGAAAAGAATGTTACCCTTATTTAGGATAGTGCTATCTGTCATTCACCACAAACTTTTAACTAATAAACATCTTATCATTCTTCCTCAATTATATGTCTAAAGTTGGCATTTAAAATATACAAAACAAGTCGCTAGTGGATATGGTGGAATTGATAATTGGAATGAGATAAAGAAATATGCATGATTGCTAAGTGTTTAATAAAAGTGGAACCATGAAAGACACGTGTCTTAGTAATTGTTGATTCAATTTGTTAAACAAATGAAAAATAACATATTCATAAAAATTCCCTCTTTCATATTAACCTAAAAACAAACCAACTAAGACACTTCAATACTAATAAATTGCAATATTACATAAAACTCAACTAAAATAATTATATTGCTTCATAAAAATATAACATTCTAAAATATAATCCAACAAATAATATATAATATATAAATACATAATGGTGTGTGTGAATTAATATACCAAAAAGAGCATTAAGAAGTGAATTAATCGATAATGTTGAATGATTTATTTATAATAAAATAATGTTGAATAGTTTATTTACAATAAGTTTTCGAACCGCAAACCATTGTGTAACAAATTGCATTCAAGGTCTTCACTTAAGAGAAATAATCATATAATATCCAACCTAGAAAGATCCATTCAAAATCATCACCTTAAATAACTCCACCTCGTATGATCAAAGTTATTCACTTTGATGCTTGTTTCACTCTGATTTTTCGAATGTTTTTTTTTTGCTTTACCATGTGCATTCCTTATAGGATTACCATGCAACATCTTGCCTTGCCCTAGGTGTTCCGCGAAACACAACTTCCATGCATTGCAAATAAACATAACTTGTTTATCGATGAATATAAAGATAAATATACAATACATGTTTATAATGTCTAATTAAAAATGCCACAATACATGTTTGTAATCTCTAATTCACAATGTCAAAGTGATTAAATTCCTTTTGAATTTAACTTTCACAAGTACAGATCTTGAAGTTCTTAGACTAACTCATAGACTTTAGCAAGGTTGTAACACCATATTGGATTTTGGTTCTTATGATTTTATTTACAAACTAGTTTTATTCTTCGTAAATTTAACTACAACATTTAACTTATTTAATGTATATCAATCATTTTACTATTCTTTTTCTTTTTTTTCTTTTTTCTTTTTTTCAGAGGGGAAATCCCCTTTGAAGAAGCTTTATAATACATCATGATACATTATATCACATCGAGATACATCCGAACATGTGATGCGTCAACCGACAGCATCCCAACAATCCTTACAAACGTTGCGAAAGTGCAACCCGACATGTATGTGTGTTTCGAACGTGGGTGGGGAGGGCAACAGTGCACCGTCCCAACCACCTGGGACAACAATGCAGTACTATCAATCATTTTACTATATTTATGTAGTAATGTGAATTTTATATAATTTAATTGTATTGAAATTTTATGGTAATCAATGTATTGAATTAACACAAATAAAGTTATCCACTGAAAAGGAACCTCACTTATCTGTTGTGTGGAGGGCTTGTTAATCAATCGTTAACATTACAACTATTATTTCCACTCGAGTTCAACTACTAAAATTTAAACAAAAGATTACCATAATGATATATTAGTTATACAACTAGTTATCAACAAATCGACTGACTATCATGATCATTTTTTCTATTTCATGGATGTTTTATTTAAATTTTAAATCAATGTCAATTGCAACAACGACCTACAACAATGATAGATGAGCACTAGAAGAGAATGATGTAAATAGGAGCGTCTCTTTTCAAAGTCAAGACAATATCAACTTGAGTGATTAGGATTTTCTCTATCTGACACTCAACGGATTTAAGAGGGGAATATATTTCATAGAATGGATAATTTTCTTTGTCGTGCCTACCAATGGAGTTTAGGGAAAGACTACCTAGTGCAGATAAGTTATAAAGCAAATAATCTATTCGGTAGATAAGTGAGGTTTATGTTAGACGTGAACATGTACCTTAATTGAGAACATCTAGCAAATGAGTCAAAAGTACAAAACCAACAAGAACAATGAACATGTAGCAATAACAATATTCCAAACCTTGAAAAATTAGTAAAAAGAATGCAATGGAAACTCAGTAGAATAATGCTATAGATGCTAACATAATCAATCATATGTCATTATTCAATTCACAATGTCAAAGATGCAACAAATGCTAGACCAATCACATACAGTAGTTTGAATATATTTCATTGGGATGTGTTCAAATCTAGATACAATTATGAATGTGCTATTATGGGAATATTTTTTCATTTGATTTTGAAAGTGGCCATCGCCTCTCATAAAACTGCTAGTTAGTTGTGTTGTTTGAACGAGTGTGTAAGAATTATTTTTATGTCATGTTATTGTTGATTAAGGTTTATATTATGTTGATGAATGAAGTTGATATTTTAATTAACAATGCAATGAAACCAATACTAACCCATTGACAAAATGATGTGAATGTGAACATCAACAACAACGAAACAAGCTTACAAGGCTAAACTTGAAACCTCTAGAAACTCTGGGATTGAAAAAGTTGAATTGGCTTACTAAAGGTTTAACATGCCAATCCACTCTGAACAACCTTTAGAAACTCTAGAATTGGAAAAAATTGCATTGACATACCAAAGGTTTAATATGCCAATCCACTCTCAAGGACGTTTAGAAACATTAGGATAAAACAAACTTGCATTTACATACTAAAAATTTAATACCCCAATCCACTCTAAGCAACAATTTAGTAGAAAGTACTGCCAAGTCTACAATAATACTTTGTTAAAATACAATGAGAAACATTAGATTTGTTAAGAATTAGTGTCACTAGCAAATGCTAGACCAACGACATATATTAATTTGAAGAAGTTCATCAAATTTTCTTCAAATTTGTTATACATTTTTGCATGTGTGACCATGCAAATGTTGTTGTGATTTGATTTTGGATGTGGTTAGTGGACCTTATGGTCATAATATTGCTAGCTTTTCACATTGTTTAAAGGATGTCGTTGTTTATTAATGTTTGTATTGGTTTTTTGGTTGAGAATGAGGTATAATTGTGAAACCAATAATTAATGTGAACTCTGACCACAACAAAATGAACATGGAAGGCTAAACCTAAAACCTTTTAGAATCTTTAGGATTGAAAAAGATTACAATGACATCCTCAAGATTTAACATTAATACTACCAAGCCACTGCAAAAAATAATATAGTAGACCCTGATGCCAAATGATCAATAATACTTTATTGAAATATAATGAAGCTTATCAGGATTGTTGAAATTAGAACACCTAAGAATTGAATGCATAGGTTTCTTCATTTAATAGTCTCATTCACATTGAGTCTCATTTTCCCTTTGTGTGTGTTCCTTTAATGCTTTATGCAAGAATACTAAACCACTACCAAGCTAGAACTTAGTATTCAAAATAAGCATTGAAAGGTGAGAAACCAAAAGAACAGTAAGAACATGAAGCCACGATGAAATGCTAAACCCCAAAAAAAAAACGATAAGAACACTAGGAGCACGAAGCCATGATGAAATTATAAACTCCAAAAAAATAGTAACAAGAATATAATGGAACCCTAGCCAAAGGATAATCAAGATGTTGAGTTAAGGGTAAAACAAACCATGCAGTATTATTCTAAATGTGGAAATAAGGCTGCAACAAATCCTGCACCTATTGCATATACTAGTCTAAATAGAGTTTGTCAATATGTCTTGGAATCTGCAATACACTTGTCAGCGTGTTCATATGAAAACACTATTGTCATTTTATTTTGAAAGTGGCCATTACATCTCATGGCCATAAAATTTCTAGAGTTGTCCATGTTTTGTGAAGACATGCGCAAGAATAGTTTTTGTGCCATGTTGTTGATAATTGAGATTTCCATTGGCTTGATTACCATAGCCTAGTTGCGATCACTTTTAATACTTGATATAGTTAAACTTGTGCTTTGATCGAGTGGAGAGATAGAGCTTGTTAGTCAATGCCTTACTATTTTTGACAATGTTGGTTATGATGAAATATGGAGATGCTTTTCAATCTAAATCTCTTCTTATGAGAATATTTCAATTTTAGAGTATCCTATTGTGTCATTATGAATAGCCCCTAGTTAAGAGGGAGTGTTGAAAATGTAACTAGTGTAGGTCTACATAATTAAATTCAATTTATATTCTATTTATGTAATTATTATATTAATTATTATTATTATTATTATTATTTTCTAGTCAAAGCATGTTCTTCATGCTTTTAGAGTTTATTTAGTCAAAAGAAAATTTATTTGGAGTCAAAATCCTATTTGGACTCCTTGTAAGAAAAAGAAATTTATTTTATTTTGAGTCAAACAAGTCACTTTGTCATCCACAATACCAAGTCGACCTTGAAGAGGCACCTATTCGACCTCTTGGACAACTATAAATAGAAGACACTTGGACCTCATTCACTCACTCATCATGCACTTTTATTTATGTGCCAAATACAAGAAGAAAGTTAGCGATATCAAAGGAGAGAGAAGAAAATTCAAAGGAGAAAGAAAAACTTACATTTTTTTCGGCTTGTTTCTATTCACATGTGCGAAGGTGTTGGGGAAACTTTGTGAACTTTTGAGTCTGAATTTCTATGTTTTGATCAGATCTAACAAGGTTTGACTAGCAATGACTTCAGTTGACTTTCACTTGGTTGGAGGAGATTTGAAGGAGTGTTGACTTGGGTCTTTGTGGTGGTCTTGGTCTTGGTCTTGGATCTTGGTTATCTCACTTTTGATTTGATTCTATAAGAAGAGGATTTTTGGGTTTTCCCCCTTGTGGGGTTTTGTCTTGGCTTGGAGCATAATTTATGGTTTCTTAGTCTTTGTGTGATCTTTAAATTTTTTATAATTGCTTGATGAAGAAAACATAATATTAATAAGAATCCAACAATATTCAAAAGTAATTATCAGGTTAAGAGAAATCATCATTATCTACATGCTTTTGGTTTCTCAACACTTCCTAGTGCCAGTGTTCTATCTAATAGATGGACTTTTGGACTGAAGAAAAACTAATGGAGACTACCAAAATGAACCATAACATCCAAATTTTGACCCTGTAAGTTTTAGCTAAATTCAAAAAACACATACAAAGAGTTCTTATTACATTTTTATGCATTCAACGAAAGGTAAAAATTGTTGAGAAAAATGAGCTAATCTTAAAAAGAAAGTTGTGAGGCTTAAAAATAAATGTTTTAGATAAGCCTAAACATTTAAGATGGACTTATTTTAACTCTGTTGATACTATCTAATTATTTGTTCTAATTTCATTAAAATTATCAAGTACATAAGTGAATCCATCAAGTTCAGTTACAACAAACAAATTTAAGGACCTATTTGAACTTTGTAGGTGCCATCTGATTATTTGTTTAATTTCATTATAATTATTAAGTACATAAGTAAATCAATAAAGCTCTTACTTATAGAAACAAATTTTCTAAGTCATGAATTATTTTTCTTTTGCGAATACTTTTTCATGACAGAGCATAAACCTCCTTATCTATTGGAAGATGGACTTGGATTATATGACTAGTATTGATTTCATTGACTGAAAGAAACTTTGAGCCACAATGAAAAAGGAAGCAACCTTTTAATTTTGAGGGATGAATTTGAATTTCTCTTCAGGTAAAATCCATTTTTTTGGAAATAAAAATGCATTATATTAAAGGATAAAATAGTAGTGTATTTTATAGAGCAAAGAATTATGACAAAAAATGAAAAGAGTTTAAAATGACCTGAAAGGAAAGTATTAAAAATAGAACCACAATCTCATTTTCACAATGGTGTATAAATTTGTTATCCTTTTCGTGTGTTTGTTTTTGCATGAACTCTACAAGGTTTCCAACATGGAGTAGAAAGAGCAAAGAGAATTTGGCACCTATATCCTTACACTTACCCAATTTCTCAGTTGAGATTTCTCCCTAAAATTCCTTTTGAAAGTGACCCACATGATGTTGTAATTTAATACCCTGTGTAATCAAAAAAATTCCCTCAATTTCCTTTTTAAAGTGACCCACATGATGTTGTAATTTAATATCCTACATAATCCAAAAAAAAAAAATTGTCTTGGATGAAAAGAATCCCTTCTTTCACATTTAAATCCTAGAAAATACTCCACCCACTGTTTTATTATGGATAGCATGACATCCACACAACATGTTTGCTTGAGAGTGTGATTTGAATGGAAGCATGTTAATAAAAAAGAAGATAGGAGGCACTTACAATGGCATCCATTGGATCATTGCCATGTTGTTTCTCCATCATTGTCGTCCACCAACTACATAGCTACATTATTGAGCATGTCATTAAGTTCCTCCTTTCTTAAATGGCTCTTGAAAGTCTGTGAAACCTTGGATGCTAGAGAAAATCTCTTAACTCAGAAAGTTCCCTCTTAACTCGAGATGTCTTAGCTTCATGAGACCCCAAAATTTTTTTGCAATGCTATGAACCAGAATATTGTTCATTATATCCAAAAGCTCCAAATCCTTCATACTCCCGAACTCTCAAGAAATGAAAGCTTGCACTTCCATATGTACGAGAGAGATAAATATTACAAAGTCTCTTTCAACTCACATGTAGGGCAATGAGTGATTCTTCCAGTCTAAAATCCCATCAGGGCTGATAAGTCTTTTCTTGAATACTAACAATGCATCAAAATCAGAGCTTTCAACATGGCTTGTTGCCAGTAATGTCACTACCATACACACCACCTTCATCAGATATATATTCACGACGCGCAACTTGGAAAATGACATAACTCAATAACACAAAATCCTCAATTATGTAGATGACAGAAGGTAATATATAACCCAAAATTCATCACCAAATACACAAGCACATAAATGTTGACACATGAAGTGTATGATAAAATCAAACCAAAAATGTAAATATACATATCAGTGGCTCTGAATCCTAATACTTGTGTCATGATCAAATCTTAGATAAATAAGTACCATGAAATTATTGTTGAAAATTTTGGTAGCTTCAATCAGTCTTTTCAGTGGAAAAGCGAAGCAAAAATTATGAATTTATGTGTTGATCAAGCCAGCCTAAATTTGCTTAAGCTGAACCCTCCTATAACATGTCAGCCTGCCCAAAAGACATGTCCATTCGTATTGACAAACAACTATGTATTGATCCTAATAGCTCACCTCAAAGACAAAAATTTGGATCTTTGTTTCTCTGTTCATGAGAACATCTGAGGCACTATTCATCTCTATGCATGCAAGCATATGAGGCACTCTTCATCTTTGTTCATGCAATCATTTGAGGCATTATTCATCTATGTTCATGTAAGCTTCTATGGCACCATGTGAGCTTTTGTGGCATCATTATCATTTGTTCATGCGAGCATTTGTGGCATTATTCTTCTATGGCGTGTAGTTAAAATGTGCAACTAGGGCCAAATTCCACTTTGGGTAGCTCATTTGTCTAAAATGATTGTTGGAAAATATTCCTCTTTTTGAGAGGGGACAAAAATTGACTCTGGAAGCACTGAATTCGGATAAGGAGAAATATGTTTTTGATGTCAAGCCCACAATAGCACATTTTTTCAAGGTTGGCTTGGGGTCCCATTAGACAAATTGAGCCTCCTCCATCGCATATAAATAGAGGAGACCTTCAACGTCATTTGGCACATTCAACACACATCATTCCTTATCTCTCCTTCATTGATTGGTTCATACAGATCATAGGCATCCTATTTCTCTTCACACATGCGAGGGTTCAGAGGCATCTTTGACTTTCTGTGTTGATTTTCTGCAACATGATAGTTTGACTTTGTTTGACCAAGTTTATCTCCATGGTTTGAATCGCTTTGACTAGCAAAAGTTTGATCTTGGAAGGTCGAGTTGATTGGCACAAAATATCATGCCATTTTAAAAAAGCCAAAGTCATTGCATTAAAATTTGCAGCATGCTTGGGGAGAGAATATGAAGAGAAAAGAACCATGGGGAGAAATTGGACTGTTTGGATGCGTTGTTTTGCAAGATTCTCACGTGGACACCATGCAAGTATGTGTTTCTGAGTTCATTAGTTTTATTATTATTGAGTAATATTCCAATTTCAGACTACTGTTCTCCAACCCTTAGTTAGGAGTCAAAGTATTGTATTAATGTGTTAATTAATTTATTTAAAGTTGGAGTACATTGAAGTCTTCTTGCTATCATGATAAAAAAAGATGTAAACGATTTTAACCAATACAATTTTACATAAACCAATATAGATCCATTTTAAATACGATCTAACATGAGTCGAGAGGGATCCAATTTTTTCATGTGCAATTTTTTTATGAGGCGACATTATTTAAATGTTTTGTATAGTTATTTAATTTTTATATTATTTTAGACTTTAAAAAAAATTATTTTCGCTGACATGAGTAAAATTTCAACTTTGATGACAAACGAACAATGTTTTCACATCATACTAGGTTGTTTAATGAGTCTGTAGGCTCAATGAATTTAAATATTATTGAAAAATATTAAATTCTAATGTTAAATTATTGTATTAATATGTTAATTAATTTATTTAACATTTGAGTGCATTGAAATCTTATTGCCATCATAGTAAAATAAGATGTAAAGGATTTTAACCAATACAATTTTAGATAAATTTTAGATAAATGAATTTAAATATTATTTAAAAATATTAAATTCCATTGATAATGTTAAACTTTAAATAAATTTTAATTTTTTTCAATCAAATGGAAATTGATAACTAGTCCATACAAAATTGAATACATTATACACTACTTAAAATAGATATCATAAAATTACAAGCAAAAATTCCATTAGGTAAAAATATTGCTATAATATTTAAAATACTTATACACTTGATTGGTTGTTAAAAAAATCTATAAATTTCAGCCAATCATTTCATATTAAAATTAGAAAAATCTTAACCAATCATCTTACAATTTTTCAAATTTATACAAATATACAACCATAAAATGTACGTTTTGCAATATAAAATATTAAAAATAAACTTATTAATCTATCATCTTACATTTAGTTACTATCATGTTTCACAAGGATAAAATTAACAACAGAAATATAACTACAAATATTATTTCTAGAAAAATAACAACCGTAACTGCAAATATAATTTATAGAAAATTTTAAATGAAAACTATGTTTATTTATGTTTGTGGAAAAACCTGTGAACAGTTAAAGAAACCAACGTTTCAGACTAGTCTAGTGAGTTCATCATAAAGACCTGTATGAATTGAGTTCCCCAATTGCAATTCATACACGCGTGGAAACCCACTTTTTACATAACAAAGTACGGACTCTCTAAATCCACGAACGGACACTTTATTGTGTGGCCCACAAGATTTGAGTGACCCACAACCATTGTTTGCCATGCATGAAACCAAGGTAATTATACGCCGATATTCCTCCATACTCCTACACTCCACCGTAAACATAGTAACGGTGGGAGCGTCAATCTGGCATCTGTTCAGAGGTACAATATAAGTACACGTCATGTCTATGTCTATAGAATTACAATGAAAATGGTTGCTAATGACATCGCTGTGGTGTTCTTCTTCTTCGGCCACGTTTAACCAGGGCACCATCGACGCACCTTGTCTGTCAATTTTTGTACCTCCAGCGATGATTGCACGTATGTTGCCCCTTTGGATTTTGAGTTGTATGTCATTCGTAGGTTTTAAATTTTCCACCCACTTAGCTAAAGAATATACTTGTCGCCTCCATGGCCGAGGCAGTAGGTCACACATGGAATGCATAATAGAACAGAACAACACGTTGATGTTGCTGTAAAGCCACACTCTCAGTGGCGTGCTGCTGAACTCGAGGAGTGCTGATATAAAGCTCAGTGATGTCGGAATCAGCCAATGGACCTTCTCCTTCTTCGTTTGTAAAAACACAGCAAACAAATTTAAAATTTTCAAAAGTTTTTCTTCGGACACTGACAAGTCCACAGGTAACAGCCACTTATCAGCTAAAGGGAGGCTGAGATGCTGATTGTGGAGGATGAGTACATCCAATACTTCGTCCAACCTCATGACACCGCCCGTGCTCACTTCCTCCCAAACTTCCCTGTGACCTTTCAAAACCACAGAACCGTTGTGGCGGGCGTGGGCTAGGAGTAGGTTTAGGGAGCGGGCGGCGGCTCCCCTGACGGCCGTGCGGTGGGCGAAGGCGGCTTTGACGGCGGCGACTTTGTGGTAGGGCGATTCCTATTTCCACCCCAGAATTTTAATCAATGCACCCTGACATGTGCTGGGGATAAGGAAATATAACGATCGCCATTTTTGTTTCTCCTCCAGACATAACTGGGCGCGTTATATTTCCTTATCCCCGGCACATGTCAGAGTGCATTGATTAAAATTCTGAGGTGGAAATAGGAATTTCCTTTGTGGTAGTCGCTTAAGGAGTCGCTGGTGGCGGCTTTCAGGGCGAGGTTGCGGCGGGCGGCGTAGGTGTGGGGGAGGTCGGCGGCGCGGGCAGCGGCGAGGGCGTCGCGGAGTGCGGCGTCGTGGGCGGCGGCGAGGGCGTTGACGAGGGCGTTGCCCGCGACCGCGCTGCCCGTGCTGCGTCGGCGGCGAACCGACGAGCTGGAGGGCATGCAGAGGGTATTCTCGGTGATAACATTCAGCAAGATGGTCTGGTCTTCCTCCCTCACGGTGCGTTCGACTGAGCCGACCAAGTGTGTAACATTCTCCAAGACCTGCAGTTCCTCCCATACCGTGGGAATGATGTAATAACACATTTTACCGTCCACGAATAACATGTTTCCGTCGCTTCCCCTTCTCTCCAGAACGAACTTCCTGCCCAAGTACCTCACATGGAGCTCGAGCCTCTCTTCACTACCGAACTCGACGACCCCCCTCCTGGCAGACGAAATTTCCGGTTGAAGCACAAAACAATTCACTTCCTTGAAGACTCGGCCATCAAAAATTTGCAGCGTAGAGTATGTTTCGGAAAGTCCAAATGGTCGCAGTAACCAGCTGACTACGGCTTTTATGAGCGCGCCGACGGGTGTGAGTTTGGTGAATTGCCACACACCCAGAGAGAGTTGCAACGCCAAGAGCACATTATTCAAAATCAACTCGAAGTCCTGCGAC
Organism: Pinus tabuliformis; assembly: GCA_031772625.1. Taxonomy (NCBI): domain Eukaryota; kingdom Viridiplantae; phylum Streptophyta; class Pinopsida; order Pinales; family Pinaceae; genus Pinus; species Pinus tabuliformis. The sequence continues at coordinate 552,995,689 of CM062811.1, read as the reverse complement.
ATTCTTCTTCCACCAATGATAATTAGGAGCAGAGTCAATTGAGTCTGTTGATCCTTCTCCGCCTCCTTCAGTCTGCGAAATTTTCTTCTCCTCTACCCCTTACTAATCTTCATCCTCTTTTTCTTCGGATCTTGATATACAAGCCATCCCTCACCGCTCACAAGCCATCCAAGTCCTTGACATGATTGCAATGTCATTGTCATCTTTCTTTTCCTTTTGTTTTTATTCTTTTCTTATTGAAGGTCCAAGATGATGAGATTCTCATCCACCTAAATTACTGTTTGATGTTCACTTTAATAGGAAAAGAAAAGGTACACGGGTGGAAACCCACTTTTTACATAACAAAGTACGGACTCTCTAAATCCGCGAACGGACACTTTATTGATCTTGATACGTGATCCCTCACCGCTGACGGCAAGCAATAGATCCCATGCTATTGGGCCATTAATGCCGCCTCTTAGCATGGGATCCATGTCGCCTCTTAGCATGGGATCCATGTCATACCCATCCCCCCATGGCGTAAATGCAATGCCCGCCCGAGATTTCTGGCTTTCCGAGATTTTCGGCTTTTGAATACGATTGAGATCGCCTGAGATTTCCGGCGCCGCAAATCTACCACGCTATAAATTTCCCGCCGTTTGATAGCTGAATTCGGGGCCTTTTAAATAACAGCGAAAGGGCGACCATTTCGGCATCCATTTCTGCGTCGGCGTTTTGAAACCAGGGTCCATTTCTGCGTCTGCGTCTGCGTTTTGAAACAGGTAAGTTTATTCCATGATGAATCTACGATGCACGATTTAAATTTCAGGGTTTATACATCCATCTTCTCTTTGAAATGTGCTAACAATTTTGTGTATAGCATTCGATATGGCTTTGGGTCGAATAAACAATTTTGTGTATACACTCCGAGGCTCCAAGCGATATGGCTTTGGGTCGAATAATAGGTCTTTATACCATAAACAAAGGTTAGATGATAGTAAACTGTAATCATTCTTAAGGACTAGCCAACTTCTTATCAAATTTATGACGAGAAGAAGGAAAGTCGAAGATTAGTAAACCAGAATGGAACCATACGTACAGATCAAAGATTCTTTTGACGCAAAATCTTCCAAGGCGTCATAATTTACATTAGAGGCCGTGATTAGTGAATATATGCAAGGATTAGGAATGAATAACGGCAGGGTAAAATCGTTGAACCACTCAAATTCCCTTTAGTATTTTAAGCGGAAAAATGCTTCGTTAGTCAATATTACGGTGAATTAACGAGGTTTAAGTTTTCTTTAATTTTGCTTCAGCTTTATATGATTTATATAATAATGATATAAAGTACTTTCCTATAAATTATTTTGAGTTTAAAAGTTTATTAACTTTTATAACTAGTCAGAAGTATGACATTGTATAAACTAGATGATTTAGTGCAGGATTGGGTTTTAATGGGACTGTGATTGAGTAAAATTTCTGACATTGTATAAATTAGATGATTTCGTGCAGGATTGGCCTTTAATGGGACTATTACTTAGTAAAAATAGATAGACTATTGATATATACTTTGCAACTAAGCATTTAGGATACACAACATCCAATGTTTTATTATAAAATAGATATCCTTCGCCTAGTGTAATTGTTAATGAGCTTTTTCTAGATTGAGGAGATTATGGGGAGCACAACCTCATAAAAATATATAAGCTATTAGTATACACAGAGCATTTTGAATATACAACATTCAATGCTCTCATGGAGATGCATATCCTTTGCTCGCTGTATAAGTCAATGAGCTTTACCTAGTTTGTAGAGACTATAGGCACTACAACTTGCTAAAAGTAGATAGACTATTAATATAAACCTTTCAAAAGAGCATGTAGTATATACAACTTTCAATGCTATCATGTGAGATGCATATTGTTTTCCATTTGTAAAAGTTTATAAGCTTATTAAATGGTGTATATGTTATATTATGTTTTGGTAGATGTATATTAATAATTTATCTGTTTATCCATAATAATAATAATAATATCCATTTTTAAGGTCACAGCCAAGCCAGACACCAAATTGGTGTATGAGACCCCTTGTTTGTGGGACAAGGGACCCACCTCCGCGCAGCGATTTGACTGCTAAGTCTACGAAGGCATACATACTCTACCCGCTCTAGTTTTGAACCTGTGACCTCTTAGGAGGAAACACATGCTCTTAACCATTAGGCCCACTCAAGCTGTTACAAGGTTGTAGTCTCCACAGTCACATTACGGTTTGTATTATGTTAGATTTTGCATTTTTTAAATGTTAGATTTTTGTGGTTATTGTAGTTATTGCTGGACTAAAAAAGGCTTTTTACTCAGAGTGAGTATATATTGTAAGGTAACGTTATGTTGAGTTACAAGACTAAAATATAAATAAATACAAAGTTATGTAATACACGACAGTATTTTTAGATCAAAGTTTGTATAGGGAGATGTTGTGACATAGTATTATTTTAAGTTATATGACCCATCAAATAAGCAAGTATGTGATAATATTTCAAAAATTAAATTAACATAAATATATGTTAAATTTGAATTCATTATATCAGGATAAAAATTCATGTTTTTAGTGTGTAATTTTTTTATTGCTTAATATGAAACAAATTAACATGTAATTAAATAATATTTTTTAATAATTCAGATTTAAAATAAATATTCATAAAAATAGTTTATTAGTATACACTTTGTAAGAGATTATTTATGATATTTTCCCATATGAATATTTTTCACTATTAAAAATAGATAGATTATTAATATATAATTTGAAAAAAAAATGCCAGAAGCATTCCTATAGCTCAATATAGGGTAGATGTATAAGTGTCATGTAAGTATGTGAACAATTTTAAATGCAATCTCAATTAAAAAATAATAAAAAGTTAAAAGTAATAAATGATGAACCAAATTATGTGATTTATTGGAATTTTATTTAAATAAATAAAAAGTTAAAATTAATATAGACCCAATATGAGGATGAGTAGCAACATTTAGATGTTGGCTCAATTAATAAGAAAATTTTAAAGTGATAAAAATATTAGAATTCAATTTTTTATATTTTTATTTTGTTATTAACTTATGAATAAGCTTTGTTACAATACCATGGGCAAATACCTATCAATACCGCTCTCAAAATCCATAAAAATATTTCAATACCAAAATATTTTATTAACTTGTAAATAGGCTTTGCTTTAATACCATGGCCTATCAATACCACATGCCAAAAAATCCATAACTTATTTCACAATCAAAATATTTTATAACAATATGACAAGATTCTTAGCAATGGATATTCATCTCACTTTACCACGGATATTATTAACTCGTAAATAGACTTTGTTACAATACCATGGGCCAATATCATTGTTTATCAATACCATATGCCAAAAAACCACAACTTATTTTACAATCAACATATTTTTAAAAATATTTCATTTTAATTTAATTTAACACTTTTTTTAGTTTAATCTAAAAGGATAAAGTTTATAATTACTTTTCAGATATATCTAAACTCTTTATCACATTAAAGTATATAAATAATAGCTATAAAATAAGATCCATTTTACCATATAAATTAAAATAATAATTTTGCAACCATGTTTAAATTTCATTAAGAAGCACATAAAAACTTAATACTTACAATATAACAAGACTTTTAATCATGTATATTCACCTTCACCTTACCATGGATATTATTAACTTGTAAATACGCTTTGTTATAATACCATGGGCCAATACTATTGTTCATAAATACATACCCAAAAACCATCCCTCATTTCACAACCAAAATATTTTATAATTTTTTTTTCAATATACTTATATTACATTTTTTTGGCCAAGAGACACTTTCGAGCCAACTATGGAAGAGATGTTGTAATATCCTATCATGTTATGTTATGTAAACAATTTCACTAGATAAAATTACATAAGAATAACAAGTAAAACTATATATATATATATATATATATATATATATATAAAATTTTATTACATTTCAACTATGGAAGAGATGTTGTAATATCCTATTATGTTATATAAACATTTTCACTAGATAAAATTACATAAGAATAACTAGTAAAACTAAAAAAATGGTTAACTATAATTATTAATTAAAAATATTTTGACTAAGTAAAATCACATATAAAATAAAAATTTAATTTAAAAAATAAAATAAAATAAGGATTAAGATAGATTGGTAAATTACTAATAGAACTTTAAAGTGATAAAAATAATAAAATTAATTTTTTTATATGTTGATTTTATTATTAACTTATGAATAATTGTTTTTCAATACCATGGGAAAATACCATGGCTTATCAATACCACATTGCTCAAAAATCATAACTTATTTCACAACTAAAATATTTTATAACAATATGAAAAGATTCTTAACCATGGATATCCACCTCCACTTTATCGTGGATATTATTAACGTGTAAATAGGCTTTATTTCAATACCATGGTTTATCAATACCACATGCTCAACATTATAACTTATTCCACAATCATAATATTTTATAGCAATACGATAAGTTTCTTAACCATGGATATTCATCCTCATTTTATCATGGATATTATTAACTTTTAAATAGGATTTGTTACAATACCATGTGCCAATCCCATGTATTATCAATACCGCATGCCCAAGAACCATAACTTATTTCACAATCAAAATATTTTATAAAAAAAATTATCTTAATTTAATTTGACATTTTTTTTAATTAAATCTAAAAGGGAAAATGTTATAATTACTTTTGAATTATATCCAAACCCTATATCACATTAAATATATAAATAGTAACTATAAATTAAGATTCATTTTACCATATAAATTAAAATAATAATTTTACAATCATATTTAAATTTTATTAAAAAGCCCATAGAAGCTTAATACTTAGGGTATAACAAGATTTTTAATCGCTCATATTTGCCTCCACTTTACCATGGATATTATTAAATTGTAAATGAGCTTTTTAAAAATACCATGGGCCAATACTATTGCTCATAAATACATGCCAAAGAACCATCCCTCATTTCACAACCAAAATATTTTATAATGTTTTTTGAATTTAAGTTTATTACATTTTTGAAAAGAGAGATACTTTCCATCGAGAGATTGTCATGTTATGTAAACATTTAGACTCAATAAGATTACATAAAAGTAAAAAGTAAATCTTTAAAAAAAATTCTTGATTATAATTATTAATTAAAATATTTTGACGCACTAAAATTACATAACAATAAGAAATGAATTCAAATATATATATATATATATAAAACTAGGTGGAAATGCATGGGTTATTATATGGATCTAATGGTTGTATACTGGTTATATGCATGGTTATATGACACTTCTCGGTCATGGCTTTATTCATGCTTTTACGTGTAATGAATGAAAGACATAATTGATGATATGAGAACTAATGTGACAAACCTTTTGGTTAAACCTCAGTTAATTTTTCAGTCCCTTATATTCAACCTTGCATTCATTCCTTATGTTAAGCCTTTCATATCTACCAAGTGTTTGACAAAATGTTAGTCCGGGTTGGGGATGGTTAGGTTAAATCCTAGTTCCAATTTTGTTTTGTAAGCATTGTCTTAATGTATTTTATGATTTCTGGATGTTTCATGGATTTATGGCCTAAGGCATGGCCCCAACCCTAGAAAGTAGCCTTAATTTATGCAGTCGTTGGCACTGCATTGGCAAATTTTGTAAGAGTCACATTGATGCAAGCCTATGGGAGCGACTCGGAACCCATAGTCACATGGAGGCCTCAGCAAGGGAGTGATTAGGGCTCAAGTTAAGGGAAAAAGTGAGTTGTCTCACAGGTTTGACACCTAGAGGGTTAGGGTTACTCCTAAAGGTCATGTGACACATGAGGAAAGTTAGTAAGGTCTTAAGTTGTCGACTCCATTTCCTTAAGGTCGCATACAAGGTTGACTCATATCATAGTGACCCTAAACTCATGTTTACCCTGGGCAAGCTGGTGGAAGTGGGTAAAGGAGGGAGGACGCAGTTACACAGTGGTATCAGAGCGGGTTGCATTCTCTTTGGGTCATATCTAATACCATAGGGTGGTATCATAGCATGGTTTCACTCTTTTTGGATAAGTTTGATGTTGTCAAGGTTACGGTTTTCACACATGGATCAAGGTATAGACTTGGTATGATCATGCATGATGTTGTTGTGATATTATGTTATTACATGGATATGTTTATGATTATACATGTACATGCTAATGTGGGCTGATCTTGTAGATGAGATAAGCCTCCTATGAACATCACTTAGGTAGGGATTTGATTTTGGTATCTGTTTGGTTTATCTGACATGGTATTCTTTTAGGAATAAGATAATTCAAGATGAAAATAAAAATGGTAGACTACAATTCCCATGACTCCCCTCTACAGATCAGTTGAGCATTAAGGAGAAGAGTATTCCCTTTGCATAGCAAATACATTAAGGAGCTTGACGGTAGAGATCAGAATTTGCAAAGAAGATAATGACAGGTCAGTTGAGGCTCAAGAAAGAATTGCAATAGCTTAGGAAAAAATGGTAGAGGTTAATGCAATAATCCTTCAGAGCTTGTCAGAGTTACAGAGATAGGGTCAACTGAGGATCAATTAAGAGGAGGAAGAGAAAACTGATCGACCCTTTGGTAGAAAACAATTGGGGATGTTGGTCATAGCATTCCTCAGATTTATGCGGGTGTGGACAATAGGCAGGTGGATCAACAGGCATCTATCATTGAGATGGATAGTAAGGTTTGTGATCAAGTTATTTCTATTTTGATTGATCTTGGATCTAACTATAGCTATGTTAATCCTGACTTGGTGGACAACTGTGGCTTGAGAAAAGAAGTGCATTTAAATTCTTGGTTGGTGCAACTGGCTACGAGTACAAAGAAGAGAGTTCATCATTGGGTAAGAGCTTAAGCATTTGAGTTGAATGGTATGCCTACAACAACACATTTGAATGTATTTCCATGGGATCATATAGTATGCTTTATGGGTATGGATTGGTTGTATCTCCACATGACCAAAGTAGATTGCTATGACAATGAAATTGATTACCAGAATGATAATGGAAAGAAGAGAATCTTGTAAGGGAAGATGAAGCCTACATCAGTGAGGATTGTCACAACTATGCAAGCTAAGTGAAGTTGCAGGAAAATATGTATGTTTTTTGTAGTTCATATGTCTAGTAACAAGGGTAAGGATGTTAACCGCGCTTGAGCCAGAGGAGTTCTGGGATGGGTGACCTCCTCGGAAGTCTTGGTTACTGGGTGCAAGCCCCGGAAGTGATGATTGATGCTATGTGATTCATTTCACTAGTTTCAATCCCACTTCTTCACCCCTGTGAGCATCACCCGATGCAATGAGTGCTAAGTGAACTATTCAAAAATCATGAGAAATTAGTCAGTTACAACTACCTCTCATGGAAATGGTCATACGTGAATGACTTACTTAACGCAGTTGAATCCCAAAATGATATCTAATATAATGCACTGCGTAAACCCCCATACTTAAATATATATAATTGTTTATAATTAAATCTATTAAAATATGTTTTTAATATAACAATAAGTCATTTTAAATAGAAAATATTGTGAAAAAATTATAATTCATGAAAATAGAAATAATAGAAAAAACCAAAATGTTAAATAAAAAGGAAATAAAACTAAAAATAAAAAATTAGTAACTAGTAGAATAGAAATGGAAGTTATTAAACAACCCATAATAATACTTCAACCAATCACCTTTCAAATAAATAAATTTAAATAATAATAATAAAATAACAAAAATTGAATTCCTAATATTAAACTAAGCATAAGCGCCATAAATTTTTAGTCAAAAACAAAACTAAATACATTATACCATACCTCCAACACCTATAATAATATTAAATCCATTTAAATATTTAAAAAACATATTTAATTTAATCTATTTAAATATTAAAAAAATAACTTTTAATATTATTAAAAATCAAATATAGCAAACCATAAAATAAATTTTAATCTTGTTAAAAATTAAATATATCAAACCATAAAATAAAAAATAGAAACAAATTACAAATTACCATTTAAATAAACTCAATTTTTAAAGTTCTTTACTCATGATCTTTATTAGACTTCCCTCACATATTCTTTACTTATGATCTTTATTGGGCTTACCTCACATATACCTAACCTAAAAAAATGGAAACTCTACCCCACGACTTTTAAAAAACTAGAACCTAGGTCAAGAATAGAAGCTAGATCAAGGTAATTCGATTAATCTTACAAAATTCCAACGCTATCTACCACGTTAAAATTTCCCGCCGTCCGAGGGTTGAATTTCCCATTTAAAAAACGGCAAAGAACAGTCGTCCTTTATGCGTCCTGTAATTCAGTCGTCCTTGTAGAACAGTGGCGGCGGCTCGTTGTCAGACTTCCAGGACATGCAAACCGGCGTAGCATCCATCCATCATCATAGACTGCCGTAACCATGGCATGAAATCCCTATGATCATACATAAAAGGGCGCATTAAAATCCCTATAGCATGGGATTTATGGCTTGCCACCGCTGACAAGCCATCCAAGTGCTTGACATGATTGCAATGTCAATTGTCATCTTTTCTTTTCCTTTTGTTTTTATTGTTTTCTTATTGAAGGTCCAAGACATGCGGGTCCTTAAGATAAATGCAGTGCCCACCGGTATCTTTTCATCATGTTGTAGGTCTTAGTTGAGATTGTTATGTCATGTTGTAGGTCTTATGTCAAGATGTTGATATACATGCCATCCTTTAACGATTACAAGACATGCGTGTCCTTAAGATAAATGCAGTGCCCACCGGTATCTTTTTCATCATGTTGTAGGTCTTAGTTGAGATTGTTATGCATGTGCTGGTTGGTCTGTATCTCAATTAAATTTTGATGTTGATACTTCTGCTTTCACTGTAGATCTGCTTTCATCTTTAAACACGAAATCTTAAAAGATGAACACACAGTACAGGGAGACACGCGCACTGTCTTATTTAAATTTTACAAAAATTATAAATATATTACAATATAATATTTATAATAAACTATATTATAATATAATATTTACATTATTTGTATTCATAATTTTAAATAAATAAAATTCATATATTTGACAATTAATTATGTAAAATTCGTATCCTTGGATGAGAAGGTTACATCTATTTCAAAGGTTACCTCTATTTGAAATAGTTACCTCTATTTGAAATAGAGGTATATTTTTATATCAATGTAAGAGAGATGGGTAGTCTTTCATGTGTTCAAATTGAAGTTAATACAAGTTGATTTTAAAATACAAATAAAATATTTATTAAATAAAAATTTTAGTTTATAAAATTTAATATAAAATATAACTATATATGTATATATTTGATTCATAATAAGTATAATTATTATAAACTATTAATATTTACATTTTTATTATGTTTATTAGATTTGTTTTTTATTAAATTGAAAGGTGTATTTTATAATTAAGTATGAAGAATATGTGTAACTTTTTTTTTATGCTTAATCTAGAATTAACATGTATATATTTTAAAATAAAAATAAAATATTTAATAAAGAAAAAAAATTTATAAGTAAAATATTTTGATGCTTATATTAAGTAACATAATTTTATACTAACTTAAATCTATCTCAACCTTGGATTTGTAAGTGTTCAAAGGGATCAAATCTCTTAAAGCGTAAAACTTTATTTAGTTGTGCACTTTAAAGAGATTATCCCTCTAAATAAATGTTCTCTCTTATAGTTTGTGTATTGAATATTAAAAAGAACAATGCTACAATCCTTGGAGAGAAAAGCACTAACTCTTACAATAGATTGTCATACTTTCACAAACTCCCATATCTTCATGTTTATGATCTGTAAAACTGTCGTGGATATTCCACTAGACAGCTCGTCACAATAGATCTAATAATAATATATTAAAATACTGAATTTTTACACTATTACAATTTTATTAAAACTTCTAGATCTGTAAATTTAATTGTAATTAGTGCATGCATGCGAATGGAAATTATGCAGAAAAGTAGAGAACGCCAAAATAAGCTCACACACACATAAGACATAAGATATGCTCTATGTGAAACCCTTTCGGGAGGAAAACCCAGCTGGAAGGTGAAGTCGCTTCGCTCTCTTTCTCTATCTGGAAATATGGTTGTAGGTACAAAGAAGTAATTATTATGGTCGATGGGCTGCTACAGTGCACAAATCCTCTCTGTGTGCTCTACCTCCTATCTCTCCTGGCTATTTTTGCTCATCTATGGAACAAAATTCTCTAGAAAGAATGGAATGCCTCTTCCTCCTAGCGACCCAGTTATAACACAACCTGATAGCCTACTAGTGGTTAATTTTGGCTACATCGACTCTTAACTAGAGTTACAATATGGGACCGTTGACTTGACTTTGAGGTTACTAATGATTAAGTGATTTTGAATTCTTTCTAGTTGTCTCCACTTGTGATTTGACATGTTGCTCCCCCAAACTTCACATCCATAGAGGATAACCAAGGTAACCAACACTCCAAAAAGAGTTTTCTTGGTTCTCTAGTCCCATAATTATGCTTTCTTGCATTTGTTCTGAAGAAGGTAAGAATCTCTCCAACACCCTTGCATCCTTTTAGTTATGCATGTCTCCCAACTTAGCATGTTGTGAAAAAAAATTCCTAAGTACTTGTACTCGTCCACTATCTCCAAGGGTTTTTCCTCAAATATGAAGCTAACCTGTTGCTTTTTCTGTTTGAAATAGAATATCATGAGTTTGGTTTTGCTAATGTTTACATGCATCCCAACCTCCTGAAAAAAGAGCTCTAAGGCCTTCAAATGCTCTCTCAAACCATGGGAAGATTTTGCAATTAAGATAAGATCGTCAACACACAAAAGTAGCTTCACCACATAACTCACTAGTTGAATACCATCTCCACTGGTGTTGTTTAGACATTCTTCTAGCTTATCAATATATAAACCAAATAGAGTGGGGGAAAGGGGGCACCCCTGCTTGATGCCAATGTCACTACCAAAGGATTCTGAAAAGCCCTCTTTACTTCTGATTTTAGCAGTAACTTTCTCATATAGTTTATGGACAACAACTCTATATTCAATTGGGATTCTAATCTCTTCCATTCTTCTCCAAAGCTTATCCCTAGGAATAGTGTCAAAATCTCCTTTGAAATCAATAAAGCAACAAAAGGCTTCCCCACCCTGAATGTCCCATAATTTTTCGATGAAGTTCCTAATAGTGACGCAATGATCAATTATAGATTGCCTTGGCCTAAAACCAGCCTATCCTTTTTCTCTTTTACCTTCTTTTTTTCCCAACCACTTATTTTATGCTCTATCATGCTCCCATACAATTTTCCAAGAAGAGGATTGACCATAATAGTGCAATAATTAGAGGGATTATTGATGTCTCCACTTTTGAAATAGGTATAACGACACTTGTTGTCCATTCAACTAGAAAATTGCCTTGCGTGATGTTGTTAAAGATCCTTTTGATTATTGGAGCCAAGATCTCAACACCCCATTTTAATAATTCTGCCTGTAACCCATCAATGTCTTGGGCTATACCACTCGCTAATTTTTTAATACCACGCTCGACATTCTCAATTGAAAATAACACAATTGTACAGTTTAACCAGTTTCCTGCATCTCTTGTTGATTTCACTTTCTTTCATTCCTTCCTTCGCTCACCTTGTTGTTCAAGTGTCAAGTCATCATCTAGGTAAATATGAGTACCTCTAAGTAGCTCTCTATTCTTTAGGATATCCATCTTGTCTTCTATACTTTTTAATGAAACTATGACATGTCTATCAACTCCATTTTTTGCCTTCCTATTAATCATATTTGTTTGTTGAATATAACTTGTCCAATTCAAAATGTCCTTGACAAAATCCCTTGCTAAAATATTTGTTCTTTATTTTTCTCCATAGTCTTTCAGGCCTTTGATGATGACATTTGTGGCCCTGCCTTGCCTAGTTTTTTCTTCTCTGATTTGCCTATTGATTTATCTCTTCATAGTTTCTTTTTGCTCAACCAACGGTTCCTTTACCACTTGAGCCCAAGTTTTAGCTTCTTCTATTTGTTGCTTTAATTTGATTTCTCTCATTTCCATGTTTGTAATTGTTGATTGAAATTCTTCCATTTGATTTGCTCTGCTATTTTTCCTTGTCCCTATGTCTTTTTCTTCTACTGCCTTCATTTGCTCTAACTCTTGTTTCAGCATGATCAACTCTTGCTGCCCTCTTTCCATACTGTTTTGTAAGCTTATTACTTGCTCTTTGAGGAACTTGTTTTCTCTTTCAATTTTTTGACTGACTTCCAAAATTTCTTTTAATTTGACAACTTCATGTTGTCCCTTTAGCTCAATATACTCAATTATTTTTTTCATACTCATGAGTTCGCTTACATAGAGCTCTAACGACCACAACAATGGAGTGGTTGTGGGGTTGTATGTGTCCTCACTGCTCTCCTCTTTGTTTGCTAGAGTATCTTCACTCTCATTTTTCTTTGAACTAAGTTCCTCTTCTTTTTTCAATACCTCTTTATTCTTGCTAAAATCCCCATTTTGGTTTTTATGCTTTGCTGCTAACAAAAGCATTTTGGTCGTGAAATTTGTATAGTTTTTAGTTGTTTTTGGTAAGATCCAAGTGAGTTTTTTTCTCTGTGATTGTCTCATCATTTTGGCCTACCTTTCAATCTTTGATTTATGCCAATGCATTGGCTTGAGAAACTCCGAGAGAAAGGGATTTGAGCTCCCACTTATATTCTTTGCAAGAGTGATGTAATAAGGCTCCTATCTCCCCCTGAGATTTGGAGATTGGGATTCCAGGATGTGCACCCGCTTTCCTCCAAAATTCGTCTGAACTTAGTATTTTCCTTTGATAACTGCCTATTACATCCCACCTGTTTGAATTTTTTAATCTTACTCATTGTTTCTTGGGTATTTAGTTTCCACCAAAACTCACATTTTTCTTCATTGGACCCACTTGTCCCCATATAAGGTTATCTTAACACTTACTTATCGGTTATGAGAAGTTTAACAGAAGTTTAACTCGTAGTCAGGAGTCATAGTATTGTATTAATGTGTTAATTAATTTATTTAATGTTGGAGTACATTGAAATCTTCTTGCTATCATGGAAAAATAAGATGTAAAAGATTCTAACGAATACAATTTTACATAAATAAATTTAAATATTATTTAAAAATATTAAATTCCAATGTTAGAATATTGTCTTCCATCCAGAATAATGTACTAATGTGTTAATTAATTAATTTAATATTGGAGTACATTAAAATCTTCTTGCCATCATAATAAAATAAGATGTAAAAGATTTTAACCAATACAATTTTAGATAAATAAATTTAAATATTATTTAAAAATATTAAATTCCAAATGATAAATTTAAATTATATATAAATTTAAAAAATGTTTTTGATCAAAAGAAAACTAATAACTGATCAATGCAAATCTAAATACATTATACACTATTTGAAACATATATCATAAAATTACAAAGAAAATTTTTATTAAGTAAAATATTACTCTAATATTTAAAATACTTATAAACTTATGTGATGTTTAACATTGGGTGTTAAAAGAAAGGGTCAAGTTTTGGCTATTAAATTGATACTACAATTAGAAAAATCTTAACCAATCATTTTACAATTTTTTAAATTTATACAAATATACAACCATAAAATGTATGTTTTGCAATATAAAAATTCAAAAATAAAATTATCAATCTATCATTATACATTTAGTTACTAACATGTTTAACAATGATAAAATTAACCACAGAAATATAACTACAAATATTATATTTAGGGAAAAATAACAACCGTAACCGCAAATATAATTTGTGAAAAGTTTCTAAGTGAGAGCTACGTTCTCCAATTGCAATTCATACACGGGTGGAAACCAACTTTTGACATAACAAAGTACAGACTTTCTCAATCTGCGAACAGACACTTTATTGTGTGGCCCACAAGATTTGAGTGACCCACAACCATTGTTTGCCATGCATGAAACCAATGTAATTAGACGCAGATATTCCACCAATGTAATTTGTTAGTGCGCATTATTTTTGTGCTCAATCTCAAATTAACATGCATCTATATATATATAAACCATAAGTAAAATATTTTGATGCCCATATTAAGTAACATAATCTTATACTAGCTTAAATCTATCTTAACCTCATATTTGTAAGTGTTAAGAGGGATCAAATCTCTTAAAGTGAAAAGCCTTATTTAGTTGTGCACTTTAAATAGATTATCCCTCTAAATAAATGGTCTCTCTTATAGTTTTTGTTTTGCATATTAAAAAGAACAACGCTACAATCCTAGGAGAGGAAAGCATGAACTCTTACAATAGCTTGTCATACTTTTACAAACTCCCCTATATTCATGTTTATGATTTGTAAAATTATCGTGGATATTCCATTCAATAGTTCGTCACAATAGATCTGATAATAATATATTAAAATATTGAATTTTTACACTATTACACTTTTATTAAAACTTCTAGATCTGTAAATTTAATTGTAATTAGTGCATGCGTGCAAATGGAAATTATGCAGAAAAGTAGAGAACGGAAAAATAAACTCACGCACACATAAGACACAAGATATGCTCTCTGTGAAACCCTTTCGAGAGAAAAACCCAACTGGAAGATGAGGTTGCTTCGCTCTTTTTCTCTATCTGGAAATATGGATGCATGTACAAAGACGTAATGTATGTGGTTCATGGGCTGCTACAGTGTACAGATCCTCTCTCTTTGCTCTACCTCCTATCTCTCCTGGCTATCTTTTCTCATCTATGGAACAAAATTCTCTCGAAGGAATGGAATGTTTCTTCCTCCTAGTGGCACGATTATAACACATCCTGGTAGCCTACTAGTGGTTAATTTTGATTATATCAACTCCTAACTAGAGTTACAATATAAACTCTTCTAGAGTTTTTTACATCAAAAGCTCATGGCTAGCCCCTTTTCCATGAATAATGGGGGCTGATGTGACATCTTCCAAACTATAGGTGTGAAAACAGGAAGGTCAACTTCTAAGTGGCATAACTTTTGCATACAGACTCTGATTGACGCACTTTTTATGTTGTTGGTAATATCTTTGTGTGTAGAATAACATTGAAAGTTGTTATGCTAAAGCAGAAAATTTTTACCCCCAAAAAACATTGTTTGATGCCTCAAAACGCTTCCAGAAGGTTTCAGAACCTGTTTCACCAAACTGGGTCACGCCAGTAAAAATAGTCCGATGAGTTGATTCCTCCACTTTTTCCACTTTGAATGCATCGATATGCATGAAAAACAATATAATGATCCAATCCAGATCACATCTCCCCATTTTGGGAGGATCTTGGTCCTTAAAAGATTTTACTAAATGAGGTGGCGAAATTTTTCCTCCACCTTCTCTCCGGCATACCATTTACGTTTGCCTGGAAGTTGTCCCTTAAATCCAATCTTCCAAATCTCATGTTGCCCCTATCTTCTAGTTCTGGACCTCTTCTACAAAATTGTATCTTCTATCGAATCTATTTGAAAGCTTGATCCAGGTGGCAGACACATGCAAAAGTCCAAGAGGATGTAGAAAGGGTCAAATTTCAAAGTGGTCAGATTGCTCCCAAACTAGCACCAGATCGAAGTGTTCTTCACCCCAATTCCAATGGTGTGAATGACACTCAAATCCGAGCTTGTATGAGAGAGAAAGAGCCAGTCAAATTTTTGGTCAAAGTTGGGTTGTGGGCTAGGTTTAAGTGTCCTACAATTTGACCGAGCACGGGGCATAAAACCTAGTTCCCGAAAGCGGACGAATTTGTTGGGTCTTTAATTTTTCTATCCCCTATATTAGAAAAAATCGAAAAAAAATCTATTATGGTATAAAAATAAAAATAAATATTAATTTGGGTGGCGGGCCATGACCCCCGCCACCCATGTTAGACCCAACATTACATTATAAAAAAATTCAATTAAATATGGCCGACAGGTCATGACCCCCGTCGGCCCCCAACCAACCCTCATAACAAAACTATATCATATTTTAACATGGGGTCGGTGGGCCACCTCCGTTGGACCCAGCCCACACCCCAACCCTCCAACTACCTCTGCATACGATGTATGTATTAATAAAACACATTTATTGTGAGGCCAACGGGTATTGAACCCATGCCGACCATGTGGGCTAGCCCGCCACCATGCGGCGGCCCCATTTTAATACAATAAAAAACATGTAAACGGTCCTCACACAACATCAATGATCCATTTAATACAACACCTAAACGCAACCAAAAAAACTTGCCAAACTTAACCGCATGATGTTTAAAAAAAATGCGTTGTGTTTATTTTTAGGAGAGACGAGATTTGATCCCCTGACCTCTCCGCCTTCAGTATTTCGCCTAACCGCCATACCACGGGTGGCGGCTTTTTAAAGTCTGCCACCCCACCACCATATAAAAATTCTTTTCAGTGTGACAGGGGTAGGGGTAGCAGAATGGAGAGCAGCAGAACCATGAGTGATGACACAGATGCAGAGGAGAACGCAGCACAGAAATCAAGACAAAATTTTTTTAATTAATTTTCGCAGGTGGAACCATGAGCTTGGAAAAGAGCAGGCGAAACTCTGATTGAGCCAAATTTTCAGGAGGGCAAAATTTTGCCAGTGTCCAAATTGGACAAACTTTATATCAATCCTACACCTCTCAGCAACACAAACATGGAAAATTTTAGGGGCGAATTTTCACCCTTGGGCTAAATTAAGGGGTTTTATATTTTTATTGGGCGAATATTTTGTATCATAGTACATTGTTACAAATCACCTCAAATTTATTTTATAAAAAAATTAGATATGGAGTTTAGCCCACCTTATTTTAAGGGAAAGGGTAAAAAAAGTAAATTTAGCCCTTGAAATTAGGAGTTACAATCTTCCATTTGCCCTCATTTTCAAGAAAATGTATTTATGATACTTATAAATAAAAATAAGAATATAGTGGAGGTATGGTAAATAAATAAAAATACAATTAAACTAGAGGTATGGTAAATAAATAAAACCTCTTTTTATATTTAGTCCATAACCCTCTTTCTATTTAAAAAGGCTCAAAAACGAGGTTTCATTTAAGTGAATCCTATGGGCCAAATACCATATTTATAAAAGAGGTATGGTAAATTAATAAAAATATAAATAAACGAGAGGTATGGTAAATAAATAAAACATTTTTTTATATTTACTCCAAATGTCACCTTATTTATGAACACGTAAGCGTGTAAATAAATAAAAATATAAATAAAGTGGAGGTATGGTAAATAAATAAAACCTCTTTCTATATTTAGTCCATAACCCTCTTTCTATTTAAGAAGGCTCATAAAAGAGTTTTTATTTAATTGATTCCTATGGGCCAAATACCATATTTATAAAAAAAGTATGGTAAATTAATAAAAATATAAATAAATGAGAGGTATGGTAAATAAATAAAATATTTTTTATATTTACTCCATAAGCCACCTTCTATTTACGAACACTCAAAAAATGTGTTATATTTAGGTGAAGCCTATGGGCCAAATTATTATTAATACCATGCAAAAAAACATTATTAACCCTAATATTAGTATTAATAAAAATAAAGATGGCACATGGTATTGACCCATAGTATTCACATGGATTACAGCCTATTTAAAGGGGGGAATTAAACTAGCATAGATCCATCTTTACTCTAGATCAAATATCGTGATATGCAAACTAACATAGAGTGAAGAAATATTTGATCCGTCTCGGGGCTTGGTAGATCAAGAGTAAAAATGGACCTTGTAATTTAATGTCACTTAAACATTTTAACTTGGTTAAAATAAAAATCAATTATTAATTTTATTAATTTTTATAAATTACTAATAGTAATTTTTAAGCTCTAGTTTATGATAACCCATGGTAATACCATGGTATTCATGTGAGCATAGACTATTTAAAGGGGAAATTCTATCAGCTTAGATCCATCTTAATTCCGGGTCTACCAAGTGCTGGGAGGGATAAATAGATTTCATCCCTCTAAGAGTGGTAGATGTGGAGTTAAGATGGATATAGGTTGGTTTTTATGATAATGAAGATATTAAATAGACTTAGGAAATTATATTGTAAAAAAATTCTTAAGGTGAATGGTTAAAGCTACATTTAGTCACTTCACAAAATTTAGTAAAAAATACTGATATCTCCATTAATATTGGTTTTTCTAATTTAACAAAAAAAAAATTCAAAACAATGAAATCTTAACTCTTTTCGCATCACCCTCACAGAAGAGAGATAGTCGCTGCCCAGATTTCCCACCATTTTTCAAACGTTCTCAATATGATATCTTCATGAAAAAGTTAAGGTACTGATCTTGGATTAGTTGTTTGAAAAATATGCTGGTTTGTACAACTTTTCATCTTCTCTGCTATTCTTAGTTTGTCGTAATGATATGTAGGGGTTGGGTCACTGCACCATATTGTCCTAAAAGGTGGAGATTGTGCACCAAAAAGGAAATTAATCCACATGTTACAACACTGTTAAAAATGGTATGAAGGTAGTGAATTATGCTAATAAGAAATTTAGATTGGGAGAGACATAATTAAATTTTATTATTTAATTGAAGATTTCCAATTAAAATAATAATAAATCTACATTTATATATTTATATATTGATTGGAAAGCTTCTAACAACGATCAATTCTTTCCATTAGATCCCTTTCAGGCCTTTGGGATACCTACTACTTCATTATATTATATAGTTGGGGCTTGCTACTTGTTTGCCTGTTGGGATAAACAAACTTGATGTGTTTTTTTTTTTTATCTTGCAGTTGGAGTCTATGGAATAAGAAAGAAATTTGATAGCTTGGCAAAAGTGGTAGCTTGACAAAAGTGGTAGAGAAAACATTAATCTCTCCTACCATGACAAACATGGCCACTAAAACTTGCAACATTGTTTGTAGGAAGTGAAAATTATGTTTCTTTTTTCCAAACATGTATGTTAGTATATTACAGTTTAATGAATATGTTTTATTATTATCATATGTGGTTTCATACTTTAACAAAACATTCGCCAAGACTTCACAATGTTTTATTATTCAGTGAAAGATTTTCCAAGATCTTACAAGATTTTATAATTCAATGAAAGATTTGCCATGACTTTACAAGATAATATAATCTAGTGAGAGATTCGCCAAATATATATATATATATATATATATATATATATATATATATATTAGTGATAAAATCGCCTCCCATTTTTCCTATGTATCATGGGGATTCGCCCATTTATTATACATATAAATTTAGGGTGGTTCTTAAAATTTTCCCACGTACTTGATGGTGCAGACAGAATTTTGGTCTGAGTAGCAGATATTTAGATGACCCAGAGGAGGGAATCTTTAAGGAATCTAGGGTAATCTAAAAGATCCCTATAGCCCCAGATTCACTTTGTCAGAATTTAGAAATTTGACAGTCGATTTTACACTATTCAACGCCACAAATCTCATGGTGCAATCAGATTTTCCATTTGATCATTCTATTTTTAGGCCACTTTTCAAAGTGGAGTGCAGGTGCCAACATTCAATGTGCGAGCAGTCATTTCCATGAGATTCGATGCCACGAGATTGATGGTGAAACCAGATCCAGTAGTTTATCATCCTCTTCTTCAGATAACTCCTTAATGTGAGGTATATGCAGTGTGATCACGTACTTCTTTGTCTCTTTTCTTGAGATGCATTGTGTTGTATAGATCCATGTTTGATGTTGGTGTGGGATCTTGTTTTGTTCTTGATGTCAGATGTACTTATTGTCATGTTTTGATTGAGATCCCTTTGTCGTCATGTTGATGTGACATTCATGTGTCACCATGTATGTTTGAATTGAGATCCATTTGATGCCATGTTTGCAGGATGCTCGTCATTAACATACATGAAATTATGTCACATTGATAGGAGTCCTTTTTTTTAATGAGTTCCTGCAGCGGAAAATCTCTTCGAGCCACTCCTGCGTGAGGGCATATTCCTTGTATGATAGATAAAATACATGCATGTACATCATCACTCTTTCCAGCACTTAATGCAGTGGCCTACACCATCTTGACACCAGGGCTCGGAGACGTAGTCCCTCATGGACGAACTCCATTATCAACGTCTTATGTCTTATGTTGTTGATTCTTGTCATGTTCCTTCTTCTTTACAGCATGCATTTATGTTCCTTTATGCTATTTTAAATGAAATTCTAATCACATCATGAAAGTAAAAGATATTGGTTAAATCCAGGATTTGAGTCAACTTGGATCAGCGTTTGGTGCCAAATCTTCCACAGAAGGTAGGACTTGTTCCTCTTCCTGATCTAGCATAGAAGGCTCATAGAGTTTCAAATTCTCTACATTCACGACTAAGTAAATGCGCATATATGATTGTAAACTGAGTCAATAGTCATTATCACCCACCTTTTTTAATATCTCAAAAGGACCATACCTCAGAGCCTTGATTTTCTTACCAGGCCCCTGCAGCCTCTCCTTGTTCAACTGTAGCCATACTCTGTCTCCCACCTTGAATGTTTTTTTGTTCTGTGTTGATCATGCCTGGCCTTATGCTTCTCCTGCAACTTATGCAATGTTTCCTGTACCTGTATATGGATCTGCCAGATCTTCTCTATAATTTTTTCAGCCCTCAAAGCATCTCCTGTAAGATGTTCCCTCACTCCTCCTTGCTGCCCATATGCAATATTCAAAGGTGAAGATGGAAAATATCCAAAAGAAGCCTCAAATGGGGACTTTTTTGTAGAAGTGTGGACTGGTATGTTGTAAGAATATAGTATATATACCATATTTTCATCCCAGGTATTCAGACGCTTCTAGTTGTTTTTCCTCAAAAGTTGCGCCAAAGTTTGTTGTCTATTTCTATCTTCCCATCTATCTGTGGATGGAATGTTGTATATCTCTTATAATTTGTGTCCATCTTCTCCCACAATGTAGTTCAGAACGCACTGAGAAATCTTATATCCCTATCTGAAATGATGCTTCTTGGTATCCTGAAGTGCACCCAAATCGGTCCAAAGAATAGTTTTGTTGTTTCTTGTCTATTGATGGTATTTTTACAGAGCATCAGAACACACATCTTGTTGAACCTATCAACTACCACAAATAGGTAGTCATGTCTCTTCCTGGTTGTCGGTAAACATCCCATAAAGTCCATGGAAATTCTTTCCCAAGGACGAGCAGGTACATGTAAGGGATGATATAAACGTTGTTTCTTTTTACTAGGCTTGTTGGTACAACAAATCATGCATCCTCTTATAAACCTAGATACCTGCTCTTACATCTTGCACCAATACACATACCTCTATAAGTTAGCCACAGTCTTCCCTACACCAAAGTGCCCTACAACCTTAGAGGTGTGAGCCTCTCTAATTTGCTGTAATCACTCACCTTTAGGAATAGATAGCTTATCCAGTCTATAGAGTAACCCATCATGAAGATGGTAGTCATTGTTGTTGTCGCCATTGTGCACATGACTTTACTCTGCAACTGCTGATACACCTCCTTGAAGTGTTCATCCTCTAAATATGCCTCTTTGTATGCATCATGGGTGAATGGCTCCATGTGCATAAGAGTCTCGAAAGCTGTGATCTTTTATGTGGGTGGCCTTGACAGCATGTTTGCTAACTTGTTTATGATTCCCTTCTTATACTTTATCACCAAATGAAACTGTTATAAAAACTCCATCCACTTATAATGCATGGTCTATTATAGCTTACTTTGGGCCTACAAATACTGTAACGATTGGTGATCTATGTCGATTACTGTCTCCTTTCCCATAATATAGTGCTTCCACTTCTTCACAACTTGCACCATGGCATAGATCTCCTTGTCGTAGGTAGGGTAGTTAAGAAATGCCCCATGAAATACTTCAGAATGGTAGCATACATGCCTTCCTCCCTGCATCAAGACAACTCCCATAGCATACCCACTCGCATCTATCTCCACTTCAAAGGGTCGCTGCAATTTTGGTAATGCCAGAACTGGTGCTTGAATTATCTTCTTCTTTAGCTCTTCAAAAGCCTTCTTCTAACCTTTTCCCCACTGGAAACTCTTGCCACTTGTTGTTATGGCATGGAGCGATGTTGCTACCGCTGAAAATGAAGCTATGAATTTTCTCAACTACTGTGTTGCCCCAATGAAACTCTTGACCTCAGAAACATTAGTAGGCACCCACAATTTAGTCAATTTAGTGTGTCCTAAATTGCTACATTAATTATCAATCAGGGATTCGTAAACTGATGAAGTGTGGTGCACTATATGTGCAAGACAGCCTCTTTCTTACTTTTTATCAATTTTATCTTGTTTTTGGGGGTTTTATCTTGGTTTGTCTCCTAATTTAAATGATAATCCTATTCCTAAGTTTTAAGAATACTTTAGAAGGTAAGTTTGGGTATAGATTTTAAGGCAATTATGTCCTCTATAATGATTTCCAGAACTTAACGCTTCAGAAGGTCTTAAAACATACTAGTGATGAAATTAATACTTGAACAAGAATGAAAATGTTCTGCTATTCAAATCAAACAAATAATGAACTACTGATCATGAAATCATTATCTCTGCTGCTTATCTAAATACAGAAAGAAAAATGAGTTAAGCTACTGCACTCAACAAATCAAAACTACAAACTAATAAAAGTAAAATCAGTTCACTTCATTCATAGTCCGATAGCTCACCAAGTAGTCTAAGCTATGGCTTTAGGAGATAACATCAATGATATGAGAAATTTGATATCTAATTGTGGAAAAGTAAAACTAAAATCAAATCACATCATTCATAGTCCGATAGCTCGCCAAGTAGTCTAAGCTATGGCTTTAGGAGATAACGTCAATGATATGAGCAGTTTGATATCTAATTGCAGAAAAGTAAAACTAAAATCAAATCACATCATTCATAGTCCGAGAGCTCGCCAAGTAGTCTATCTATGGCTTTAGGAGATAACGTCAATGATATGAGCAATTTGATATCTAAACTAACTACCAAAGCAAATGAATAAAACTAAAATCAAAGCATAACTGGAATTGAAAAGCTAAGAAAAATAGAGTCAGCAGAGAGGCTAATCTCATGTCACTAGTTATTGCAAAAATTGTATGAAAATGCCCGGGCCTACTCTATCCTGAAATACACACACACACACACACTGATCAGTGTTAGCAACAATATACAAAGCTTGAAAAATCATGTACAGGAATGAAATGTTAATACCATAACTAATGAAATATACACAGGTGGATAACTATGAAATATGTGCAATGGAAATAAGGAAACAATACATAAAAACTTTACAGCAATAAGGAAAATGAAACCTCAGCGTGCAGGGGCCCTCTGCACAGCCTTGGTCAACATGCTATCAGTTTAGAATTATGCTCACGAAGTCATGTGAAATAGAGTCTGATTATATTGCAAAACAGAGGAAACATCCTCTCGTTACATCAGCAAGACCAGTTCACGGGATAGTACAAAGACTAACAACAAAACGACAGCAAAAACTAACTAGTTCTATGCGTATGCAAATGCATTATTTATAGGGAAAATTACATAACTGTTTTCTTATGAAACTACTTCAACAGAGGACACGTAAAAGGACAGCGTCCATGAGTTTAGCATAATGGTTGCCAAGATTATTCAATCTATCAAAAGTGGCTGTTGGATTCGCATCGTGGGGAAGTCTACAACTGTCAACATGACCCCAGGGATCTAGGAACGGCCATGAATCCTTCACGTGTTTGAAAACAGAGTCCTGTTGCCGTAGGACTCCTTCGTTTGACCACCGTTTGACCACCGTTGACCACGGCTTCCCTTAATGAATCCTGCTAAACCAATAGGACTTGATCCATGTCCAGGTCATTCCTAACTTGCCCACATGCCTTGTTTTTCTTTATGACACCTGTAACCTAGAGTTTAACAAAAACAACTGCGGAAAGTTGAATCAGCCGCGGAAAGTGGCTACATTCCGCAACTAATGAGAAAAATCTAAGTCAAACAACAAACACAAAAACATAGTTAGAAAACCACTTAAATTCTCTTTTGGAATCAATATGTAATGATGTTTGATAGCTTATGAAGTACTAGTGAGGGGAAAAAGTCTAGGAAAGTGTGTAGGAGAGATGTAGTTTCAGGGCTCAACATACCCCCACTGTGAAGGTGTTGCATGTCCCCATGCAACCAAAAATTTTACCATCCTCCCTTCAGTTCATGTGTTCTGAGACCTCTGCTAACACATCCAGTCTTCTTCTCTTCTTTCTTGGCACCACTATCATCCTAGGCTTTCTCATGAGGCACCTGAATTTGAGGTTGATAAGAGCTCTGCTCAACCTCCTGCTCTTTTTCTTCAATTTCCTATTCTTCCTCTGCCATAGCCCAAGATGCAACATGGTGTTGTCATGAATAATTTTATCCAACTTGCTTTGTTCCTTCAATGTTTCATTTTCTCTTTTGATGTGTCTATTTAAGACCTCCAGTTCAAAAACTTCCTGTATTAGTGATTGGATTAGAGCTTCCTGTGCTGCATTAGGCTGGGTAGATGAAGTGCCTAGATCTGTGGCAGTATTCTCCAACAACTCGGTAAAATCATACATTTCCTGCTGGTTTGGATCTATCTTAGGTGTAGTCTTTCTTGGGCTGACCCCAAAATCTGGCTGAGAAGGACTGATCTCAAAATCTAGTTGAGAAGGACTGATCTCAAAATCTGGTTGAGAAGGACTGATCTCAAAATCTGGTTGAGAAGGACTGATCTCAAAATTTGGTTGAGGAATAGGAGTATGGTGTGGGTTATGGCCAGGAGGGATTGCTGGAGGCTGTTCCGGTGTTTCCCTTCCTAAATCAATGAACTGGGGCCCTTTAGTTTGTACTTTCCTCAATTTTCCTTTAAGTCTGGAGCTCCTCCTTAAATTTTGTGAGCTAGTGTCTTCTTTCTCCACACTTTGTTTTTCTTTCCCTTTCCTCTTTGTTGCAGCTGATTGTTCCTGAAGATAAACTAGTCTTTCAAAAAGTATTTGGTGGTCCTCTTCTGAGGAAGGTTCTGGGGTTTGATAGACAGCTTTAATGTTTCTTTTCCCCTTTAATTTTCTTTGCTTCCTATCCTCAGTTCTTTCCTTCCTACTTTCAGACAGCTTCTCTTCTTGATTAATTTCTTTAACTATGTTAGTAGGAGTGTCTTGAATTCTCACACTTGTTTTCTTTCTCCTACTTTTCCTTGCTGAGCTGCTCTCTGGTGTTTCAGGTGGATCTTGAAAGAAGTTTCTAACCAAAAACTGTTCCCAGGTGTCCTTCTTTTCCTTCAACTATTTTTCAATCAAAATTTTCACAAGCCCGTGATGGTACAGGTGGGGTTCTATGTCCTCCAGATTCTTTTGGACAGTTGTGGACATCTTTTTTAGGCTATTCAATAAAAAGTAAGGCAAATTGAGGGTTTGATTTTCTAGAAAATTCATCAGCAACTGGGTGTGGTACATATACATGGACCCAAATCATCCTTCACATGTAATAAACTTTTGGATTATCAATAATAGATTAGTCCACTTTTCTTCTAAAGCAGAGACATGGATTCCACATTTGAAAATGGTTATATCCATACCTGGATTGCGTAGGATAACCCTCCAGGCCCTCTCGTCAAAGCTTTTGTTTTTGAACCACCACTCCCCTTCCTGTGGGAGTTCCGTTGTGGCTGCAATAGATGCCTCTGTGACAGAAAATTTAAGGTCTCCAACCTCAACTTCCACGCCATTAAAAGACCTCGCAGAAGTCTTCGTAACTTCTTTATTGTAACCTCTGAATTTTTGGATGAACTGTAGCCACCGTGCCTTCCTTAGAATGCTTTTCAATTGCGGATACCCCTCCATGACTTCGGGCCCTTCCGGTTCTGCTCTTAACAAAAGACCCATTCCTTTCCCCTGCCTTAAAATACGTCTGTGTGAGTAATGGATGGATGGAGGTGAAACGACTGTGTTAGCGGGGAATGGAAAAGGTTTATGGAGAAAAACCAGTAGTCGTAAACGAAAGAGCAGAGAACAGGTAATGAGAATGAGTTCTCGGGGATGTAAACAGGCCAGAAATGACAAACAGAATAGTATGGGAATAGAGTGAACTCGGCTTTTAAGATAGAAGGTTGCGGAATAGGCGTGAGTATGTTTTCAAAATGGCTGCAGATTTGTGCGGGGGAACAGAGCCGTGATCAAATAGATTACGTCCCCATAATTACCCGGTTCGGCAGGTGGAATGCCAACGTACCAATAAACACGAGTTAAATTCGGAGGTTGATCATGAGGCTATTTAAAAATTAATGCAAGGTTCATGGAGGAATCATGTAAAGGTCGTGGAGCGGTTATGGAAGCTATCAAATCAAATAATTACATATAATGGAGCTGTGGTTTCATAACTATATAGAATGTGCTTTAAAATGCTATTTGAAATGAATCTTACTCATACCTTGGAATTTTTGCCACTTCCATCCATTAACCTTTGATTAGCTGCTCCCTGCTGGTGCTTTAGGTGCTTTATATCTTCAACATATTTTCCTTTGTCATACCTGCATTTGGTTCCCATTATTATTTGGCTAACATCTGACTGTCAGTGCTGAATAACAGAGTGTTAGCTGCGGAATCAACAACTAGCTACGGAATCAGTTTGTAGTTGCGGAAACTAAATTCAACTGCGGAAATTGACATAGTGGAGATATGACTGGATGGAGATGGATGAATGATGACTGAGTGAACGAAAACTAGTCATGAAAGGACTTTTATTGGCGGAATATGATGATAAAATGAAATCAGATGAAGTGAAGTGGAATGAGATGAAGTGAAGTGACATGAGAATATGAAATGAGAGAGACTTTTTTTGGAAAATATACGGCGTCAGAAGGTTCTAATTTTCGCTCTGTATTTTCTGTATAAGACTGCCAATCAGTGATTGGTTTTCAGGCTTATACAATTTTTTTTTTTTTTCTTTTAACAGAAAAAGAATAAGGACTAGGCTGGTGGAGAAGAAGGATTCTTCTTCACCAGCCTTATTGTAGAATTATCTTGAAAGATTTTGACAAATTCCTCCTTTGAGAGTGGCTTATGATAAATTTTTAATCTGTGACCATTCACAATAAGAGGAGTTTGATATTCATCAATGGTTTTGATTCTTACCGCTCCATTGCTAAAGACTTTGTCAATCTCATATGGCCCAAGCCAATGAGTCTGAAATTTACCTTTGAAATCTTTGAACTTGGAATCAAATAGCAATGCCCAATCTCCTTCTTGAAACTTTTTCTCTTTGATGTATTTGTCATGCCACTTAGCTCTTTGATATTGAACTAGATCAGTTCTTAGGATTGCTTCTTGTCTGATCTCATCTAGTTCATTCAACTGCTCCATTCTATGCTTTTGGGCTTTTGATAGATTCATTCCCAATTGAACTGCCATTTTGAAAGTTTTAACTTGGAACTCAATGGGGAGTAGGACTTCTTTCCCATAAACAAGTTCATAGGGAGAATGTCCTGTTGTATTCCTCCATGTAGTTCTGTAGGCCCATAAGGCTTCAGGAAGCCTTTCTGCCCAATCTCTTCTGTGTAGATGAACAGTCTTGGTAATGATGCCTTCAAGAACTTTGTTTGTAGACTCCACTTGACCATTTTCTTGCGGATGGTAAGGAGTAGATTTTCTGTGCTTGACTTTGTATTCTTCCATCAGCTTCTCCACCAGGTTGGATGTGAATTGACCTCCCTGATCTGTCACAATTTCTCTTGGAACACCAAAGCGAGTAAAAATATCCTCATAAAGAAAACTAATAACTGAATGTTCAGTAGCAGAAAATAATGCTTTGGCTTCTACCCATTTAGTGACATAATTAGTACATACCAATATATATTTTCTTTGTTTAGATGGTGGGTTAATAGGTCCAATGAAGTCTAAAGCCCATTTTTCAAAGCGTTCGATGAGTACCTGTGGCTGCAATGGCTATTCATTTGAAAGGGTAGGTTTCCCTACTATTTGGCAGCTGTCACACCTTTTGACATATTGTTTTGCGTCTTTGAAGAGGGATGGCCAATAATATCCTAAAGAAAGGATTTTATAGACTATCCTTTTGTCAGCAAAGTGTCCGCCGCATGGTTCATCATGGCATGCTTTGAGAATATCAGGCATTTCATCTTCCCTAACACATCTTCTGATCACAAGGTCTAGCCCTGTTTTAAACAATTCATTAGAAATCCATGAATATTTTGAACTCTCCTGAATAATCTTTCTTCTTTCACTAGGAAATAAATGTGGAGGCAGTTTCCCTGTAACCAAATAGTTAGCTATATATGCATACCAAGGGGTCTTAGTAGTTACTGCAAATAAATATTCATTAGGAAACTTGTCCTCTACAGGAGAATCTTCTTTAGTATTTTGAATCCTAGATAAGAAATCAACTACTGTATTTTGTTTCCCTGGTCTATCTAACACAGTAATATTGAATTCCTGTAAAAGTAGGAGCCACCTTGTAATTCTGCCATTAGTAATAGGTTTGTTCATTAGATATCTAATTGCAGAATGATCAGTATGAATAAAAGTTTCATAGCCTGTTATATAATGTCTGAACTTATTGATTGCATGAACAACAGCTAGGAATTCTTTTTCAGTCACAGTATAGTTCAACTCAGTGGGAGTTAAATTTTTACCGGTATAGTAAATGGCATAAGGAACTAAATATTTTTGTCCCAACACAGCCCCTAGAGCTGTATCTGAAGCATCTGTAGAAATATGGAAAGGAAGTTTCCAATTTGGTCCTCTCAAAATAGGCGCTTCAGATATTCTTGTTTTCAAAGTTTCAAATGCTGATTGGCAATCAGGATCCCATTTGAATTCACAATCTTTTGTAGGCAGTTTGAAGAGTGGAGATGCTATTTTGATGAAGTTTTCTATAAATCTTCTATAATATCCAGTAAATCCCAGAAAACTTCTAACATCTTTTTGACAATTTGGAATAGGTAACTTGGAGATGACTTCAACTTTTGATTTATCAACTTTAATCCCATCCCCTGAAATATGATGTCCTAAAACAATACCTTCGGTAAACATCATAAAGCATTTTTCATGGCTTAATGAAAGGTTTGTTTCTTTACATCTTATAAGGAATTTTTCCAAATTTTCTAATGCCTCTTCAAACGAATCACCATAAACTGTAAAATCATCCATATATACCTCTACACAATCATGGATTAGATCAGAAAAAATTCCTAATACTACTCTTTGGAATGTTGCGAGTGCATTACATAATCCAAAAGGAATCACTCGATAAGTAAAAGTTCCCCATGGACAGGTAAATGTGGTCTTATCCTGATCTTCAGGTGCTACCTGAATTTGATTATACCCACTAAAACCATCCAGAAATGAAAAGTACTTTTTGCCTGCTAATGTATCTAATACTTGATCGATAAAGGGCAAAGGAAAGTGATCCTTCAAAGTTGCTTTATTCAATTCCCTGTAATCAAAGCATACCCTCCATTTACCATTATTTTTAGGTACTATAACCAAAGGAGAAACCCATCGACTATCTGAAATTGGGTAAATGAAGTTTACAATGAGTAGTTTTTGGAGCTCTTCTTTCACTATCTCCCTAAGATTTGGATTCATCCTTCTCTAAGGTTGTCTGATTGGTCTACTATTTTCCTCGATATATATACGATGGATGCAAGTCTTAGGGTCAATACCTTTCATATCAGTATACTCCCATGCAAATGCAGTAGAATTCTTTTGCAAGATTTTGGTTAGCTCTTCCTGTTGTGACTTTTCCAAATTTTTGTTGATATTCAATGTTTTACCTGGAAAAATCTCAATGGTAGAACTACCAAACTCTTCCATAGAGTAAAGAGACATTTGTCTTGAGGATAAGTACTCAATGTCAGAATCTAACTGAAATTTTGTGCGGTCATATTCTGAAGATGTTTCAAAATTTTCTAATGTGTTCAGAATTTGACTATCTTCACTAATTTCAGAAATGGTAAAGACAGGTTGTATACTGTCCTCATCATTGACCCATTCATTGTCTCCTACTTCTGTAATTGCCTTTGCTGGAGGATACAGATTGAATTTCTTTTTCGAACTACCATTAGAAATGTACATATCTCCAGATCTACAACTAATGAAAGCATCAGTTGTGGCTAGCCAAGGTCTTCCTAAGATGAGTGGATGCCCTCCTAAATTACTCTTGGGAGTCAAAATCATGAAATATACTGGATATTCCCAAGAATCTAAGGAGACTGAAATATCTTCCAGTACACCATCTGGTTTGATTATTGATCTGTCTACAAGTTGCAGTAAGGTGGGTGTAAAAAGAAGATTAGGAAGTTTAAGTTGTTCCATAGTTTGTCTACTCATAATGCTGATAGCAACCCCTAAGTCAATCAAAGTATTTGGAATTTCTATCCCATTTATATGTGTCTTGACAATTGGACTACCTGGATCCACATATTTCTGCATGGTAATTTTTCCCATCATGATATCTGCAATTTTTCCTACTAGGTGGATTCTTCTTGTATCTCTTGGTTTCCTTCCTGGTCTTTTGAGACTCAACTCCTTTATTGTTTTTGCTAGAATAGGAATCTCTGTAATGGCTTGT
Source organism: Pinus tabuliformis (assembly GCA_031772625.1). Lineage (NCBI taxonomy): Eukaryota > Viridiplantae > Streptophyta > Pinopsida > Pinales > Pinaceae > Pinus > Pinus tabuliformis. Next base: position 552,965,030 of record CM062811.1, on the reverse strand, counting down.
AGCAAGGGAATCTTGATACAGACATTCTTTAATTCATCTAGAAAATCATAGTCAAGCAACAAAATTTGTTTTTCCACCCCTTTGTCAATTTGTAATCTTTCAGGGAAAGGAGGTGTGGATGAAGATGCAGGTTTCTCAACTATAGGAGTTGTGGGGGTTGACTCTTTTTCTTTTTCTTTTCGAATGATTGGGTTTTGAAGAAATGTTTCCTCAGAACCTTTATTGACTTTAAGAGAATCCTACTTAGAAGTACCTTGCTCTTGAACATATATAGAAGGTTTTTCTAAAACTCTACTAGATCTGAGTTGAACATCATTAATAGGAACAATCATATAGGTAGGAAATTTTTGTCCTTCTACCATGTAAGCATTCTGAGGATTTTTGTTGTTGGGATTTGGCAATGGCTGAGCTGGTAGTTGATTTGTCTTTTGTTGAAATGGAAGCAAGAGTTGAGGATTTGGATTTTGTTGAGAAGGTTGTTGTTGTGGAAATGGCAATGAAAGTTGTGGATTTTGATTTGGAAGTTGTGGATTTTGTTGATTTTGAAAAGATGGAGGATATTGATAAAATTGAGCAAATCTCCCATAAGGATTTTGCATCCCTTGTGCCCATGATTGATATGGATTTTGAGGTTGGGGCCAAGGTTGTTTCCAAGAATTCCAATTTGGCGGGGGCTGAAAGTTCATAGGGTTGTTAAATCCTTGATTTTGTTGCCCCTGCCAAGGTCTTCTTGAAACAAAACAAAGGGACTCTACTGAATTTGGATCTTCTTGAAAGACAGCTTTGAGCCCAGGGATTGAAGGACAATCCTTGGTCTCATGACTTTCTGAGCAAATCATACATGTTTCTACAACTTTTGCATCCAAGGGGCATTCCCTTAGAGCATGTTTCTTCCTACATTTTGGACAAAAGATGGCCAAGGCATCAGTCTCTGCTTTCTACTTGTTTTGTATTTTAAGGGTGTCTAGTTGTTCACTAAGGCTCCCTAGGATACCAGTTTTGAACTCATCAAGCATATTGCCAATCTCTGCCCTACTTACTGATCCAGTTGCAAATTTGTTTGCTCTAATAAGAGAAGGATCTCTAGGCCCTTTTCCCGTTTTAGATTTTCCCCTCGAGAGATGGACACATAGTTCTGCTATGTCACGAAGTGGAAGTTGAGAAATGTCTCCCTTTCCCATCATGTTTAAAATATCTATCCATTCATCTCTAATGGCTTTCAAGGTTTCCTCGTCTAAATTACTCATTTTTTCTCTCTTTAAGTTGTATTGAAATCTTTCAAGTAAATCCTCCAAGTTTTCATCTTCTTTTTGCATCATTTTGAATACCTCATCCTTATGATTGGTGGGCATACAATAGTCTAGGTATCTATCCAAAAATGTTTGTTTCATATCATTCCAAGTCCTAATAGATTGAGTGACTAACCCCATGAACCATTTCAAAGCAGCTCCTTTCAATGTTGAAGGAAATAGCTTGAGTTTTTTAGAGTCTTCCATATAGTCATAGGTTCGGCACAGGACTTCAAACTCAAATAGAAATGTTTCAGGATCCTCACTTCGCAACCCATAAAAGTTTGGGAGGACAGATGGTGAGATGTTTTTCATTGTTGCATGGGTTTCCTCATCAACTATAGGGAATCCAAATGAGTTATCTCCTTCCCTATTTCCTCCATTATTACCTCTACCTCCACCATTGTTGCCTCCATTATTTCCTCTTCCTCTACCTCTACCCCCTCCTCCAAATCCATCTACTACTTCCTCCGTCATGATAGTTTCCTCAGAGTCTTCTGGTTCTTCTATCAAGGGTGGACGAGAGAGAGTTTCTCCCTTTCCCTCTTCTTCAGGTGATTCTACTTCTTTGATTACAATATGTTCCCCTGTAGAAGTGAAGAAAGGTTCTTCTCCTAGATCATATTTAGTAGATAGTGTGGGAGAATCCTCTAATTCAGCTGCTGCTCCTTGAATTCTAGGAATCCTAAGGCTGGGAGTAGATGGAGGTGAATCTTTTCTATGCCTTGAAGTAGCTGGAGTTGTGAAAATCGAACTCTTGGCCCTAGCTATAAACCTTCCCTTAGAATCTCTTGCTCTATACATGTCATTTTTTTTATTTTTTTGTATTTTTCGTTCAAGTCGGGCTATGATTCTCTTTCTGATCCTCCAGATCACACTAGGTGCAAGAGGAGAGCATAATCAGGAAATTATTGAACTAATAACTCTCTTTTCTGATCCTCCAGATCACACTAGGTGCAAGAGGAGAGCATACTTCAAGAGGTTATCAATTTTTCCCTTCTTTTTTTTTTTTTTTATGTGAGAGATCGGCTACCTAGTTACACTTCCCCCGCAACGGCGCCAAAATGTTTAGTCAATTTAGTGTGTCCTAAATTGCTACATTAATTATCAATCCGAGATTCGTAAACTGATGAAGTGTGGCGCACTATATGTGCAAGGCAACTTCTTTCTTACTTTTTATCAATTTTATCTTGTTTTTGGGGGTTTTATCTTGGTTTGTCTCCTAATTCAAATGATAATCCTATTCCTAAGTTTTAAGAATACTTTAGAAGGAAAGTTTGGGTATAGATTTTAAGACAATTATGTCCTCTATAATGATTTCTAGAACTTAACGCTTCAGAAGGTCTTAAAACATACTAGTGATGAAATTAATACTTGAACAAGAATGAAAATGTGCTGCTATTCAAATCAAACAAATAATGAACTACTGATCATGAAATCATTATCTCTGCTGCTTATCTAAATACAGAAAGAAAAATGAATTAAGCTACTGCACTCAACAAATCAAAACTGCAAACTAATAAAAGTAAAATTAGTTCACTTCATTCATAGTTCGATAGCTCGCCAAGTAGTCTAAGCTATGGCTTTAGGAGATAACGTCAATGATATGAGGAATTTGATATCTAATTGCGGAAAAGTAAAACTAAAATCAAATCACATCATTCATAGTCTGATAGCTCGCCAAGTAGTCTAAGCTATGGCTTTAGGAGATAACGTCAATGATATGAGCAGTTTGATATCTAATTACAGAAAAGTAAAACTAAAATCAAATCACATCATTCATAGTCCGAGAGCTCGCCAGGTAGTCTACGCTATGGCTTTAGGAGATAACATCAATGATATGAGCAATTTGATATCTAAACTAACTACCAAAGAAAATGAATAAAACTAAAATCAAAGCATAACTGGAATTGAAAACCTAAGAAAAGTAGAGTCAGCAGAGAGGCTAATCTCATGTCACTAGTTATTGCAAAAATTGTATGAAAATGCCCATGCCTACTCTATCCTGAAATACAAACACACACACTGATCAGTGTTAGCAACAATATACAAAGCTTGAAAAATCATGTACAGGAATGAAATGTTAATACCATAACAAATGAAATATACATAGGTGGATAACTATGAAATATGTGCAATGGAAATAAGGAAACAATACATAAAAACTTTATAGCAATAAGGAAAACGAAACCTCAGCATGCAGGGGCCCTCTGCACAGCCTTGGTCAACAGGCTATCAGTCTAGAATTATGCTCACGCAGTCATATAAAACAAAGTCTGATTATATTGCAAAACAGAGGAAGAATCCTCTCGTTACAGCAGCAAGACCAGTCCACGGCACAGTACAAAGATTAACAGCAAGACGACAGCAAAAACTAACTAGTTCTATGCGTATGCAAACGCATTATTTATAGGGAAAATTACATAACTGTTTTCTTATGAAACTACTTCAATAGAGGACACGTAAAAGGACAGCATCCATGAGTTTAGCATAATGGTTGCCAAGATTATTCAATCTATCAAAAGTGGCTGTTGGATTTGCATTGTGGGGCAGTCTACAACTGTCAACATGACCCCAGGGATCTAGGAACAGCCACGAATCCTTCACGTGTTTGAAAACAGAGTCCTGTTGCCATAGGACTCCTTTGTTTGACCACCATTTGACCACCGTTGACCACGGCTTCCCTTAATGAATCCGGCTAAACCAATAGGACCTGATCCATGTCCAGGTCATTCCTAACTTGCCCACGTGCCTTGTTTTGCTTGATGACACCTGCAACCTAGAGTTTAACAAAAATAGCTGCAGAAAGTTGAATCAGTTGCGGAAAGTGGCTGCATTCCGCAACTAATGAGCAAAATCTAAGTCAAACAGCAAACACAAAAACATAGTTAGAAAACCACTTAAATGCTCTTTTGGAATCAATATGCAATGATGTTTGATAGCTTATGAGGTACTAGTGAGGGGAAAAAGTCTAGGAAAGTGTGTAGGAGAGATGTAGTTTCAGGGCTCAACACTGACCATTTCATGAAGGCCTCCATCTTGGAAGGATCTATCTTTAGTTCTCCTCCACTGATCACATACCCCAGATATGCCAAAGACTGTTGCACAAACTCGTACTTCTTGAGATTTGCTAGAAGTTGGTGTTTCTTGAATGTTTCCAGCACCTACGTTAGGTGTGAAATATGCTCCTCCCAGCTAGAAATATATACTAGTATATAATCCAAATAGACAGTAACAAATGAATCTATAAAAGGGCGTGTACATCATTCATTAATCTCATAAATGTAGCTAGTGCATTACAGAGGCCAAATGGCATAACTAGCCACTCATACAAACTTTGCTTTGTTTTGAAGATGGTCTTCCATGTATCTTCTTCTTTGACTCAAACCTTGTGATATCCAGACTTCAAGTCCATCTTGTTGAAGTACTTTTCTTGCTGCAATTGATCTAGCAAATAATCTATCCTAGACAAGGGGTATCTATTCTTGAACATGATTTTTTTCAATGCCCTGTAATCTATACACATCTTACAAGTCCCATCCTTCTTTGGCACCATGATGATGGATGACCCACATGGTGATGTACTCGGTCGAATGAAACTTCGTACCAGCAAATTTTGCAACTGTTTCTTCACTTCACTTGCTTCTATAACAGATAGCTTGCATAACCCAATATTTGGCAATAGGGAGTTTGGCAATAGTTAGATCTCATGTTCCACTTCTCTCTTAGGTGTTAACCCTTTGGGCTCTTGAAACACATCCTTGTATTTCTGTAACAACTCCTCCAATTGTTGTTTTTGTTTCTTAGTACACCCCTCCATTGATGCCTTACCTCTTATTGACTCTTCTTCAGACTGACTTTCTCTTAAAAACAATAAAACATACTTCTTGCTGGAATTGATCAATTTCTTGGCTTGGTTGGAACTTACTAGTGAAATTTTCAACTTTCATTTGTGCTCATTGATGAACGATTTTCCATCCTTGAGGATTTTGCATCTCACGTGTATATGTATGGACTCCCAAATACGACTCCACGTACATCAAGGGGAACCACATCTAGATCTACTTCATCAATAAAATCAACACTGATAGAAAATCTATTTTTACATTATTTTGTTACCTTCAGCTCTGCATCCTTATTTACCCGTCCCAGTGGATCTGGATTTGGATGATCACAAACTTCTAGTCCCAACTTATTGACTAGCTTTGTTACAATGAGATTTGCCTGCAATCCTAAGTCAAACAGAGCATCAACCTTTTTCTTCTTGACCTGTATCTTTATATGGAAGAGTTTGGTCATTTTTTTCTCTTCATGTTGCCAAAGGATACTCAGATTCACCTCCTTTTTCACTGATGTAAATACGATCTTCTCATCCACGTTTGATTTGCTTTCAACTTGGTTGCTCGAATCCACAACCATGCGATTCTTCTTCTTGTTATCTTTCTTCTTGTTTTTTGGGTTTAGCTCTGGATGAAACTTCTAGGACTTCTCCTCTATATGGTCGTCAATGTTGCAATGGTTTTTGGGATCTTTGCACTAGTGCGTTGTGGTTACCGTATTTTTATCTTTCCCCCTTTTTTCTTCTTCTTCCCCTCCTTAGAAGATTCCTATTGCTCCTTTTGCTTCAATCCACTTGATTGCACTCTTTTCAGGCCTATGTTCTCCAATTATTGTGCCTATACACAAGCCTTGTCCACTAATTTTGGCTTGAATAACATCACTTTTCCACGTAGATGGTGGTGGAGACCCCCCAAATACTTAAGGAGTACATCTAGGTTCTTTGTAGAGATACCCAACATTATAACCATCTTTCTGAATTCTGTGGTGTACTCCTTCAAACTTTGGCTCAACATTTTCCTGAAGTAATGCTATCGTATCCACTGGTCCTCCACATACCCAATGGGATAAAAATATGACTTAATGAGGGTTTTGAAATACTCCCACTTAGTCATTGGAGGCTCTCCCTCCAACCTCAAGGTATCCATGTGGCTTTCCCACCAAGTGAGTGCATGGGCCTCCAATTTCAACCATGCAAATGAGATTTTTTGTCCTTCCTCAATCTGATGGACGCTGAAATAAATTTCTAGTGGATGCAACCAATGGTTCAACTTCAGAGCATTGATATCACTATGGTATAGCTTGATATCAACTTTTTCTTCCATTTTAAATAGGAACTGATTTACGATACTCAAACCAGGTTGATATTTTCTAGATTTTTTCTTCGACTATTGCTTCGTTTCTCCTCGATCTTCTGATCCTCGTTCTGATTTGTCCTCTGCATTTGAACCCCCATCTTATCTAAATATCCCTAGATTTTTGTTCAAGGCTACCATGAGGAGGTTTAGATTGCGTTTGATTTCTATGACTTGTTGTTCCAACCACGTAAACCTCGCCTCTATAGGATCATGAGGATCACATACAGATTCGTCGACCATAATTAGGGTTTTACGATTTTCGGCCCCACCGACCTAGATCCTTGAAATATCCACAAAATACCCAAAGAAACCTGCTCTGATACCAAATGATCCATAAAATGTCATGGATATTCCATTGGATAGTTCATCACAACAGATATGATAATAATATATTAAAATATTAAATTTTTACACTATTACAATTTTATTAAAACTTCTAGATTTGTAAATTTAATTGTAATCAGTGCATGCATGCGAATGGAAATTATGAAGAAAAATAGATAACAATAAAATAAGTGTGCACACACATAAGACACAAGATATGATCTCTTGGAAACCCTTTCGAGAGAAGAACCCAACTGGAAGGTGAGGCTGCTTCACTCTCTTTCTCTGTCTGGAAATATGGTTGTAGGTACAAAGAAGTAATGCCTATGGCCCAGCGCTACTACAATGCACAAATCCTCTCTATTTTCTCCACCTCCTATTTCTCTTGGATACCTTTTCTCATCTATGGAACAAAATTCTCTCGAAAGAATGGGATGCCTCTTCCTCCTAGTGGCTCGATTATAACACAGCTTGATAGCCTACTAGTGGTTAAGTTTGACTACATCAACTGTTAACTAGAGTTACAATATAGACTCTTATAGAGTCTTTTAAATCAAAAACATGTGTCTAACCCCTTTTCCATGAATAATGGGGGATGGTGTGGCATCCTCCCAAACTATAAGTGTGAAAACATGAAGGTCAACTTCTGTGTGGCATAACTTTTGCATACATACTCCAATTGACACACTTCCTATGTTGTTGGAAAGATATATGTGTGTATAATATCATGAAATGGTGCTACACTAAAGTGACAACTTTTTACCCCCAATAAAAGTTGTTTGATGCCTCAAAACGTTCTCAAAGATTTCAGACCCCATTTCGCCAAACTGGGTCGTGTCGGTAAAAACTGTCCCATGAGATGGTTCCTCCACTTTTTCACTATGAATGCATAGATATGGATGAAAAAAAATATAATGATCCAATCTTTATCATTTTATATGTAAATATATATACTTTTTATGTGGCCAAAAGCTATCTTTTTGTGCTACTAGTTTGATTGCCCCAATCACAAACTAGTAAAAGATCTATGTGCTGGTTTGAGGCCTTGTTCATAGCACTTGAGACCAAGAAGGTTTTTTTAGGCATAAGGGCTCATTTTTCCTCCCTTGACCATGGTATAGGGCCTAAGACCCATTCTTGTCATCAAAAGCTTGCTAATGGTACCTATATTCATAATTGGAGACTAATGATTACATATAAAAGTATTACACAGTTATGTAATAACAATTTCACAATGCTTAATCCCAATAAGATTCATATATCGCTTAAGGATCTCATTTTCATTCCTTTACTATGGTTAAGGTCTCAAGACCCAACTGTAGTGCAAAAAACATCCTAATGGCACCAAATTCCAAATGATAAATTAAATATCCCTTAAAGATTATTTTGTGTGGTGGTTTAAGGCCTTATTCATAATATTTGAGATTGACAATGTTTTTTTAGGGTATAAGGCCCTTGTTTTTCTCTCTCAACTATGGCAAGGGCCCCAAGACCATTTTGGGTGTAAAAACCTAATAATAGCACTTTTCATGGTAGTTTAAGGACTCCTTTATAATGATTGAGCTTGAGAAGCTTAGTTAGGGTCCAAGGCCCTTTTTCTCCTCCCCCAATCATGGTTAAGGCCCTAACAACCATTTTTTGTGTAAAATGGCACTGATGCACATGGTTAAGGATGAGGTGTTGAGATTTATTGAATTTTCTAGAAAATTTAATAAATAACATAATATTTTTTTGGGTCATACCTACTACAATGATATAAAATGCCATTGAAAAAAATATTAAGGTACTGTGTTTAACAAAAAATAACTAGGACCATATGTAATCCCAAGGACCTTAAAATCATTACAAATTGGACACCAATTACCTAGTTGAATATTTTCCCCTACAAATGTTGTCTAAGGCCCTTAACATGTTGATAAGTAACTCTTATAGAAGATCCCCTAGGCAAGAATTATTGGACAAGTATCACTTTGAAAACTCTCATTGACAATTTACACAATCTGAAGGTAAAATTTCAACTTGTGTCGCTTATAGAGTACATTAAATGCTTGAAGATGATTAAATCTCATATTAGTTGGTAATACCAAGCTCTTAGGTCTAGTTTATCTTTGAATGGTCACTCCTTGTAGTGGTCCCATATTCCACTACATGAATGAAAATTTTCAACCAACTCAACATGGTTCTTGTCCTTGAGATATCATAGAAAAATCACCAACCATATCAAGAACATATTTGTTTCCTAGAGTTGACATTGAATACCTTTCATGCAACTGAAATTCAACTAGCCAATATTCTAGAAAATTGGTTGTCATTGGATCAAATTAAATAAATTAGTATTCTCTCTTCTCATAAAGCTATGCCTATAATCGTCAAAGGCCTTGTAGAATGATTGAAAACGAAACAAGGTTAAGGACTTTGTGAAGTACATCATACATTGATGGTTATAAATACTTATATCATATGCTTATCTTATATGGTTAGTTGAATAAACTTTGGTGGCTCAAATCTAAGCGAATGAATAGGGTCATTTGGGTATAATGTTTAGAAACCTAGCCCGAAAGGCCTTGATATGTCGCCCCTCATTCTTGGGGGTTTGAGTCTTAGGAATAAGTTTATTAACCTTAGCATCCTTCACATCACCACTTTATGGCAGGAAGGAAAATCCCAACACATTTTCTAGTACTATGTATATGCTAAGTCTACTTAGTTTTTTGTTACTAAATTACATGGACAAATACTCCCTTCTCCATATCCTAAAAATTTGCACAATTTTTTGTTTTTTGTTTTTGTAAATAAGCAATGGAACTTCTATTCATCATTCAAAACAAAATTAGATACATTATTTTTTGCAGCTGGTTTGCCAGTATGGAAACCAAACCAGCTGTAATATAGCCATATTCTCATCATCCTCCTGCATATTACATTACAAATGTTTTTCTTCCTAGACCAACTTTTACAAAATTTACATCCAAAAGGGTAACTCTAGATTTGTCCATGACTTCTAATATCTATTTTCTACTAGCCCAATGACTTGACCCTAACATACTTCAGACACTTAAAAGGACTAAACATAACATGACTATATAAGACTTCAAGAAACCATACCAAAAAACATAACAAAGGAATGTAGATTCAGTTTAGTTAACAAGGTTGTCACCCATGGGGGGGGGTTTCTTGCTCATGAGGGTCCTAGTAGATGCCTTGACATGATGTATCTCCTCTTGTGTTGTGCACACAGACATGACAAACAATATCTAGTTGGTCCTCCCCATTGTTGGGAAGAATGCCCAAGCGATGGAAATAATGCAAGAAAGTGTTAATTTTTTTCACTAGAGAATCAATGTTCTCCTTATGACGACATTCGATGTCAACCAGAGTATGCAAGTGGTTCTCCAATCTCTCTACTCTCCACTGGAGGATATCAAACTACCCTGGCTAAGCAACCTGATAGTTAGTTTCCGTAATGATTTTTCCCATCATCATTTTTATATGCCATACGCTGTTCGATGTTTTATGATATAGGGTTTCTCGGGTCCGAGTAGTGCCTGTGTCTATCACCTAATCAATAAACCTTCCTACCTTGATTCACGCTCCATTGAGTCACTGTTCCTCTCAACAATAGAAAGATAGTTTGTTTTTTGAGGAATCACAGAATGTTATGGATGATAAACCAGGAAGAACGGTAACAAATAGCATCCTGCGCCCAAAGTACAATGTCCCCACTATGTCGTAACTTACTTATTTCAACCATTATTTCCATATCGAGGTGTGATAACTCACAGAAGTTCATCTGTGCACACTACGTCCTCCCCCGAATCTGCTTCAACCCGTATTTATTCGTTATTGCATGATTTGACATGGGGATTAACTCCGAGCATCTAACTATTGGTTTATAATCACTACTGTTCTTGGAGATAGGGAAATTAGTAACCAGTAGTGTACCCTCCTCTGTCCCACCTCACCTTCCTTTAATCTACATGTATTGCCTTTCTAGATAATTCCAACACCACTTTGCTGTAACCCCTCGGGGTGCGTACCCTGCTCTTTAGTGTCCGTCCATGTCCAATCACATCCCTTCATATCCAACTTGGCTATTTTGGCATAGTCGTCCTTGAGTTGTCTTGATCTGACCTCCTCCCATTCATAAATGCCTTGTTCCACCAACTCCTTTGCCTCTTCATTCACCAGCCTGCTTGCCAGTTTATTGGCGGCTCAATGAATGAGGTGAAACTCCAGGTTACACATGTGATCCAAGTGTCTGTGTATCCTCTGTATGATCTAGCTCACGCGCCAGTGCTTTGTCACTTTTGGGGCGCTTAGTTGTTCCTAAAAAACCATCTGACCTCTATACATTAAATCATCAACCCTGAGTTTCGTATGTTTATTTCAAGGTTGTCCACATGGTTTGTGCAAGAGGCAGTGCTAATATTATCTAATCTGCATGATCCTAATGAAAAGTAAGGACATGTGAATAAAAGGAACAACTCAGACTTACTGAAAGAAACAACTCACTCTCAACTTCTATACTTCAAGCTTAAACAATCAAGACTACTAAAAGAATCAAAGCATTAAGTTTCCTACCAAAAATAGTGAAGTAATCCAACTAAATACAAAGTTGTTTCCTAGGAAACTACGTCTGCAAGAAAGGAACAACACTATGACTAGAAATGAATCTGCCGAAAATAATATCAAATCTTCAAAATTAACAACTCTACATTAATCACAGGAAACAACAAGGAAAGATAACACTCGAAGAATCAATTGCAGTAAATCTAACTCTATGATATTCCATTGTGGCTACTGCAAAAACTCATACTGTAACAACAAATCTGATAATCGACAATTAGATCTAGAAAATAATTGAATAATTGTAGAACAAGGATTGAAAGAAAAATACAAATTTAATAATACAAGAAAAGACAGTAGTAGTTCCCTGGGTGCGTATTGTGCTCTTTGGTGTCTATCCACATATATTTCCCCTTTGGATCTTTAGTTGTATGTCATTTGTAGGGTTCAAATTTTCCACCCACTTACCCAAAGAGTATTCGTACGTAAAAAAGTAGTAGGCTTTGTTTACCGGTTCCTTTTATAATTTATTTACATATATTATTAGTTTATAAAGTACTACTGTAAATTAAGGATGATTTTTCATGTTAAATCAGTGATGATGGAAATTTGGAAAAATAGAAATTTATGGATTTGCAAAATGATTGAAATATGCATGTAATAAATGTATAAAATTTAAATATATTTGTATATTATATTATATTATATTATATAAAAAATAATAGATTTATATGGAAATAGTTTTAAATATGAGATGGAAAGTTATGTTGTCTCTGTGTCTAGGGTTTTAGTTTTAGTTGTCCACACTTTTGCTTCCAACTACATTTCTATAGTGGAGGGGTGAGAGGCCTTTTATACAAAGATTTAGTTGTTTTCGAAGCAAATTAGGCCACCTCATGCAAATTCAACAATTTTTTAGCTCACACACCACATTCGAAGGAAAAACCATCTAATACAACCAGCAATGAAGCTACTCGCTACCTATGCTACTCCAACAATGAACAATCCAAAAGCTAATGGTTCATTCCTTCCTCAAACAATCAAAGCTCCCATCAGAAAAAATAGGGGCGAAAATTGAAAATATGAGAGAGAATGCGGTAATATACAAATTTATAAGTCTCTATCCCTAAAAAAACCTTACTCGGTTGGATTTGGAAGAACTTGACACTTAAAGTAGATCTTGGCCTCAATTTACGGTCCAAGGGTTTCTTCATAGCCATATTCAACAATATAGAGGATAGAGATCGCATATTTTGGGGAGGACTATATTTCATGAATTTGGTTGGCTTATTCATGGAGCCATGGGTTTAGATATTCTGCCCCGATAAATAAGACTTTTTAATGGCCCCAATCTAGATCCATATTTATTTTTTCCCTAGAGATTTTTGGGATACTAAAATCTTAGAAAGCATTGGCAATGCCATAGGGAATTTGTTATGATCTTAGATACTACAAAGAAAGGTCGATACACTTCCTATGCCCACCTTTGTGCTTATCTAGACATATCCAAGCCCCTCCTAACAATCATTTAGCTGAGAAAATAAGATGAATATGGGAACAACCAATAGATTATGAGAAAATCCCCTTTAGATTCGAAAATTGTCATGAATACTACCATATATTCCAAGAATTCCTAGCAAACCAAGTCCAAAAAAATGCATAATTTGTCCTCAAATCAAGATGGATTTACCAAGGTCACCAATAAAAGGAAGATAGCCAAAAAAGGAACTAAGAATCCAACATATGAAAATGCAGTAAGCCATAACTGGTACATGATCCTCTAGTAGCCGGAGGAAAACAAGACAACTACTGAAGGAGAAAAACCCAAAACGGAAGAGATTGGGAAAACTAGTCAGCAACCACCCCAGCTAACAAAATATGTGCATGCTCAACTAACTGAAAAAGATTACAAGGAGGATCTAAAGATGGAGGATAACACCCAAGATTTTTCTAATGTTGAAGATTTTGACGCAATGGACCTGCAAAACGTTGATCTTCAATAAATTGTAGGAGAATGGAGAAACAAAGATCCAACAACCATTCATGAGGAGCAAGTTCAAATGACCACCAAAGCATGCATCCGAAATCAAGATCTAATTTTTCGTCAAGCTCATGAACCAAGTAATACCCATAACCACAACTCTTATTTTTCCTATCTATAGGTCCTAGGGAATTACTTGGTGAATATTGGTAGAGTGTCACCAATGGATGCAATCTTTCAACCCTCCTCTCAACATCATTAATGAAAGTCATCTCGTGGAACATTAGGGGTCTTAATGGAAAATCCAAGAAAAGACTCCTAAAAAACAAAATCCACCAAGAACACCCTGACATCATGATGATTAAGAAAATAAAATGATTTTCTAAATCTTTGAATAACATTTTAAAGAATGTCTAGAGAAATTGTGACTATCTAGCCTAGGATGCCCAAGGAGCATCAAGAGGTATTGTTATCACATGAAACCTTTCCTCAATCACTCTCTAAGATTCTTTTTCTCTACCTAGAATCCTATTTGCTAACTTTTATCCCATTGGTTCAGCCAATTCGAGTTTAATAACCAATATTTATGGCCCTATTATCACCATTGACAAAATTCTTCCTTCAAAACCTCCAAGGAGCCTCAAAGTTTTTAGGGGAAAATTTTTGGACTGTACGCAAGGATATTAACATGATAAAAAATATCATTGAAAAGAAAGGTGGGATTTGCATATGCAATGGAAAAATCTCCCTTTGTGGAATTTATCAATAATAACATAGTTATCGATCAAATGAGAACTATTACCTCAAAACGATAACTCTAGCCCAAAAACAAAAACAAAAAGCCATGAAAAAACAACCCAAAAATGAAAATTGTGTATTCAAGAACAATGTTTTTTTTAGGGTTAATTTTCAACATTTTTTATAAATAGAAGTAAAAACCATTTTATTTTTTTCAAAATGGATGAAACAAACACCCTCAAAACAATAAGTGTTGATGTTGGAACAAAAAAAAAAACGGGTTACAATTTTGACACTTTTTAGCAATGGAATTCATGATAAAATATCAGGACTTTGAAAAACCGCAAAATTCCAACAATTCTCAGACATGATGTTAAAGATAAAATATCAAATCTCAAATCTTTATAATTCCAACAATTTCCATCCATGTTGTTAAAGATAAATATCTTGACTCTAAAAAACCCTAAAATTGTAATTGTTTTCAACAATATCATTAAAAATAAAATATCATAACTCAGAAAAAACCTAAATATTTTGACAAATTTTCAACCACGGAATTAAAAAACTTAAGTTTTTAACATATTTCAACTATGAAATTATGGACAAATTATATGACTAAAACAGTTTTTAAAAATGAACAAGAAATTGAAAGATTCATTATTCCAAGAGTAATTTATATTTTAAAGGCTAAAACTATAGCTCTTTTCAAACCTTACCCTAAGGCAACTTATCATATTGCAACAAAAACCTAAAAATCAACCATCAAAATGAAGTGTCCCCTTTTAATGAGGCATTAAAATTTCCACATTTTTAAACCTAACAAAGTTACCAATCAAATAAGAACTATTACCTCAAAACAAGAACTCTAACCAAAAAACCCAAAAAAAACATGAAAAAACAACCTAAAAATGAAAAGTGTTGATGCTGAAATAACATTCTTCTTTTTTCGAGGTAAATTTTCAACATTTTTTAAAAATGGAAGTAAAATCCATTTTTTTTTGTGTAAAAAATGCCCTGAAAATGAAAAGTGTTGATGCTGGAATAATGTCTTTTTTTTCGGGGTAAATTGTCAACATTTTTTAATAATGACGTTAAAGATAAAATATCATGTCTCTGAAAACCCTTAAAATTCCAAGGATGACATTAAAGATAAAATATCACCTCTATGAAAAGCCTTAAAATTCCAACAATTTTCAGCCATGGTGTTAATATTATTTTAAAAAATTATTAACATTTAATTTATATTAATTTATTTTTGTTTTAAGTTTATCATATTAATAACAATTTATTAAATATAATGTATTTTTTTATATAGTGTATTGAAGTCACTGGATAGGAAACACTTCAGTTATGATGAATGAACAACTTTACAAAACAAAGGAATTTATATGTGATTTTGGAGTTTTGGATACTCTCTGTATTAAAACATTTGTTTTTATGGAAATTTGTGTAAATATTTTATTTTTAAATAATTTTAAGATTTTGAAATTTGCAGATTGTTTAAAAAAAAACTATATTTCATTATTTAGAAATATATATATTTTAATTTTATTTTCATATAATAATAATAATAATATTATTATTATTATTATTATTATTATTATTATTAAAATTATATTTCTTTTAAATTTAATAAATGGAAACTAGTAAACATACTAAAGATTATGCAAAAAAAATGTCATTTCCAAAATCCTATCAATCGCTAACAAAGTACACCATCAACAATTTTTTTTTCTCCTAGACTTATTACTTCTACATATTTTTTTATTTTGACATATATATTTATTCAAATGTATTGAAAATATGAAAACATTGGAAAAAAAACTAAAACAAACAACACACAAAATTTTAAAAAATAATAAGAAGTAAATAAAAATTATATGTTAAAAAAAAAAAAGAAAAAAAAAAGAAAAAAAAGATAAAAAAAAGAAACATAACTCCCAAAAAATAATATATATATGTGTGTAATAAAAAAAATTAAGATGAAAAAGAAAGGAAAAATATTTAAAAAAACATAATTTAAGAAAAGAATTTAAACATTTGACCCAAAAAATAAACATAAAAAATAAATTAATTATTGATGAGATATATTTAAAAAAACATTAAAATAAAATAAAATAAAAAATACACAAAAAACACATTTAAAAAAATTACACTTATTAAAAAAAAAAACCCCATACTATATATATATATATATATATATATATAGATATATATATATAACAAAATTAACTAGTAAAAATAAAAAATTTAAACAGAAAATAAACAAATAAAACAAAAATAAAAAATACCAAAAAAAATATTAAAAAAAACACATATTTCAAAGAAATAAAGATAACAAAAAAGAAAAGAAAAAAAAAGGCCTCAGTAGTGGCTAACCAAGACCTCCCAAGTATGAGAGGATAACCACTAAGCTTGGCCTTAGGGTGGAGAAATAGGAAGTCTGCAGGGTACTCCCAGGAGTCAATGGAGACCATCACATCCTCAACAATCCTCTAGGGGCTACTGTGGAACGGTCTGCAAGTTGAAAGACTATTGCGGTCTTTCTTAATGCACCCTAGAGATTGAGCTTGAGCATGGTGTCCTTAGTCATTACATTAATTGTAGCCCCAAGATCAATCAAAGTGTGTGGGACAATGGTGGCATTGATGTGCACATCTACTATAGGGCTTCCAGCGTCCAAATACTTTGTGCAAATTACTTGGCCCATCATTAAGTCGGACATTTGTCTAATGAAATCAATGGTAGGGGTGTCTCTTATTCGCCTCCCTAGATGTTTGAAACAATTCTCTTTAATCAATTTGTTTTAAATAGGTACATCCTTGATGGCTTGGAGAAACGAAATTTTGACACATAGATTTTTCAATTCACCCAGAATTTCATTCTCTTCTGGGGTAGGTTGGACAGGATGAGTTAATAATTTAGGAAAGGGTGGTGGATTCACTCTAGGAATGAGTTCCTCTCTCTCCTCCTCGCTGTCCCTAGGTGGAGATGGAGGTTGTTTATTTGGGAGTACTCTCCCAGACCTTAGGTTGATTTCCTGAATCTCCACAGCATAAGCAGGATAGGATGTCTCTCCATTGTATACTTGTTGTGCATGTCTATTGTTCGGGTTCAGATTTGGCTGGGCAGGTATCTGAGGTTGTTTAGGTGGAGCAGGGTGTAAAAGTTGTGGTTGAGTAGGAGGTGAAGGCAATAAAGCTAGAGCATTGTTGTATGGGGGCCTCCACCCCTGGGGTGGTGCATTCCACTGAGGCTGTGGCGGAGTATATGGCTGAAATGACTGGTTGGTCGGTTGGGAATGGTACTGAGGTGCAAAAGACCAAGGAGGGGGTGTAGACCAGGAGGGATGAGCAGGGGGGGCCCAAGAGGGAATGGATGTGTTCTAGTTAGGGTTGTAATATGCATGGGATGACCCTTGAATGCCCTGCTGGTATGGCCGAGGCCCATGGGGTCTCATTTGATTTATGTAGTAGAGTTGTTCAGTCACCCCTTCAGTTCCCTGATACACAACTTTTAGTCCAGGTAGAGAAGGGCACTTCTATGTGGAGTGGTTTTCTTCACAAGCAAGATTTTGATCGGGTTTAATGGGCATTCATTCCTAGGGTACCTTCTTGTGCATCTAGGGCAGAAGATGGCTAATGCTCTCATTGCTTCCTCCTGCTTTCTCTTGATGTGCATAGTGTCCATCTGTAGGGCAATGGTTTGTAGAATTTCAATCTTGAAATATTCCAGCATATTTCCAATTTCACCTTTTATGGATGTGTTGGAAGAGGATGAGTTGGCCTTTGGTTGACTACTTCTACCCTTTTTCCTAACTGCCCTATAATGGTTCCTAAAGACAATCTTGATATCTTCATAGGGTAGCTGGTAGATGTTCCCTCCTGCTAGCAGGTTTAAGGTGTCCAGAAGATCTTCCCTAACCCCTCAGAGCAGGACTAGCTTCAGTGGCTCAGGATCAAGTGTGCACCTGGCCCTTTTGTAGCTAAGCTGGAATCTTTCTTCATAATCCTCTAGGGATTCATCATACCCCAAGGTCATCCTAAAAATTTCCTCTTTGGTGTCTTTGGACCTGCAGTAGTCTTGATACTTGTTGTTGAATTCTTGTTGCATCTGAGCGGAGGTTGTGATGCTATCCCTATGTAAACCCATGAACCAACGCAGAGCTACATCCTTGAGAGTGGATGGGAATATTTTCAACTTCTACTAATTAGTGGTGTAATCATAAGTTCTCCATATGACAATGAACTCAAACAAGAAAGTATCTCAATCTTCTGAGGTCAGGCCATGAAAATGAGGAAGAGCAGAGGGGCTTATGTTTTTCATCTTGGTATCCCCATTAGTTTCTCTAATGGGAAAGGCACCCTCATTTCTTTATCTATCTCCACTGTCATTTCTATTTCTAGCCATTAGATCAGTTGGAATGGGTTCTCCTTCTTGTTCTCCCCTCGTAGGCTCTTCAAATATCTGTGGTTGTTCACCTAAGGGGTCCTCCAATTCACAACTACCGTATAAGAGGGAAGGTTGGTTGTTTGAAGTGGTGGGGGTATTTGGTAGAAATTTTCCTAAGTTGTCGCTGTTCCTATGAGGCACAAAAGAAGTGTTTTTGTTTTGTTTTGTGTTTTCTTCAAGCTTTGAGACTAGTTGCAGAATTGAAATAACAACTTGAATGGAAACTAACTGTTGAATGAAATCTCACTTGTAGAATGGGAAAGAAAGCAAACCAACTTGTAATTACTTTTTTCGAAATGAGGCTAATAGCAGAATGTCGGAGATAAGAAATGGAAGAAAGAAAGCAGAAATCACATCTTACTTAGACACCTCCCCAGCAACGGTGCCAAAAAGTGATGAGCACCAGTATTGCAGCAAGAATGTTTCAACTCTTGGGGCTACCAACTTTACTTTATCAACCCAGGGTTCGTACAAACTTGGAGGTGACAACGTTGTATACACAAGCAGATGCAATGGGTTCACTCTTTGTCACTGCTAAGCTGGCAATAGACCACTATGGTTTCTTAGACCAGCTTTCTGTTGATTCAGAAGAAGCTTGATTACCAATGAGGAAAGGGGAGATTTGCACTAATTGAAATCTTGTCTATTGTAGTAAGGAAAGACTAAAATCAAAAGCTTAAACATGCCACTCATGTAACTAATTGCTAAGAGTATTTGCTTCAAAATAATCCTAGGTTAACATGTGTGTAATCCTACTGTCCTAGGCATGCAAACTGAAATACCAAAACACTGTACTATTGTGCATGTAAATGAACACAGTAACTCTTTTTTCCTTTTTGTCCTTTTTTTTGTTAAAATTGTTGGAAATAATACTGAGAGGGGGGGTGAATCAGTATTATCAGATCAATCAAACCTTTTCAATGCTCAGAAACATATACGCTACTTCAGTTAAGTAAAACAGCGTGTACACGCTACTGTGACTAAATAAAACAGCGTATAAGCAGAAAACTCATAACTTAGTTAGCTTATTCTTCAGTTAAGTTCATCAGGACATTATTCAGCACATTAACAGTAAGTAGATGCAGTATAACAGAACGGATCAAAAGTCACACACATGAACACCAAGATATAAGGTGGAAACCCAATGTGGGTGAAAACCACCTGCTGCAAGTTATCTCTATCTTTCTTTAAGAAACTTCAGTTTACAATCTTTTGTACTGGTGCAGCCTTATACCAGTACGCAGGCTACAACCTGCAGAAGGCTACAACCTTCTCTCGTTCTCCAAACTTCCTTGGAAGGGAGCTCCAACCCCCCTGTTCTTGTACTAGCCAAGATACTAGTACGTAGGTGCTGACCTACAATCTTCTTTTCTTCAGGTATCACCTTTCATACATTTTCAGACTTGAATATTCCTGAAGCACAACATTACAATCTGAAGACCACAATTCATTCAATTTCCACAACAGATCATTGAAGCATAAAACAACCAAACTCTGAATCACTGAACCACTGAACCCTGTCAATCACCAGTTATCAGAACACAGAGCAGACTACAGAACTCTGCAATAACTGTCAGACCCCACTGTAAACCCAAAAACAAGCTTCAAAAGATATACGCTACTTCAAGGAGCCAAACCCGCGTATACACGCTCTTTTACCGAAGCCAACCTGCGTACAGATCTAAAAATAAACTTTCTCAATTTGCAGCTGTACCAGACATTAGTTAGATCCAGAACATAGCATTGCGACAATATGCAGATCTAGAAATAAGCATAATCAACCATATCATGATAGTGCATTTCAAACCATTAGATCCCGATCTATCCTTAGATCTAGTCTTCCATCAACCAATGTGATCTCTCCTTGGCTTAGATCAAGCAACCCAGCACCTGCAAATCAGATCTCTTTCACTCTTAGATATTCAAGCCCTTGTCGAAAGATGATTTTGCCTAATGATCTTCTTCTCCTTATATAGTCTTAGGCCTAGCTCAATACCAAGAGCCAAAACCATAGTAACACAATACCATCAACTTCAAAACTAGGGATCGACACGCCCGTCGAGACACAATGGTCCGAAATCATAGGCACAACTTCCAAGGACTAACCACCATGGACCAAAGGAACCTTTCCACATACACGCGCTTTTTATGAATCGAACTAGCGTGTACACGCGACTTGGGCTTAACGAAACGGCGTGTATGAGCTTCCTTGGCATGCTGTACTGAGATCTGTCTTCTGATTAAGATGCCATCACTTGTACCAACCTCTGAGCACTTGTACCATCCTCTGAGTGAGTTGCCATCAAGGACAACACTTGAATCATAATGCCAACAATCTCCCCCTTTGGACTTGATGGCAACCACCACACCAAGTCACTCTCCCCCTTTGTCATCAAGAGCAAAGGGCTGTGCTCCCCCTGAGGACATGCTGATACCTCTGCTTGGCTGTGCTGACTCGTGCTCCCCCTGACAGTAGGCCAGATCTGAAAAAGATGTTCTTCAACAAGAGCCAAGATTTATACACCATAAGGGACCTTCCTATCACCAAAAGACTCAATACATACATCCATACTCCCTACCAAGAGGGGACATATCAGAAACAACCAATTATATTACAGCATTCATCCCAGGCATAGTGGGGAAACCAACATAGGCCGTTACATGACCTTGACACCATAAAAGAGATATGACAAGAGAGATACATGACATAGAGACAACAGATCTAGACCAAGACTTAGGAAAGACACCAGCAACATCTGATAAACATCTTGTTAGATCAGCAACCAGAATTTCTTTCTGAGCTCCTTCTCCTGAAACCAACAACCAAAACATCTGAATGCCAACAATGCTTTATGAGACTTTTGAGCTGCTCCCCCTGAACCTGTGCCTGTTGCACTCCCTGAAACTGTGCCTGAAGAATTCTGACATTCCTATTGCTTTTCAGAACTTCAGAGTTTTCCCTTGCTGTTCAGAACTTCATATACGCGTTTTATCCTGTATAAAACAGCGTATGTACGCGGATATTCTTTCTGCAACAAGCGTCCAGCATACACGCGACTTACCCACCATAAATCCGCGTGTATACGCTCATATCCCTTCCGTAACCTGCGTATACCAACTTTTCTGTAGAACAAACAATCTTCAACAACAGGATGAAGCATCAACTACTCCCAGCTTTTGTCTGAGATATTCAAAAGTTTCCCTGGGCAGTGGTTTTGTGAGAATATCAGCAACTTGCTCCTTAGAAGGAACATACTCCAACTTGACCTTCTGCTCAAGCACTTGTTCCCGAAGAAAATGGTACTTGATTGGTATGTGCTTGGTCTTTGAGTGCATGACAGGATTCTTTGAAATGCTGATTGCACTTGTATTATCACATAAGATAGAGACAGGTGGAGTGCAAGTGATTTGAAAGTCCTGCAAGGTCTGCATCATCCAAAGAAGTTGTGTGCAACAAGATGCTGCAGCCACATATTCTGCTTCAGCTGTAGATAAGGCAATCGAACTTTGTTTCTTGCTGAACCAAGATACTAATCTAGAACCCATGAAGAAAGCACCTCCACTTGTGCTTTTCCTATCATCCACACTTCCAGCCCAATCTGCATCTGTGTAAGCATGAAGAGTGAGATCAGTATTTCTAGGATACCATAAGCCATAGTTTTGGGTCCCTTGAAGATATTTGAAGATTCTTTTGACTGCCTGAAGATGAGTTTCCTTTGGGTTGGCTTGAAATCTTCCAACCATTCCTACTGCATGTGTAATATCTGGTCGAGTACCTGTCAAATAAAGCAAACTCCCAATCATGGATCTATAAGTGGGTTGGTGAACTGCTGCTGATTCATCATTTGCACTGAGGCTGCATCCTGTAACCATGGGTGTACATACTGGTTTTGACTCTTCCATGCCATACTTCTTCAAGATCTGCTTGAGGTATTTGGTTTGAGACAAGAAGATACCTCCTTCATTTTGTTGGATTTGCAATCCAAGAAAATATGTCAATTCTCCAAGAAGTGACATTTCGAATTCTTTCTGCATAACCAAGGCAAAGTTTTGACTCATGGTCTCTTCATTGCTGCCAAAAATAATATCATCTACATAAACAACAAGGATTAGCAATTTGTTATTTTCAATTTTTATATAGAGATTGCTATCTGCTGATCCTTTTGAAAAGCCTTGTTGGTGAAGATATTTGTCCAAGCGATAGTACCAAGCCCTTGGAGCTTGTTTGAGCCCATAGAGTGCCTTTTTCAATCTGCATACAAGGTTTGGATCATTTCCAAGAATGAACCCATCTGGCTGCTCAATATATACTTCTTCTTCTAAGTCTCCATTTAGGAAGGCTGATTTCACGTCCATTTGAAATACCTTGAAGTTTTGAAAGCTTGAGAGAGCAAGGAACATTCGGATGGCCTCTAGTCTTGCCACAGGAGCAAAGGTCTCTTCAAAATCTATTCCTTCTTGCTGTGCATACCCTTTACAAACAAGTCTGGCCTTGTTTCTAATTACTTCTCCATTTTCATTTAACTTATTCTTGAAGACCCATTTTGTTCCTATTACATTCTTATCTTTTGGTCTAGGAACTAATTCCCAAGTGTTGTTCCTTTCGATTTGCTCAAGTTCTTCATCCATTGCTTTGACCCAACATTCATCTTTGCATGCTTCTTTCACATTTTGTGGTTCAATGGAGGAGAGTAGAGCCAAGTAGCTTGAAGCTTCTGCAAGTGTCCTTCTTGTTTGTACTCCTGCTTCTTTCTGCCCCACAATCTGAGTTTCTGGATGATTCTTTTGGACATATCTGGATGGAGTCTTCTCTTCTATTCTTGTCTGCTCCTCTGGTTCTTCTTGAGATTCTTCTTCTTCATCATTTCGCCTTTGAGAGTAACCTTCATCTTCTTCAATGTCTTCATGATGAACTTGCCTAGGAATATATCCCTTCTCATCAACCACTATATCAATACTGTCAACAATTCTGCCAAGTCTTTTATTGTAGCACTTGTATGCTTTGCTATGTGGAGAATAACCAAGAAGAATGCCCTCATCTGCTCTAGGTTCAAGTTTGCCAAGTTGCTCATCAGTATTCTTAATATAACATTTGCTCCCAAAGATTTTGAAATGCTTCACGGAAGGAGTTTTACCACTCCAAAGCTCATGAGGTGTTTGAGTGCTGTTTACTCGGACATTTGTTTTGTTAAGAATGATAACAGCAGCATGTGCAGCTTCACCCCAGAAGGTTGCAGGAGTACCTGATTCATCGAGCATAGCACGAGCCATTTGTTGGATAGTTCTGTTCATTCTTTCCACAACCCCATTTTGCTGAGGAGTTCTAGCTGTAGAGAATTCTCTTCTTATCCCATGTTCATCGCAGAAATCGAAAAATTCATTTGATGTGAACTCCCCACCTCTGTCAGATCTGAGGCACTTAATTTTGTGTCCTGATTCATTTTCAGCCAATGCTTTGAAGGATTTGAATTTTTCGAATGCTTCATCTTTGTGCTTCATAAGCCCTAACCAAACAAACCTTGAGAAATCATCAATGAATAATATCAGATATTCTTCTCCTCGAGGTGTCCTTTTCCTAAATGGACCACATACATCTGTATGGACTAGCTCAAGAGGCAAGCTAGCTGATCCTTCCTTTTCTGGAAAGTTAGTTCTGGTTTGCTTTCCAAACTGACAAGATTTGCATATAGTGTTGTCTGGAATTTTGATATCTGGAAGATCGCGAACTGCCTGATATTTGCATGCTTTTCTTATTTGTGAGAAGCTTAGATGTCCCAACCTTCGATGCCATAGCCAGTGCTCTTCATCCTTGCTAAGATAGCATTGTTGTTGTCCTTCTTCAAATATGTACAGATTATTTGGAGTTCTTTTGCCTTTGAGAACTGTTTTACCTGTATCAAGATCACGAACAAGACATCCATTCGATCTGAAAATAACCTCGGTTTTTTGATCACACATCTGACTGACACTTAGAAGATTATGCTTCAATCCATCAACATACAAAACATTTCCAGCCTTGACCTTTTCTTTCAAAGGAGCAATACCTTTTCCTTTTATAGTTGCAGGAGTATCATTTCCAAAAGAAACTTTCTTTCCCTTTTCTAAAGTAGAATAAGATTCAAGTTTTTCTTTATCACCTGTCATATGTTTCGAACATCCACTGTCAATGTACCATAGATTTTCCTGTCCTTCTGCATAAAACGCTATCCCACATCTTTCTGTCTGAGGTTCTTTTATTCTCCATTTTTTGGTGCTCGTGGCTTGTTCCTTTTTCTCCTGAAACCTGCTCCTGCATTCAGATTCTTTATGACCAAAATTATTGCAAATAGAACATTCAACTTCATTTTCAAGAACCGAAAAGTTGTTATAGGTCCTCTTTGTAATCCCTGTCATACTTCTTTGTTTTTGAGCTTCCCTAGTCATGATTGTTTTATATGCAACACATTGAGCTGCTTTGTGACCAAAGTTATGGCAAGAAAAGCATTGTCCATTGAAGAAGCTTCTGCGGTTATTGAATCTACCAGCCAACTGATTGTAATTTCTATTTTCATCTATTCTTGTGCCAAACTGAGAAGATTTTACCTGTGGTTGGTTGTAGCTTTTGTTCACCCTTAAGAAGGATTGTCCCTGATAGTTTCTGTTTGTAATTCGTCCCTGCTTTACCTGATTATCTTCATTGTTCTTCTGCTCATTTCTTCTTGCTGCATCAAGATAATTCTTTGAGGTGGATGCTTTAGAGGTTTCTCCATTATAGCCCAAACCTGTCTTGTTTAGAGGAGACCGCTGCACATTGATAATCTCATCCAAAGTTTCAGATCCTTTGACAAACTTAAGATTAATAGCTTTTGTTTTCTCAATTTCTTTTCTGAGACCAACGATTTCACCTTCTAGTTTTTCAAGATGTTTTTCCTTTTCATCAATTTGAAATTGCAAAGTATCAATGATCACACTCTTTTCTTCTATTGCAGATACTTTAGATTCAAACTTGGGGGATAATGATCTTAGAATCTTTGAAACTACTATAGTTTCTTTTATTTCTTCACCCAAATTTTTCATACAATTAACAATCTCGTCTACCCGAAGAAAATAATTTGCCACACTTTCATCATTATACATCTTGAGAGTCTCATATTGAATCCTGAGAGTTTGAAGTTTAGCTTCCTTTACCTGTTCATCTCCTTCATAGCTAGTGATCATTTTGTCCCATATCTCTTTTGCTGATTTGAAGTGCATGACCTTCATGAATTCTGTTTGGGATATACTTCCTAATAGAGTACTGACTGCTTTTGCATTTGTTTCATATGTCTTTTTCTCAGCTGGATCTGTAGGAGTAACTGAAGGAAAAGCATAGCCTGTTTCTACAATGTTCCAAACTTCTGTACCAAGAGATTGAAGATATGCAGTAACTCTTACCTTCCAATAATTGAAATTTGTTCCATCAAAAACCGGTGGCCTGATTGATGCTTCTTTCTCGTAGTTGCTCATGATGAATGATCTACCTTCAAGCGATCAAGCTTCCCTGAAGGACCTGCTCCGATACCAATTGTTGGAAATAATACTGAGAGGGGGGGTGAATCAGTATTATCAGATCAATCAAACCTTTTCAATGCTCAGAAACATATACGCTACTTCAGTTAAGTAAAACAGCGTGTACACGCTACTGTGACTAAATAAAACAGCGTATAAGCAGAAAACTCATAACTTAGTTAGCTTATTCTTCAGTTAAGTTCATCAGGACATTATTCAGCACATTAACAGTAAGTAGATGCAGTATAACAGAACGGATCAAAAGTCACACACATGAACACCAAGATATAAGGTGGAAACCCAATGTGGGTGAAAACCACCTGCTGCAAGTTATCTCTATCTTTCTTTAAGAAACTTCAGTTTACAATCTTTTGTACTGGTGCAGCCTTATACCAGTACGCAGGCTACAACCTGCAGAAGGCTACAACCTTCTCTCGTTCTCCAAACTTCCTTGGAAGGGAGCTCCAACCCCCCTGTTCTTGTACTAGCCAAGATACTAGTACGTAGGTGCTGACCTACAATCTTCTTTTCTTCAGGTATCACCTTTCATACATTTTCAGACTTGAATATTCCTGAAGCACAACATTACAATCTGAAGACCACAATTCATTCAATTTCCACAACAGATCATTGAAGCATAAAACAACCAAACTCTGAATCACTGAACCACTGAACCCTGTCAATCACCAGTTATCAGAACACAGAGCAGACTACAGAACTCTGCAATAACTGTCAGACCCCACTGTAAACCCAAAAACAAGCTTCAAAAGATATACGCTACTTCAAGGAGCCAAACCCGCGTATACACGCTCTTTTACCGAAGCCAACCTGCGTACAGATCTAAAAATAAACTTTCTCAATTTGCAGCTGTACCAGACATTAGTTAGATCCAGAACATAGCATTGCGACAATATGCAGATCTAGAAATAAGCATAATCAACCATATCATGATAGTGCATTTCAAACCATTAGATCCCGATCTATCCTTAGATCTAGTCTTCCATCAACCAATGTGATCTCTCCTTGGCTTAGATCAAGCAACCCAGCACCTGCAAATCAGATCTCTTTCACTCTTAGATATTCAAGCCCTTGTCGAAAGATGATTTTGCCTAATGATCTTCTTCTCCTTATATAGTCTTAGGCCTAGCTCAATACCAAGAGCCAAAACCATAGTAACACAATACCATCAACTTCAAAACTAGGGATCGACACGCCCGTCGAGACACAATGGTCCGAAATCATAGGCACAACTTCCAAGGACTAACCACCATGGACCAAAGGAACCTTTCCACATACACGCGCTTTTTATGAATCGAACTAGCGTGTACACGCGACTTGGGCTTAACGAAACGGCGTGTATGAGCTTCCTTGGCATGTTGTACTGAGATCTGTCTTCTGATTAAGATGCCATCACTTGTACCAACCTCTGAGCACTTGTACCATCCTCTGAGTGAGTTGCCATCAAGGACAACACTTGAATCATAATGCCAACAAAAATTATGAATGCTAAATCCTCTTGGTGATGTGGCAGGTGGATTAGAGATGGTGGTGAAAGGTTAGATGGCTTGGGAGGCAAGTAGGGGTCTTCTCCTATCTTCCTAGATTTTTTTTCCACAATTCGGCCTCAAAACAAGCCACTACAGGTCGTCCTACAGGATGTCCTAATGCTTCCTACAGGATGTCCTAATGCTCCTACAGGATCCCCTGTATTCCTACAGGATCCGACCGAGAGAAATAGGAGTGATTTGGAAGGTGGTGTAGGGCTTAGGGAAGGTGAATGGTGGGAGAAATAAGGCAAGGGAGTGGCCAGGACTTCTTCAGATCTCAAAACAAAGTTTTTAATATGGTTGGATTTGATCAACAAACCTGGAAAGTTGTTCTTATGGAATGATGAATTAGTTGAGGGACTTAGTGGCTTTTGGTGTTCATGGATGGATGAGGTTAGGCTGGGGTTGCTGGTCATGAGGTCTCCCTGCACTATTGAAACACCCACATTGCATCAATCATTGGCATTTATCCATGAATAATGTCAAATAAGAAAGATTCTCAATCAACTTAAGAAAACAAAATTTCATTATCTAGTTTCCTAGTTCATGCATGGAAATACTTGCAGAGTAATGTGAAACACTATGTAGAGTAATGTGAAACACTATGAGATCTAACACAAGGCTGAAGATATCAGAAATGACAATTGAATCCTATTCATGAAACTGACAAGATGTTGGCCTAAGTAGCAAAAAACCCGAAATTCCATAAGAAATATGAATTTTCTCTTTTTGGGGCCACATAGGAGTTCTTTCCTCAAACCATGGTCCCTGAAGGGAGGATTGAGGCCAAACCTACCTACTATCAGATTTTTGTTATTCCTTTATCTTTCTATGCTACTGCTAAAGCAATGCACAAATGGAAGCAAACTAATCAAATTCACAACTACTTGCAATGAAATAATGCTAAAACCAATTCAACCATTAATCTATGAAATCAACTAAGCATACAAGTAAAAGAAGAGGAGCCTTTGCTGCTAGGGTTGGGCCCTAACCCAAGAGCTTCAGCCCTCTGAGTCAACTCAGTGTTGGATCAAGGAAATGCTCATTCTCATTATCATATCAGAAAAATTACATAACAATGTCTTCCACAAGTCTTGAACTTGAAAATTCTTAGTGCTCTTACATAAAAAATCTGAATCCTAATGAGGCTCTAGGCCTCCTTATTTATACAACTGAAGTCTCCAACGACTTCCTTAAATCTAGAGAGGATTGGCTCCCAAACTCAAGATGAAATGGCTCTTAACTGTCACTAGCTCAGCTGCCTTTTGATCGTCATGACTCAGCTGCTTTCAACTCCGAGCTATTGTGATTTGATGGAGGAATATTAGAATGAGTGAGGATTAAATGAGGAGGATCTACCTCCTACAATCTCTCCTCCTTGTCTCATTCGAGTTTCTACCCTTAGCCAAAATTGTCATGATTTGTTCTCAAAATCCTGCAATCAATGCACATTAGACCACTAGACATAACATCTTACTTTTACTCATCTCATTAAGCAAAATATGATTAAAATATGTAAGGAATTATGATAAGAGTTTATTTTAATAAGCTTGGAGGTGTATTAAGGTCCATATAGTTACCCAATGATGAGGCTCATCAGCTACAGCTTCCTGTGAAGGCGTCGTTGGGTATCGAATCTGATGATGGTAATAAGAGGAGCTTCAGTCATTTAATGCTTCCTCAAACCCGCGGTTGATGCATTCCCCATGGTCACCTTGATCGCCTATCATGGAGGGGCAAAAGAGGAGGAAAGGAAAAGGTAGGCGGAGGATTCTCAAGGAGGCTTATGCGAGATTTACCAAGGTAAATTAGAGTGGGGATGGGGATGGAAGAGATTTTGATCTCTTTATGACATATGTGAATGAGGCTAGGAAGAAAGGAAGGGGTCTAGAGTGTTCCTTATCCCACTTAAGGCGCACCAAGTTGTTATCCACTGCAGATAAGGATTTTCCAATGGTATGAGGAGCCCCGAAAATCAAATGTCGAGGGAATTTTCTCATCAAAACTGGAAAAGGGCATACCTACTTGTCACGAGGAGGTCAAGAGTTTGGTTCCTGAGAAGCCCAGGGTGAGAAAATGGTGGAGTTTGAAGGACCTTTTGTTTAGGAGTTCCAGTGAGGGACGGGCCCAGGGAAAGGATAGGCTCTAGGGTCTGTCTATTGCCCCTACGAAGCAATCCAAGAAGCGTGGGAGTGTTGAGAAATATAAGCAGTTGAAACCCACTAAGAAAAGTTCAAATTTAGGGACAAAGCACTAGAAGGATTTAAACAGTTGCAATGTTAAATCAATTTCAAGTAAGAGGCAGGAGGATCGAAGAATTGTACTGTGAATCCTCAATCTGGGGGAAGTTTTACCAAGTCTGTTAGGAAGATGCCAATTTCACTTCATGAGCTCCATTATACTGCCAATAGGGCACAATATGAGGAGCTGAAGAAAAAGGCCTTTTTTCCTTATAGACAAGGATTTTTTCCTTATAGACAATGTATGCTTGGGTGTTTGGGCTTCACTTATAAAGGTTATACTTCCATGAATGGATTGACTAGGATCTTGAACATTGTTTCTTGATGAGTTCTCCCCAAAACGTGGATCTGGAGCAGGGCACAATGCCCATTCTTAGTAATGAATGGTTTGTGCCTATTTTCTTTTGTAATTTCCATATTGAAAATTTGTTTCTAAGCCTTTTTATGTTTTCATTTAAGTGCAATCCATTCAGGGCCAATGGATTTTTATTTCTTGAAAATATGGCAATTAGGCCACATAGAATAAGGTAACATTCGACCTGCAATAGTCATTTGAGATGCTTCTACTAGATATATAATGTGTGGAGCTTGGTTAAAATGAGGACTACTGAAGATCCTGCTACTAGAGCAGTGGGGAAGTTGTCAAAATCTATCATTTTTAAGCAATTCAGAGGTAATGATGTGTAGTGTGTTGAAAGATAAAACTTTTGAAGGAAATATGGGAGAGAAATAAAAGCTACTGATTGGTAGCATGAGATTTCCATTCATTGGAGAAACTCAAAACTATTTCTCCATTCAAGACCTCTGATGGTGGTCGCTTCCTTCAAAAAAAATAATTCTAAGGTATCTAATTTAGTTCTTCGTACTAGTTTTTCATTGTTGCACCCATATTATTTTTTTTGTTTTTCAATTTATTTATTCATGCTATTGTGCATTTGAGATATAATGAAAAGATTTATTGGGTATTGAATTAATGAACATGTATGGAAACATATTCAAAATCCACATATTTGGGAAACCTACAATCATAACGGCTAGTGTAGAAACAAACCAATTTGTTTTCCAAAACGAAGGTCGATTGTTTAAGAGTGCTTATTTGTATCTTCATATTCTTGATGGGTTTACTTGTATCTTCATGGGTGGGAGCTTCTTTCCTTTGGGTTGGAGAATGGTTCATAAAGAAAATGCCTCTTGTCAAACATATCTACTCAGTCTCTGTTGGCTTATATGGGCCTGACCCAAGTTTGGAAGAGTTATTTAGCCAAACAAATCCCGCAGCTACCGACCCTTTCGGCAACAGCCCACGGAGCACGGACTGAGGTCTCACCCGAGGTAGTAGGGGAGGGTGCTAGAACCAGGTTTCCGGACCCTTGGGATGTCTAGATGTGGTCTAGAGACTTCGCGCACAGTTCTGCAGCCTCGCGCTGCTCTGCTTCCTCGCAAATCCGAACAGGACTACTTCTCAATATTAATTACTTAGAATGTTGTTATAGGTCAAATCTAATTGTTGATGGTCTTTAAGCAAACATTTAATCAAGATACCCAGTGTGCGCACTTAACAAAAATACAGATTTGCATTAACCCAGAACATAATCATGCGCATAAAGAATCAATAGAAACATTAATCATAAATTCACCAGATCTGCAACAGCTCAGAATAACACAGAGTTTCAACATCAACTTATCTTTATTTCCACTTTATCCTTGATACATCAGATCTACCCTGCGCACTCAACTACAGGGGTCCGCGCACACATCTGCAGACTCTACCAGGCCTCTGCGCACACAGTTAGAGAGCCTCTATCACCCAATACCCTCGACTCAGACTTACAAACACCTTCACAG
The DNA here is from genome assembly GCA_031772625.1 of Pinus tabuliformis. Taxonomy (NCBI): domain Eukaryota; kingdom Viridiplantae; phylum Streptophyta; class Pinopsida; order Pinales; family Pinaceae; genus Pinus; species Pinus tabuliformis. The sequence continues at coordinate 552,933,326 of CM062811.1, read as the reverse complement.
ACCCATAGCACTATCATTCATTCTCCTCCAACAAAACGGACTTCTACCCTAAGAGCCCCGCTCTATTTATACCTTCACATGGTCTGCGAACCATGGGTAGGCCGACTTACTTCCTATTATTCTACATTATTTCTTGGGAAGACAACCCTTTGACTTGACCTTTTACATTTCATGCTCTCCATATTTTGGAGTTTTGCAATATTTTTATCCTATCTTCAGACCCAAAACGGTTACGCAGGACCTCCGCTACCCAACAGTCCCCCAACACAATCATTGTGACTTGTCCCGAGTCACTCGTCAGTGCGGCAAGACGCGCTGCCGTGGCTTCGCAGTTCACCTCCCTTTGAGTGACGCTCGTCATCCTGCTGCTCCTTCGTTGTGTCCTGCAACGCTTCGTCCGGCTCCTGCTTCGCTGTTTCTACCAACATGTGCAACCGATAATGCTCATTCTATTCTGCTTAGTTAACACATAACACCCCCTCATAGGATTTTAGCTCTAGCAGGGGAGCCGCATACGGGACCTCCTTGTACCACCGCAGCCACTTCCAACCTTCGTATCTACTCTTCGCATTATCTGTTGCAGCTTGTGTTGCAATTTTGGAAGACCCTTGTTGTTGTCCACGAGATCCCAATTCTCAAAGTTCATTAGAGATGACTTATTTACTCCATTTCTACCAATGGTCTCTGTCTTTCCATGCTTTATCCTTCTTTTTGTGGTTCGTCGGCCTACCCCCAGGTGAGGCAGCGACATCAGGACCAATTCTGCTTTGTGTCTTCCATATTCCGGGGCATCCCCTACTGGTGATGTTGAACTCTGCGTGGTGCCTACAGCTGTCAACACCCTTTTCTTCAGAGAACCCTGCCTCTCTAGCGGCAATATCCCGACCCTTGGGCTTACTCCTTATGCAGACAGAAAAAACAGTTCCATAGTGGTAACCAACTTGCGTTCTTTAGAAGCGTAGTTCTCCCGGTGGATGCTGCCTTGTGATTTATAATCATTTCGAATTTCAAATTCGTTGGCTCCCGCCTGTTCTATCAGCCTCGTGTTAAACCTGTGGCAGATCATTTCATATCGGGCTCGTACCTTTTCTCTTAATTGCCCACTGCCCACTCCCTTTTTCCATAATGCAGACATCTTATCATGAATAGTGACAGCAATGGTCACATCTCCGCTTATCAACGCAACAGCGCAATCCTTTCCACGCAACCATGATACTTATGCCTGTCCAAATCTACGTGCACCCTAGCAATCACACATCCTTCCCCCAGATTTCTTTGCCGTCTCGCGCTCTCTTTCAACTGGCTGGAGCGATGAGACTGTCCTTCGGATGGTTAGTTAGGTGGTCGGCCCACCCATGTAGAGCTTCAGGTGACTACCATTTACTCGTCCCAGGAAGGGGTCTCCATTGAGTTTAGCAAGCTGACCCGCACCCCCATCGGTAACTTCTTTGACGACATAGGGTCCCAGCCAATGCATTCTCACTTTTCCAGGGAATTTCTCGAACTTGCTATCATTTAGTAATACTAGATCATTCTCCTTGAAAGTGCGCACCTTGATATGGCAATCATGCCATGCTTTTTCTTGTTGTTTCTGTACTTGCTGATGAAATCCAGCCAAAAACCTTTCCTCTTCCAGTTCTTCTAGCTGCACAAGCCATTCCTCCAAAGCCCCACGGTTTGCCATACCTGTTATTGTCGCTATCCGCAGACTAGGCACAATGCATTCCATAGGCATCACGAACTTCTTGCCATAGACTAAACGAAAAGGTTTCTGGCCCATCAACTTATTACACGTGGTTTGGTATGCCCATAGCATAGCAGGAATGTGCAAGTCCCAGTCATTTCATTGTGCATTACAGACCTTCGTCAACGCAGTCTCCAGAATTTTGTTGAATGCCTCCATGGTCCCATTTTCTTGCGAGTGATAAGGTGTACTCTGTTGATGATATATATGGAATTCCTCAGTAAGTGCACTGATTGTTTCATTCAGGAATTGCATTCCCCGACCACTCATGAGAACTTTGGGACATCCAAACCTTGTTAACACATTCTCGAACAAAAACTTCACAGTTGTCGCAGTTGTGCAGTCCTTAACCGGCTGTGCTTCTGCCCACCTAGTTAAATATTCTATCGCGGTCATGATATAGTGTGTGCCCATCTTTCCTCGCGGTGCGATAGGTCCTACGAAGTCGATTGCCCACTTCTCGAATGGCTGCAGTGTTATCTGTGGCTTGAGTGGCATTTCATCTCTCCGCGATGGTTTCCCTGTCCATTGACATACGTCGTAGGCTCAATAATATGCTTTCAAATCTTGATGCAGAGTAGGCCACCATAATCCTGCGTGAAGAATCTTCTGGGTTGTGTCGCAACCCACATAATGTACGCCATCAACCCCTTCATGTGCTTCAGCCAGGATCTGTCCTCGCTCGAACTCTGGGACATACCTGCATAATATTTCGTCATTGCCCATTTTGTAGAGGTGCCCTGCAATCACGGTAAAGTTTGTCGCGCATATCACTAATTCCTTCTTCTGCTAAATAGAATACCCCTACGGCACAGTTCCTGTAGTTACGAAATGGATTATATCCTCAAAGTGGCCATCCGCTATGCATACTGCATACAACTGTGCATCTGAGAGTCCGTCCTCTAAATTTGTGGGCTCCTCGCCGGTCTTAATTCAGGATAGGTGATCCAGTCCTGTGTTTAGACTCCCCAGATTTACAACGACCTTGAAGTCATATTCTTGGAATAACAACAATCACCTACAAATGCGCCCCCCCAACATAGGCTTATTCACTAGGTACTTGAGCACAGAGTGATCAGTATACATCTTAAAATGGCCTCCAAGTAGATAGTGGTAGTATTTTTGAAGTGCGTATACCATCGCTAGTCCCTCTCGCTCAGTAATGGAGTAATTCTTCTTAGCTTTTTCCAACTGGCGGCTTGTGAACACAATCGGGTGATCAATTCCCTCCGCTCCCGGCTGAGTAAGTACCGCCCCCAACACGATACACGACGCGTCGACATGCACATGAAATTCGACATCCCATTTCGGAAAGACCAATATAGGGGCGAATGCCATCTTTTCCTTAAGAGTTTACAGACTTTTGTTGCACTCCTCATTCTAGCAATAAGTAGCATCCTTCTTCAGCAACTGTTCCATTGGAGTCGTGATCTGGGCGTAGCTTTTGATGAAATTATGATAGTAGCCTGTGTGTCCCAATGTAGCGCGTAGTTGTTTGACACTTCGCGGTGCTTGTAGATTGAGTATGACAACGATCTTTGTTGGATCCACCATCAGACCCTACTTACAAACCACATAGCCAAGCAGGTTCCCGAAGGGGATGAGGAAAGTACACTTCTTCAGGTTTAGCGCAATCTGGTGTCATCAAAAAGTATCTAGCATTAACCTTAGGCTTGCGATATGTTTCTTAACTAGTTCGAATACAGTCCAGTCATCAAGATAGACCTCTAAGAACTTATGTATAAATTCCTTGAATGCAGCTACCACAATGCATGAGAATATCATCGGCGCATTCTTCAGTCCAAAAGGCATCACCATATACTGAAAAAAACCCCATTCAATGGTGAACGTTGTTTTACTCCTGTCCTCTGGCGCGATTTTGATCTAGTGGTATCTTGAGAACCCGTCCGTGAAGGAGTAGGCTTCCTCCCCATCCACATTTTCCAGTACTTCATCTGTAAAGGGTGTTGGAAACAGATCGTTAACACAGGCATCATTTAGCTTCCTGAGATCCACACAGATGTGAATCTCACCCTTCTGTTTCTTTTCCTGCACAACCATGGGACTTACCCAGTCAGATTCCTCAACTGGTTCAATGATTCCCGCCGTCAGCATCTTGTCCTATTCTTCGCAGACCTTTTCTTTGTATTTTGGATTCAATTGGTAGGGTTGCTGCTTAACTAGCTTCGCATCTAGCTTCAACGTTATCTTCATCGCTCCCAGGTCTCCAAGGATCCTTTTTAACTCCGTGATTTTCGCTGGGAATAAATCTTGATCTTCCTGAAGCAACTCGACGAATTTTTCCACCATGGCGCCATCCCAATAGTCCCCAAGCGTTGAATACTTCGGCTCTTCTTCTGTTCCAATATTTACTTGTTTTGTTTTCAACGGCACCATGATGTTTGGATCTTCAATTTTGGGTCTGCGCACCTCATGGCTTCCTTCTGATTCTGGAATATTGATGTTTCGCGGGTCGTCCTCATCATCTTCTACCTGTACATTGTAACATTCCAAAGCGTTGCTTAGCTGCCGCGACTAGTCTAGCTGCTCGATTTCTTCTGGTTCCGGTGGCGTTTTGAAAATAGTGGCCTTCACTAGTTGTAATGCATCGTCCACGGTATCCATCCATTGGTCTTCAGAGAGGAATGTTGCTAGAAACCATTCGTGCAAGATATCCCATTCGCCTGTGCCATGTCGGAGCTCTGTTTCAGTATACCAATTTCTTGGGATGACATCCAGGGTATGATAAAATAAGTGCACCCACTCTGGTTGAGGCTCCTCGCCATACACTTTGGTCCATCTGGTAAGGTGCATGCGTGGATCATCACGTCCATTGTACTTCTCTGTTATTCGTAGATCCGACTTCCCAAATCTTATCTTCATCATGCGCCTACAGTTGCACCAGTCTTCAAAAGTTCCCTCATGGGTGCCCAACCATCGTGCAGGTGTCGCGCGCAGTCTCCATTTTAACGCATCAAACCATAGTCAGGAATTCCTCTACGATTGTTAGACCATCATACATCGACAGGTCACGGTCCTGAGCTCGAACACAATAAAAGGAGTTGGTCACCATATTGCAGTGTAGCGTGGTTACTCCGTTCAACCTGGTACGCCACCGCTCGTCTTCTTCATCTGAATCGTTGGTGCAATATTTTTCATAGCCCCATAATAGTCTCCTTTCCTCCATTGGCTTGTCCCATTGTGGCCTATGTGCAACAATCTTGTAGATACAATTCAATTCATCGTCTCCTTCTTCGTTGCGCACCAGTTCCATATAGCATGGTCCCTCGGTTGGATCTAGCGGAATGACTATGGAGAGTGACTTCTTCTCAAATATCATCTTCCGCTGCTTTAAATTAATAACCCCATTCATGTCGGTAGCCCAGTCTATCCCTAATAGTGCAAGGTAAGGGCTATTTTCATCCACGATTTCAATGACTTCAAAATCTGTCCGAGTACTTGCGTCGTTGATATCTACCATAATTCCTTGTAGCCTTCCCATGGGTAGGATCTTTTGCTGGTTTACCATCCTTAATTGAATAGGAGACCATTGTAGTGTGGGCTTACCCATTTGCTCCCAGGTTTGTTTAGGCAGTACGTTTGCATATGAGCCCAAGTCCAAAATGACCTGATCCATATCATAATCACCAATATGCGCTATTAAGTGCATTTCCCACCCAGTCCGTGACACATGCCTTCCCAATTTTCGAACTTCGCGAGGTTCACTCCACCTGGCGCATATATTTATCAATTCTTGTAAGCCTTTAACTGCCCTGTTGTCACGAAGAAACTTTATGCATGTCTCTAAGAAGGTAGTTAGCATCGAGGGATCCCTACCTGGCTTAGGCCGATCCCTACTACCCGGGGTAGAGACCTCCGCGAAGCTCTCCCTAGCTTCCAGATATGTCTTCCTACCAACCCCTGCATCTTCCTTAGCTAAATTCCCTTTTTCTTCTCCTGTGGTCGTGCCACTTCTCAGTACCATGCTAATATTTGGGTCTTCATCGCAGGGTTCAAACCTCATCATCTGCATATTTTGCATCGTTGTGGGTGGCACTGCCCTTTTTTCACAAATCTGTGCTATCAATGTGGGGCAATCTATCAGCTCATGATCGAATTTCTCATAGTAAGTGCATGATATTTTGGTTGGGTTGGTACAATCCCATGCGTAATGTCCTGGTCCTCCACAATTGTAATAGATTAGTTGTCCACGGCCCCTTCCTAGCCCCATTCCGCCCTGTCCTCTCCCGCGTCCCTGGAACCCAACAAGCGCGATCGTTGTGGCTGGATCCTAACCTCGCGCCTCAGTCTACATTCTGTAGGTAGGGGACTGGTCCATAAACAATTGATAGCTATGACAGTCTTGTTCCTTGTGGCCTACCGATCTACAAAAGTTGCAAAAGAGATGCTGGGGGGTCTAGTTAAATTTTGGCAATAGGTGACAGTTATCTGTGTTATGCTTTCCTCCCACCTGACAGTTTGTGCACCAGAGGGGAGTCATCACACTTGGCCCTGCATGTGCCTTTGGTCGGAACGGTGTTGGTCCCCCCCATTGCCACATAATTCGTAAAGATTGGGCAGTGATCTTTATCATGCCCCTAACTTCTGCACTTTATACACCATACTTCCTCCCAGATTTCTGGGTGAGGTGCCTGGTCCTGTTTTATTTTCTTCATTTCCAAACACAAGTTTTGTATTTGCGCTTGGATCTGCTGAACTCCCAACTTCAGGTCCTGTAACGGAGTCTCGTGCAACCTCATCACTGTCTCAAATGCTTCCACTTGGGTTGATATCTTTTGTTGTGGCAATGTAGTCCTCAGATGTGGTGTTAATGATGCTACAAACCAAGCGCAGTGTTGCGCATCTGACAATGTCATGTTTGCTTCACGGATGGTACTTTTCAGTCTTTGATCTAGATCCCACAATGTTTCACCAGACATCATCGCGATCTCCTTGAACCCTATGATCGACTATGTTTCTGACTTCAGCCGACTAAATTCTTTCTTCAGTTCGATCTAGATCTCTGCTTTTCCTGCAGTCGGATGATCGCTTGAGTACTTTATGTACCAAGTCAGTGCTCGGTCCTATAGCGCACTACCTAAGGTAGCCTTTCTGATATTGTCGTCCATAATTCTGTGTGGGTCCCATACCGATGTTACAACGAACCAAAATTGTTTTGGATCTTCGTTTCTTGCTCCTTTGAATATCGGCAGCTGGATCGCGCTTGTCATTTTTTATCTCTGGCTTGCACGTCGATGTACTCTGAACTACTACTGCTCCTGATCTCTTCGATCTTCAACTTTCTTCTCTATCACGTTCCAGCGTTCCCACATCAAACACCCCTTAGGCAGATCCTGGTCCTGGCAACGGAACCATTTGTTGGCTTATATGGGTCTGACCCAGGTTCGGAAGAGTTACTTAGCCAAACAAATCTTGCAGCTACGGCCCTTTCGGCAACAGCCCACGGAGTGCAGACTGAGGTCTCACTCGAGGTAGCAGGGGAGGGTGCTAGAACCAGGTTTCCACACCCTTGGGATGTCTAAATGTGGTCTGGAGACTTCACGCGCTGTTCTGCAGCCTCGCACTGCTCTGCTTCTGCGCAGTTTCGAACAGGACTACTTCGGTATATTAATTAATTAGAATGTTATTATAGGTCAGATATAATTGTGATGGTCTTTAAGCAAACATTTAATCAAGATACCCAGTGTGCACACTTAACAAAAATACAGATTTGCATTAACCTAGAACATAATCAGGCCCATAAAGAATCAATAGAAACATTAATCATAAATCACTAGATCTGCAATAGCTCATATTAACACAGAGTTCCAACATCAACTTATCTTTATTTCCACTTTATCCTCGATACATCTAGATCTAGCCTGCGCACTCAGTGCAGGGGTCCGCGCACATAGCTGCGGACTCTACCAGGCCTCTGCGCACATAGCTGCAGAGCTTCTATCACCCAATACCCTTGACTCGGACTTATAAACGACTTCACAGACCCATAGCACTATCATTCATTCTCCTCCAACAAAATTGACTTCTACCCTTAGAGCTCCGCTCTATTTATACCTTCCCATGGTCTGCAAACCATGGGTAGTGTTGGGTCTTGAAAATGTCATTCATTTCCATTACACTTTCACTATTATGTCCATTATATCACCTCCATTTCACCTCCATTTCACTACTATGTCACCACATTCATCCCACTCTCATTATCATTGGGCCACATTTGTGTTTTTCCAATCTTTATTAATTCTAAGCCTTTTAAGTGAATTTGTGGTTAAAAATTAGAAAATAATGTGCATATGCTTATACCTAACAAATGGGTTGAGATTGTTCACATGTGTAGGTTGAAAGGAGGCTTTTAGAAGACCCTTATGCGGCACTCTAAGGCTAGATTCGAATTTGAGTGGAAAGAATCATGGGATCATGAGGATATGTGTCACATCTCCTAATTATATTGTAACTCTAAGAAGACATGTGTCTTATCAGTTCCTATTTTGATTAGGACTCTAGAGGTAGAGGGAGAGATTCATGGACTCTCATTAATGAGATGGCTTCTCATCTTTTTGTATAAATAGGAGATCTCTCTCCTTCATTTGTTAGCTTGTGAGTTCTTAAGTCTTAGCTTGTTAGTTCTTAAGCTTGTTAGCTTGTGAGATGGCTTTGGAAAGCTTTGGAGAGCTTTGTTGTACTTTGTAATTTTGAAGAATTTGAATAAAGCTTTGATGTTCTCAACATGGAAGGAGATGTGAAGTAGATGTCATGGAGCATATTAGAATGTAAGGTAGAGTAGATTTCATTTTGTAATTTTGCTTTGATTTCATTATGTCATTTGATTGCTTTCAAGTTGATAGTTTAGATTTTCCATTATTCAATTTTAATTCATGTAAGTGTGTTCAAGCGGTTGATTGTAGTTTAGTTTTTCTTTACATGTTTTTGCATGAAATAGTGACATGAGATTTTCCTCTCTGTTGACTTTGTTTTTTTTATCTTTTCAATTTCAGTTATGCTTTGATTTCAGTCTTATTCATTTGCTTTGTTAGTTAGTTTAGATATTAGATTGCTCAAGTTGTTGATGATTACCTCCGAAAGCCATAGCGAGACTAACCGGCGAGGGGTCAGACTATGAATTGATGTGATTTGATTTTAAGTTTCCTTTTCAGCAATTAGATATCAGATTGCTCAAGTTGTTGATGATTACCTCCGAAAGCCATAGCGAGACTAACTGGCGAGGGGTCAGACTATGAATTGATGTGATTTGATTTTAAGTTTACTTTTCTGCGATTAGATATTAGATTGCTCAAGTTGTTGATGATTACCTCCGAAAGCCATAGCGAGACTAACTGGCGAGCTATCAGACTATGAATTGATGTGATATGATTTTAGTTTTACTTTTCTGCAATTAGATATTAAATTGCTGATATCATTGACAGTTACCTCCGAAAGCCATAGTGGGACTAATGGCGAAGGATCGAATTATGAATGTGTAATTTGATTTTAGTTTTACTTTCCTTGCAATTTTTGATTTGTTTGAGTGCAATAGCTTAACTTTTATTTCCGTATTTAGACAAGCAGTAGAGACAGTGATTTCATGATCAGTATTTCATCTTTTGTTTGATTGAAGTAGCTACATACTTACACTTTTGTTTAAGTACTAATTCCATCAATAACATGTTTTAAGATCTTTTGAAGTGCTAAGTTTTGGAAGTTACCATTAGGGACATATACCTTGTCTTGAAATCTACATCCATACTTGACCTTTAAAAGTATTCTTAAGACCTTAGAATAGGATTTCCATTTGCATTAGATACTTTAGGAGATTAACAAGAACAAAACCCCAAAACAAAATAAAATCTATAAAACAACGAAGTAAGAAAAAGGATAACTAAGCACATATGGTGCACCACACTTCATCAGTTTACGATACCCGGATTGATAATTTATGTAGAGAAATTTAAGATGTTAAATTGACTAGACAGGTAGGCCGACTTACTTCCTATTATTCTACATTATTTCTTGGGTGGACAACCCTTTGACTCGAACTTTCGCGCTCCACATATTTTGGAGTTTTACAATATTTTTATCCTATCTTCAGCCCAAAACAGTTACACGGGACCTCCGCTACCCAACAGTCTCGAAGCAAATAAGTGCTACCATTTCTCTAGATATTCCTGAGATTAGACATCATATATTGGGCTTTTTAAAAACATGTTATTGGCATGTTAAATTGTATAAATCCCTTTTATTAGCTACATGTGCATGTCTTCGTTTGACTTTGAGGATCATAAGCATGATTTGGTATTTTGCATTTCTTTTAGGCTTTAGCACATTTACATTTTAGAAACATGTTTTATTGTATAATCAAATATCAGGTCTAGAAAATGCCAGATCACTAACACTAAGGAAATAATTTTTTCCTCTAATTTATAGTCAAATTTCAAGAGAGTATGCATTCATGTTTTCAATATTGGTGATATTATTTTCTTATGCCTATTTGATATTGTAGAAAATATATCTAATGAAGCTTTTCCATATATTGAAATATAATGGATTCCTAGCTTTCCATTCAATGAGATATGAATTGGTCAAATACAATAAATTTTTGGATACATGTATTATTAATTGAAGAGTTGAAGTTATGATTGTGGATAAGGTGGTGATTTTTTATTGTTTTGTTAGAAAGTGTTTTTAAAGCTTATACATGGCTTATTCTTTGCATACCAAAACACAAGGGCCTTTAAAGAAGTTGCAATTATTCGGCATCCACATGTAGGGGAATATTCCTTTGGTTTTATTACATCATCACTTGTCCTTCAAGTTGTTTCTTATGCTTTAGATATCCTTGAAGATGCTTTAGATATCCTTGAAGTTGAGTTAATACTGAAGCATTCCACATGAATGTTGAAATTGAGTGGAAGATGGAAATGTTTCTTGCATATCTGCAAATTGATATCTATTTGCAGATTATCATTATTGTCATAAATAAAACTCCATGTTTATTGGTAAACATGCAATGTCTTTTGACATGCTATAGTTTAAATAAATATTATTTCAATTTGTATGGAAGGTAGTTCTTACTTTTCTCCCATTGTCATATGCAGGTTGAGAGTGGAGATGAAGAACTCTGTAGTGTCTATGTTCCCATGAATCATCTATATATTGGTGACATTTTCCTTGTTAACTCTAAATATATTATTCAACCAAACTTATTTTTTTGTGAAAGCATAGGTTGGTAGTCATGCATTTTTATTTCATTATTGTTATTATTTATGGTGTATATGTTTCCATGATATATTTCATTCTTTTTGGGATTTTGTTTCATAGATCTAGGGATGATACTTTACCCTCTTCTTTTCACTTTCCAAAACATGTTCTTTCCATTCTATTTTACGCTATAGTTTGCAATAAAATTAGCTATCCATCCTTACTTCCTTGGAGGCGTGTGTTGTGACTTCATATCCCAACTTCATTGGAGACTGTGATATCCCCAACTTTGATTTTTTTTATTTAACAGGATTAACTAAGTTTATTGGGGAAGTGCTAAGCATAGCAAAAATTTGTAATCTGAGCATTGAAGGCATTTTTGGTACATGGGACTTAGGAAAACTCGATTTTTTGGAAAGGAGGTTGAAATATTTAGATGGCGGACCCACAAGGAAAGGTGAGGAAACAATTGTAAATAGAGGGTTGAAGGCAGCATTGGGTACCTTTTGATAATTTGACATTTACACATTGTTGCTCTAATTGTTCAGCTGAGTCACAAGTGTTGTTTAGCACCAGAGGTTTCCAAGGGGAAATATCACCCTCTTCTTCGGTGGACCACGAGTGCCACCCTAGGGAGGTATTGTCATGACTTTGTGGGGACTTGAAGGACTAGTCTCAGGTTGTACGACTTGCCTTAGCTTCATTCTGGACACATAAGAAGAACCACACAGTTCTTGGGTGAAGTGGGGCACTGAAATTAGAGGCTATACCATTGCTGGGCACTGAAATTGAGGAGGATTGAGGAGGATTGTTGTAGTGTGAAGATCAGAGATTGATAGGAGCAACCACAGTAACAAAATTCGAATTTGGTGGAGGGCCAAGCTGTGAAGGGCCAAATTTTGAAGTTTGGAACCAAGGGAAACCCTTTCTGGTTTATTATGGGTTTTTAACAAGGATTCCATATCTAAAATTGCAGAATTTTCTGGGTAGATTTGAGGGGTCAAACAGAGGTCCCAACTCAGCTAGCAGTAAGAGGAGCTAGGGAAAATTTGGGCCAATAATCTAAGGTCAACATTTGGCCAATTCCTTCGTGGTTTTTGTGGGTTTTTGGTGGATAGCTCGGGGTTAATTTCTCGAAATTTTCCAAGCACTGGAGGAGGCCCTAGCAGTAGTTCTTCACAGCCAACAACATATTTCTTGACAGTTTCAGTGCAGAGCCAGGAGAGAGCCGCATCAGATTTGGGAGGGACTTCTTATTATTCATTTGGGCTTAGCTAGCTTGCCTTGAGCAAGCCCAGGTGCACTCTTTCTAGCACCTCATTGTACCCTCTTCATATTATAATAAAATGGCTCAGCAAAGCAGTTTTTGGTGCAATTTCATGGACTGATTCATGTGTTTGATTTTCATGGTTTTTATGTCTATGTTTGCTTTGTTATTTACTGTAAATATTCCCTAGGAATATTACATACCTACATTATGACTTCATATATTGTACATTTTTTGTAGTAGAAAGTAATCATAGGACGAAGGAGAAAGTTATTAATGTGGAATGGACTCCCAACATAGGGATACTGCATTGTAGTAGTAAGACTTGCAATTCTTATGAGCATCACATAGATAACAACCATAAGCCAAAGAGGGCCCACAAGGCATGACACCAAAACCAATTAGTGATGTTAATGGCAAAGTGAAGGAGGATGCTATAACATTGGGGACCTGCACTCCAAAGGAATGGAATCCCAACATGGGAACATGCCGCTTTGGTAATGAGACTTGAAACTATTACAAACCCCATATATATAGTCATTTTTTTGAACTAAAATATCATGGGAAATCCAAGGGATGCTTCCCCACATTTGTGGATGATATCCCTTGTAAACCTATTGACATAGACTTGTTTGTTTAACCTAGGGGGATTTGGTTTGGAGCTTCAGAAGCAAATGAGAAACTATTGGAATGGCCCATTTTAGGAATTTTGAGCATTTTCAAGGGAGTAGAGGCATAGTGCTTTCTCTTTCTTTGTCTTTGCAGAATCATGTGATTGCTTGTGGTTTGGATTCAGTAGGCATGTGTGTTTGGGTCATGTTCTTGATTTAGGACCACGTGATACATTTTTTTGTTTTGTATGCCCCTATCCTTAGCTTTGAGCAAGAATAGTTGTGGAATTGGATGGCCTCTTCTTTGTTGACAACTTAATGCATCTTTAGGGGGGACCTGACCATGTTTGAGTGCAAAGGAGACAAGTGTGGAGGTGGGGTTTTATATATGGACTTTATATATTGTACATATGTAGCAGTGGTATCCCTTTTTCTATATTTTCTCTTTTTTCTTTGACAAATAGTGTGGGTGTTGCCCAAGATGCTTATTGCATGATAATCCTTTGCAAGGTCACTATTGGGGACAATGATATGTTGGTTCATTTTATTATGAGATATGATTTATGTGCTTCCTTTAATTCTATGCAAAATGGAAAGTCCTCAAGATTGGATGGTTTTCCTTATGAAGTCTCTAAGTTCACGTGGGACTTTATTGGGGATCATATTTGTTGTTTAGATGTAGATTTTTTTTTTCTAGGTTCCTCTTTGAGTCCCTCAAGTCTCAATTATGGCTTGATGAAGCCTATTCCTAAGAATGCAATGAGAGACTCTATAGGTGGTTGGTAGCTTATTACTTTGCTTACCATTTCTTACAAATTTGTGGCAAAGGCTTTTGCTTTGAGGATCTGGTGAGTTTCCAAGTATGTAGTGCGACCGAAGTGGACTAGGTTTGTCTAGGGGTCTGGTCAACCTAGGAGGCAATGGAGTGGGCCAGAGAGATAGGGAAACAATGCCTTAAGTTGAAGATTGACTTTGAAAATCCTATGATCAAGTTGGTTGTTCTTTCATCTTTAAGATACATTGATGTGCTTAGGTTATGATTCACAGTGTGTGGGTATAATGAGTGATATTTTCACCAATTCCTTGGCCTTTGTTTTTTCATAAAGCCTTATCCCTATGGATAGTGTTACATTAGTTGATTCAATAGGGACATCCTTTGGTGCCTTATGAATGAGGTAAAATTCTTCCCCACATAAAACTTCAATGTGTTAACAAGAAAAAATAGGGAAGTATATATATACCAACATAGGAGCCCAAATGACACATATCAGAATTAGGAACATACATATGCCACTGCAAAATTTCCTTGCATTGCTTTTCTTTTCACCTAATTGATGCTTTGCACTAGAAAGAGTTATATTACACTCGACCAGATATAGACTTGCATAAATATCTTCCAACTGAATATCACACACAAATTCATTGTGTCATGTTTACAGAGTAATACATCAAACTTTTGCATGATCTGTCATGAATCAATGAGATGACAAATGTATAACATATAGAAATTTTCATGACTGATATCAAAGTATTTAAGGAAAATATTTGCATATTTTAGAAATAGGAAAAGGTTGTCTCTGCAGTGAAGATGACCTATGCATAGGATAAAAACACTCCAGAATCTTATATGGGGATTACTTTTGAGAATATTTTACAAATTTGTGTAACTATTTATATAGAAAACCAAATATGATGAGTAGCATCAATGTGATGGAATATGAAATCTAATTTATCTTCTGCAGATAATTATATCCATTTTTCCCAAATATAATATTTTACAAGAAACACGAAATTGAGGAAAGAATAACTAGTGATAAAATTAAAAACAAATGTTTTTAAGTCATGAAGAATTTATTATATGGAAAATAAGAAATGAATCTCCACAGTTAAAAGGCAGCATAGTTTTCCTTGAGGCTAACAAGCATGTTTCCACGTGATCTACACTAGCTATAAAAATAAACACTTGACAATATATGAGTGTTTATAGCATCAATCATTGTGCTTTTCGAGGTACTGCATGTGTACATGTACTTGATCAAAGAACACAAAAATTGGGTGTGAGCCTTTGAAGTCATGTAGGCTCGGGAATCATTCTAAGCACAAGATTATATTTAGTAGGGACGTTCTATTTGACAAATCTTGAAAAGGTGATTCATATTAATATATTTTGATATGAAAGAGTTTACAATGATCCAAGTTTCTGTAGTTGAGATAGCACAATGCTTCAGATTACAATGCATTCTATATTCCAATAAATTAAGGAATGAAGAGGACTCACTTTTCTATTTCGCCAAATAGAAAAGTTAGAAGGCATAATATCTCTGGCCTTTATTGCAGGAAGGCCTCACATTTCATATAATGATATTGTTCTGAGTGACACCCCAATACATTTCCTTAGTATATCATGATTCATTACTAATTACAACTACCTGAGTATATAATTAACACATAAATTTCCATTACCAATCTTTAAATATAAAATTAAATTAAATGCATGGTTTAAAATTAGCTTCATCATGCAGAAAAAATAAAATGTGTGAATAGGCATCCTACCAAGGCATTTGATATCGCTCTGGTTGTGCAACATTTTTTGTGAAAATCATATTTCACCTTTAAAGCAAAATGTAGAATCTAGATCCTTGTGGTGTTTGATAATTTGATTCAATATTATCAAGTAGAAAGCTTTTGGCATTTATTCACATGGTGACAAACATTTTTAATAGTATGGTATGCAATCGACATTTTCAGGTTGTGATTCCTAGATATTTCTCTCCTCACCATATTTTAAGGTGATATCTGGGGATATTTACTAGAAATTGGTAGTAATACCAACGATTTTAAAGAAATGGAGAATGTATTCAGCTTTCATGACATTCTAGGTGGCCAAAATTCAACTGTCTATGGACTCTTTGCCATTAAATTGGCAAAGAAATTAGCACAATTCTCTTATCTAAAAATCTCAGCAAGCCTAAAGACCATAAAATAGATATGGAAGTTAATCTGAGGACTGAAGGGTGATACTGGCTAAATTGAATGGCGGAAAGATAATATTAACAGAATTGCCTCCTTTGTTTATGGATATGCAGAAAAAAATACAAATGATGGGAACCACTCCCCCCAGTTGGGAAACCCATTCCCCTGGTTCTCTCATTACTGGGTGTGATAAAAGAGAAGAGAAACATTCTAGATTGTCCACAAACACTGTCGGGAATGTCAAGAACATTCTTGATGACATTTTGGGAGCTGCTCCTGTAGATTTCTCAGTTGTTGAGAGTTTATAATGTTCTCAACCTGTGAAGGAGCATCCAGACTCTCCTTGACGGTAAAATAGTGCCCAGAAGCTCCCCACATGCATGGGCTCGGGAATCACCTATACTTTCTTTTCGTACTACCTCAGTATTGGATGCTTAGCTTGACATTGTTTTTTCACCTAATTGATTACTAGCTCGGAATCACCCACAATCTTCAACATTTTCATTCCTATCTTCCTAGCAGTCTTAAGACCCAACACCATGGCTTCATACTCAGCCACATTGTTGGTACATTAAAACTCCAATCTAAAGGAAAAAGGATGATGAGTACCCGCAGGAGAAACCAGAAAAACACCTACCCCAAAAACATCTTTAGAAGAAGCCAGATCAAAACTAATATTCCATAGACTAGCAGGCTCAGGCCTCTCATCCTCGTTCATCAAATCCTTAGAAATTTCCACAGGCTCAACATTAAGACTCATTACATATTCACCCATCTCATCAGTTGTATACATGAGAGAATTTGTGTAATTGGTAGGGTTCCCTCTATAATCTATAGGTTCTCCCTCTGAACACAGGGACTATGGCATATTACAAGTCAAACTCAATATTTTCCCCAAAGGAGTACCCTAGCTACGTGACATCAACAAACCATAAGTAGGATGGACATTTACGATCACTGATTCACTACATCCATCATTACATGCTTTCATGACATCTGTACCAGCTTAACCACTAGATATTTAATCATTCCAATGTAGGGCACCTTTCTAGAAATAAGGAAATCCTTCTTAAGTAGTCCCCCTAGTATAGTTACTTGCTTCATATTTCACTAGATTATTTGTGAGTTCAACATGCTAGATTAGTTGATCCAAAATTGTCAGCTAGAGTTTCTTGAAGACTCTAGGGTAGAATGTTGAGGAGTTACTTGTGAAACATCTAGGACAGATGTTATCTATAAGGGAGTGTACATGCTAAAACTTAAGACCCTGTAATCGGCATTATTCTCCAGGTTGAAGATAGTGAATTAGCATATGTTGCTACAGTAAGTGCTGGGAATAATTATGAAATAGGAAACATGATAGCAGAGGCTATGAGTAAAGTTGGAAGGAAAGGTGTTGTGACACTTGAAGAGGGGAAAAGTGCAGAAAAAAATATGTATGTTGTTGAGGGAATGAAATTTGATCGTGGATATATTTCTCTATACTTTGTGACAGACAGTGAGAAGATGTTCATGGAGTATGAAAATTGCAAGGTAATTGATGTGAATTGAAAGCTTCTTGCCTTTTTTTGTTGTGCTGCTATTTGTTAGTGCTCCTTGTAATGAAAAGAGAATGGATAGAAATCATGTGTAACATTTTTAGAATAAACTCTCATCTAAGTTGTGGAATTGTTTCCCAATTACCTTCATCTGTCATATATTCATGGCACATCCTCCTAGTTCAATTTGGGTTGGTGTTGGTTTTGTACAAAATTTTAAAATTTGTGCCTTATGAACCTTCTGTTATTTCTCAAATCTGTACAATATTGGATTTAGAATACTGATCAAAAAGAAATATGACCACTACTAAGCATGGGAAGAGGGTTTCTAAATTTCTATTTATTTGCGCTTGATTTTTAAAATTCACTGATCAGGAATTTGGAAATGAACTTGCATCTTTATATTTTCTTATAATTTGAAGCTATTATTAGTTGAAAAAAATATCACAAATGCAAGAGACTTGATCACAATATTGGAAGAAGCCATCCGTGGGGGGTATCCGATCTCGATAATTGTTGAGGACATAAAACAAGAAGCCTTGTCTACTCTTGTTGTGAACAAGCTTTATGGTGCATTGAAGGTTGGTACTTTGAAAGGTCCTGGATATGGAGAGAAGAAAAGACAATATTTAGATGACATTGCTAAATTGATTGGAGGTATTTTTCAAGTTTAGCTACATTAATGAATTGCATGCACTAAGAGCTTAAGTACAAAGATCGGTGTGTATATAAGTAGTCTTATATCATTTGTCGTGGAAACAATATTTATTTGTTAATAAGTTTGCTCTACAAGTTCAAATTTTCATGTTAATAGGATAAATTCTCACTGAGTGAGGTATTGAGAATAAAATCTCTCCAATGTGTTTATAGTCACGGGTTTCTAATATCTTACGTAGATATTGTTTTTTTATTCTTTCTCCCTGCGGACACTTTTATCAGGGATGAAGTTGGATTTTCCCTTGGATAAAGTTGGAAGTAAGGTTCTGGGTACTGCTACCAAGGTGGTACTTACCAAGGATTCAACAACGATAGTTGGTGATGGGAGCACTCAGGAAGCTGTTAATAAAAGAGTGTCTCAAATTAGAAGCTTGATTGAGGTGTGCTATTTCTCTATAACTTAAAAATAGGTTGCTTTATCCAAATGGAGGCTTGAAGTTATTGTCTTGTTTTCTCTGTATAGCCACCATATATTGTAAAGTGGCCATCACCTTGTGGGGAGGGATCTCCTCATTAATATCATTCATGATGATGGTATTAATCTCAAATTTGACTTGTGATTTGTCAAGACAGGAGTGTAGAAAGCAACAATTTTGATGCATGGTTTATACTTTGAATATATGTGCCTCTGAAGGAACATGCAACAATAATTACAAAAATTAAATTTAAATAACTTAAGGTTGCTTTAATATCATAATATGTGTTATGTTCCTATACCAATAGGTGTCATAATTTATGATTTACTTAGTTTATCTCTGTAATATGTACATCCTTTGCTTTCTGCAAATGTTTTCCATATTCAAAAAATAAAAAAAAATAAAAAAAAATAAAAAATGTAAAGAGGGTCTATCCTAAAAGAAAAATCAAAGGACAAAAAGAATTAAAAAAGGTAAAAAAAGATGAAAAATGAACCCCAAGAAAAGGAGAAAAGACCACGAAACTGTGCAAGTCAAAATGCCACTACCATTTACTTTGATGAAAAATAAAATGATTGTGTACAGCTTGTCCCTTATGCTACAATCCATGAATGGTCAAATAGTGTAAACTTGGCCATTTCATGTTTTCAATTTCTATGTTCATAGATAGAGAATAAAAATTTGACCAAACTGTATAATCTTGGCAAATAAGTATATAGGTAGAGTGAATAAAAGGAGCTCAACAGTTTAATCTGAGCCCTTGGATGTAATAAGGATAGACCTAGATAGATTTCTAGTGTAAAAAAAGAAAAGAAAAGTTTGATAAGGGTTTGCCAGTTTAAGTTCACCCTAATAAAAGAAGTAAAAATGGTAGGATGTGTAGGTGGGTAAGTAGATGAATGGTTGCAGAATTATGTATGATGGATGGTTAGTTAAAGCTCAAATAATTTGCTCATTAAATTTCCTCATTCATTTTACCCCTTATTGTAACTAATTTCCTACATATATTAGTGCCAAAAACCTTAAGTTAAAGGGGCTCAGAGCATTTCTCTGACTTCTGGAGGGACCGGACCCTCGGCCCAATAACTTATAAGGTAAAAGTGCTAAAAACCCTTCATCAACATTCCACCCTTCATCATTTATTCACTTCCTCTAAAACCCCCTTTTCCTAAAGTAAAATCACTATTTTCAAAGGAAAAGTAATTACCCCACAAAGATCCCTTTAGCCTAAGTTATAATGTTTTAAAATGAAAGACAAATTAATATTAAAAACATATTAATTTTCATCTCATATTAACATCTAATTTTATTTATGTATTAAATCCAAAAAATCACCCCCTTCCCGTATATTTTATTATTAAAAACCCATATGTTAATAATCCCGCTCCGATGGCTTGAAAAATAAACCATAATAATGAAATAATTAAGATGGGTTAATTAATCGATTTGCGATTAATTAATAACCAAAACCTTCCACCAAATAAGAGATTAATGAACCAATCTGTGGTTAATTAATAATCTATCCTCATCCAATCACATCGCCCCCGACGTCATTAATCTCCCTAATCTGCAATTATTTTCCCGCCGGGCCCCTCCATTAACTCCCAATCAAATCTGTGCCTCGATCACCGTGTGATCTGACCCCTTCAGATCTAATGGTCGACACTCATATCGGGCAGCCTCTGACACCGACCTTTACCCACCCGATGAGAGCAGTTTCACTATTTGCCCCACCGTTACGTGTCGCCCGATGAATGGCATCGGGTGGACCTCTTTCAAAATCGCCCAATGCCCAAAAGCGATGCGATAAACACCATTACCACTTCCGCTTACCATCCTCGATAAATGAAAAAGTGCCCCGTCCATCAATTGGCGCCATCTGTCCCTTTCCGCATACCCGCCAAACACTTTGACTTTGTAAATAAAAACAAAAATACTTATTATTTTTGTTTTACCAAAACAATATAACCTTCTATTCTCCATGCACGCAGAAGCACATTCAAACTGCCACCCTGTGTTTAAACATCAACCTCGAGAAGCTGTTGAACTCTAAGTTGCCATGGCAGACCAGTGCACTCCTTTCAGACTGTGCACCAGTGCCGTTCTGTCCCCCATACCACCATAACTAGGTATTTGCCCACTTCTATTGAGAAACCCTATGTTTATATTGAACCAGGATTGAATTACTTTAGAACCAAGTGATTTATTAAAATTAAAAATTAAGTTGTTCAATACTCTTGAGACTCCTTCGAACTACTTGGTTCTTCATAAAATCCCTGAACTTCCCTCCTGACGTCCTTGAATCCACAAGAACCAAGGATGGAAGCTCCCGTCACCCTAAATATCATGCCACTCACTACTCCCCATAGGGATTTGGACCACCTTCCCTTGGCCGACAAAGATTTTCAAATAAAGGACCTTACTTTTGATGAAACCCCCTTGAAGTTGCATTGTAAGTACCGGGATAACTATTTGAACCATGCTGATAAAATAGGTCTCTGGGAATCAAACCTACCTAAGTATCAATTCCCCACTGTCCATGTTTTCCCAGATATTATCCACTACTGCCATGCAAACTACGACCCAACCATGAGAGTTGTAATGTCCCCTGACCAGAAAGTCCTTTTCACCATTACAGCTGAGTCTATAAATGAAATGTTGCAGTTACAGCCTGGTCCAGACCTCACTCCCCTTTCCATTGCCGATTTGCTTGAAAGATCTTCCAAACTGTCCAGTTCCACAAGCACTCAGATCTGCCAAACTTTTGTCAAAGAAGGATACATGCCAAAGGACCCCCCTCCTTATGTATCAGTCATTTTTTCTAATGTAGGCAAAGATATCATCACAATGATTGCTTGCATTTTGGGTTTTTCCACTAATGAATTTGTAGATGAGATGACCTTTGCTTATATGTCTATTTTCACCCCTGGTCAACCTCCTGCAGTCAAATTCGACTATGCCAAATTCATTGCATATAAGATGCATGACCAATTTATGAGATTAGAAAACGAGAGGGTATTCAAATATTCTTCAGTCTTGTATCATCTTTTTCTCTACTACCAAACTAATAAATTTCCCTTCTCTGTACAAAAGCTTGACACCAGAGGGAACCCTAGGTCAGTCATCTTTTGGACTTCTATATTTCACAGGTCTAGTTCTTCTCCTCATCCTTACACAGATTTCATCGACTTGTTTGTACATCCAGTAACTACAATGTTATTGGGAAATCCTCCTCCCAGGATCAGTGCAGACATTAAAAGAGTTCTCTAGTTGTCCAAATAGTACAAGGTTGGGGATTGGTACCTGTACCAGAACCATACCGAAATCAGAATTTACGGGTGTGAGCTGCCTCCCTATAAACTACCCAAATATCTCCCTATGCGATTATTTGCTCTGGAGTACTACAGGCAAATGATCAATTCTGATGAAATCCACTTTGTCAAGACTAAGAAGAAAGCTCAGCTAAGGATAAAGGATCACCTAGGCCCATTTATTTGCAACAACAGAAGAGCAGGGAAAGAGGCAGAAGAAATCCTTGAAGGATTAAGATTGAAAAAGAGTTTCATCTGGCCCTATGACCCTCATAGCTTCATCTGTGACAGAAGGAAAAAATATAAGCTATCACCTTACATCCACCATAGGATCCTAGAGATTGAACAATATGCAAATCAATCTAAATGGGTGGAAGGCACTTTGATAGATTAGGATAGCACACAAGTTGAAGTTGACAATGTATGGGTAGATTTCGAAAGAAGGCTTGATGAAGATTCCTTTGTACAAGTGCCAGGAGAAACTTCATCGCAAAGGCAGTCACAGGAACCCAGCACTCAGCCATCAGAACATCGAGATACATCAGAAAAGGCAGAACATTCAGGGCAATAAGAAAAATCTGAGCACCCTGAAATCTCAGAGGAGTTGGCTAAACCTCAACAAATCATGAGCAACCCTCTAGTTTTGCAAACTCCTCTTAACGAGGAAAGAAATCCTAAGAGAGATAGCGAAGAGGCCACTCCTTCTAGCAGGCCTATTGATCAAACGTTTGCTAAAAGGAAAAGGTTGAATCCCTATGTAGAAGAGGAGTACATTGAGGAGACCACAGGCAACACAGTGGCCGAAAGGACAGAGAGCATGCAAACTATCCCAACAGGTGGGACCCCATCTACTTCACACATGCAAGTATTGGAAAGACAGTAGAGCACAAAGGTGTCTTCTTTCAGGGCTTCCTTTGAACAGAGCCTGGATATCAAAGGGAAGTATAAAGAAATAAAAGCAAGGAATGAGAAATTGAAAGCACAAACTTATTCCCGTTACCTCAAAATGGCTCCAACCAACCAGACCAGACTTATGTCAGCATTTGACATAAAGGAAGGGAAAATGCAGATGAGTTTCCTCAAGCCAACTGTGCAGCAGCCAAAATCCATAGCAGACTATTTAAAGACTGATTTTGAAGTGTTGGCAAAGGATATTCATCCTATTGACCAAATAGAGTTGCATAAGCAAACTGGTGAGATGGTTTATTCTACCTTAACTAATAAAGCCATTACAACCCATCAACTACAAAATTCATTGCATAACACCTCTGCACAACTACAGTTAGAGCTACCTGTTGGGTCTTGAAAATGTGATTCATTTCCATTACACTTTCACTATTATGTCCATTATATCACCTCCATTTCACCTCCATTTCACTACTATGTCACTACATTCATCCCACTTTCATTATCATTGGGCCACATTTATGTTTTTCCAAACTTTATTAATTCTTAGCCTTTTTAAGTGAATTTGTGGTTAAAACTTAGAAAATAATGTGCATATGCTTATACCTAACAAGTGGGTTGATATTGTTGACATGTGTAGGTCAAAAGGAGACTTCTAGAAGACTCTTATGTGGCACTCTAAGGCCAAATTCAAATTTGAGTGGAAAGAATCATGGGATCATGAGGATATGTGTCACATCTCCTAATTGTATTGAAACTCTAAGAAGACATGTGTCTTATCAGTTCCTATTTTGATTAGGACTCTAGAGGTAGAGGGAGAGATTCATGGACTCTCATTAATGAGATGGCTTCTCATCTTTTTGTATAAATAGGAGATCTTTCTCCTTCATTTGTTAGCTTAGAGTTTAGAGCTTAGCTTGTGAGTCTTAGCTTAGAGTTTGTAGTTCTTCCTTGATGGCTTTTGAAAACTTTGGAGAGCTTTGTTGTACTTTGTAATTTTGAAGAATTTGAATAAAGCTTTGATGTTCTCGACATGGAAGGAGATGTGAAGTAGATGTCATGGAGCATATTAGAATGTAAGGTAGAGTAGATTTCA
Source organism: Pinus tabuliformis (assembly GCA_031772625.1). NCBI lineage: Eukaryota > Viridiplantae > Streptophyta > Pinopsida > Pinales > Pinaceae > Pinus > Pinus tabuliformis. The sequence goes on along the minus strand of CM062811.1, from coordinate 552,909,534 downwards.
TTTTGTAATTTTGCTTTGATTTCATTATGTCATTTGATTGCTTTCAAGTTTGATAGATTAGATTTTCCATTCATGCAATTTTAATTCATGTAAGTGTGTTCAACCGGTTGATTGTAGATTAGTTTTTCTTTACATGTTTTTGCATCAAATAGTGACATGAGATTTGCCTCTCTACTGACTTTGTTTTTTTTTAGCTTTTCAATTTCAGTTATGCTTTGATTTCATTCTTATTCATTTGCTTTGTTAGTTAGTTTAGATATCAAATTCCTCATATCATTGACGTTATCTCCTAAAGCCATAGCTTAGACTACCTGGCGAGCTATCAGACTATGAATGATGTGATTTGATTTTAGCTTTATTTTTCTGCAATTAGATATCAAATTCCTCATATCATTGACGTTATCTCCTAAAGCCATAGCTTAGACTACCTGGCGAGCTATCGAACTATGAATGATGTGATTTGATTTTAGCTTTATTTTTCTGCAATTAGATATCAAATTCCTCATATCATTGACGTTATCTCCTAAAGCCATAGCTTAGACTACCTGGCAAGCTATCAGACTATGAATGATGTGATTTGATTTTAGCTTTATTTTTTTGCAATTAGATATCAAATTCCTCATATCATTGACGTTATCTCCTAAAGCCATAGCTTAGACTACCTGGCGAGCTATCGGACTATGAATGATGTGATTTGATTTTACTTTTATTAGTTTGCAGTTTTTGATTTGTTGAGTGCAATAGCTTAACTTTTATTTCTGTATTTAGATAAACAGTAGAGATAGTGATTTCATGATCAGTAGTTCATCATTTGTTTGATTTGAATAGCAGCACATTTCCATTCTTGTTTAAGTACTAATTTCATCAATAACATGTTTTGAGATCTTTTGAAGTGCTAAGTTTTGGAAGTTACCATTAGGGACATAAACCTTGTCTTGAAATCTACATCCATACTTGACCTTTAAAAGTATTCTTAAGACCTTAGAATAGGATTTCCATTTGCATTAGACACTTTAGGAGATCAACAAGAACAAAACCCCAAAACAAAATAAAATCTATAAAACAACGAAGTAAGAAAAAGGTTAACTAAGCACATATGGTGCACCACACTTCATCAGTTTACGATACCCAGATTGATAATTTATGTAGAGAAATTTAAGATGTTTTATTGACTGGACATTACCTCTCATGCTAAGGACATCAGAATAAAAAATTTAGATGATCTGGTAATAGAATTGGGACATGATCCCAAAGATGTCAAAGCAATTAAACAATTAATTAAAAAGAAAAATGATGACATAACTGCCTTGAAAAAGTAGCTCAAGATCCCTCCACTCCACCATCCTCAAACTGCAGAAGTTATAGAAAGGAAAAAGGAGGAATAACTTATCGACCTGGTCCTAAGGATAAATGACCAGCTAAAAGAAGCTGAGAACGAATTGGAAAAGGCAATACAGTCTAAGCAGAGTCAGCCGACCATCGCTCCTCGGACTGTCATACCCACGGTTTCTACAGCTGTACCCTCTATCTGGACTTCCACCAATCGTAGCATTGCCAGTAACAGGGACTACTTTGACTACAGGTACATCATCCAACACAGAGTCAACAGTAGAGAAAACAGATGAAATGATCAAAGCCATGGAACAAATGAGTATCTAGGCAACAAAGTTGAAAAGACTTAAAGAACAAATGTCAAGCTTAGAAACAAATTATGAGCTTGCACAGATTTAGAACAAAGAAGAGGAAAGAAAAAATAAAAGGATGGAAGAAAGAATCAAAGTCCTGGAGAAGGACTTGACCTTAGAAGAACCTCTGAAAGGTATTAAAGATATCCTATGGGCCAATATCATTGATTCCATCAATGATATTTGGCCTTCTATCTAGATCATTTTTGAGCAGACTGAGCTAGTTAAAATAACTATGGAGGCTATACAGAAAACTAGAGAAGAATTGGGAGAGAAGCCTGAAGAGGCAAATCAATTGATTAACTTTTTGAATAGCAGGAACAGGCACCAGCTGGAGCAATTGGAAATTGAGGATCAAACTGCTACTATCCTTGAAATTAAAGAAAGTTCTTACTAAAAGGAACTTGATGCTTAACCTGGAGAAAAGATGTCAAAGTATTCAGGCGGACATAGATGATTTTATGTTAAAATATGGCATTCTAAGAGATAAAGGCCTTCCAAGCCCACTGGTCATAAATGACAAGTTGATGACTCATGAGGACTACATTGAGAGACTGCACAAACAGGCCAGGAGTCAAGCTAGCTCTTCCACAGTAAAAGCACTACCTACAGGAAAGGTGCTTTATGATGGTTTAGAGAACCTTTTTTATATAGAACATGAAGTGAAGCACATGTTCACCATCAGGCCCAATTTTGCTAAGTACACCGAAGCTGATGAAGTGTACAGGAAGATGATTAGGATGAAAATATTGGATAACGAATGGTGGACTAATATGACAGATATACTATAAGTTACTATAGTAAATCTATAAAGTATAAAATATTTACTGTGGTAAGGTCTCGTAAAAACAGGTAAAGAGTATCAGAACAGGTAAAGAGTATCAGTAGGTGAAAATAAGAAGAAGATCCAGCACACAATTACAAAGGCAACTGCAAGAGGCAAATCCAAGTTCCAACATCCAGCTCGTTCATAAATAAAGGGACAACAAACAATCTATTTTCCATCTGTCTCTATCTTCGTGTGGAAGATAATTTGTATTTCCTATAATAAATCTCATATGGTTATGAGATATTTTGTATTAATTTTTGTATAAATACTTCAGAAATTGAAGTCATTAGGGTGGATTCGAAGACATTTCTGTAGACATTTCATATCAAGCTAGAGAGCTATTGTAATCAAGTCTGGATTGGCTGCTGGATCATGAAATAAAGTTAAAGACATTTCACAGGATTCTTGTGCACGATGGAAACCAAATAAATATTATCTCTTCATGTTTATTACTATTTTTTCGTCATGTTATAAATATTCACATGTTTTCTCTATGAAATCTGAATAGTAAACAAGGAAAAATATTTCAGAATTAGCTTTAAGCTCTCTGTCTTGACTGTTTACTTTCTCACTATTTTCTACTAAACTACCTTGGTTTGGGAATTCTTAGTTGCTCCCTTACTTCCGTAGTTTCCCCCTTAGGTCCATAGTAAAGGATTCTTAGTTTCCCTTTACTATTGATCTCCCTCTATTCTTCATCTTGATCTCGGTTTAAGGATTCTTCATTGCCCTTCTACCCTGGTTAGGACTACCTCATCCATTTGAACCTGCAGATTTGCTTTTTGTTGTACTAGCTTGCCCTGTGAACTCTTCCTTTAGCAATTGATCTGATCCAGTTAAGCTACTCTTTGCTTGACTCCATAGCCCAATGGCCTGAAGGCTTGCTCTGCCCATCTGTTCCCAGAATTCCACCACCCAATCAAAATCAAAACACCCCTGAACTTTCATAACTAGCCTAATATCCCAGCAAACAAAGCTAAATCATAAAGAGAGAGCCCTCTCTGGACTTAGGTTGGCTAGAACCCGAGTCTAAAAGATTGGTTTGTAGTTACCTTGGATCCTTTCCTTCTTTTAAATAACTTCTAAGGAAACATCTGAGTGATAACAATATGTTTGACTTGATAGTTAAATTCTGTATCAACCTATTTTATCAAAGGTTTTCACCAATGATATCATTCTCACTTTCTTTGCAGGTTGCAGAACAAGACTACAAAAAAAAATTGAATGAAAGAATTACCAAGATTTCTGGTGGAGTTGTTATCCAGGTAAAGTTTGGCATGGTTGAATTAATGGTAGCTATTTGTAACAATTCCCTATTATTAGCATTATAGAAATCTGAATCTAGTTGATGAATGTTGGTGACTGCATTTCAATGTATATTTGTTTAAAGTAAGAATGGAGGGTATATGATAGTGTTCATAATTGTTGATAGGTGGGAGCACAAACAGAGACATAGTTGAAGGAAAAGAATTTAAGAGTGGAAGATGCCTTGAATGCAAAAAAGATATGCATGCAGAACATTATGCATAATCAATTACGAAATCTGATTCATATTTGCAAAAACATGTTGTGATCTAAAATAAAGGTGAATAATGAATGTTAATTGAATCATGTCATGCATGGAGTTGCTATTATATTAGAGGGGTATAGGAAATAAGTGCTTGCAGCTTGGACTTATTTGGAGTGAGGCTTTCAACTGTTGCTATGTGGGATTGGTGTTTGCAACAGTTTCAAGCTAAGCATCATGTCCAACAACATAAGGATCTAATTTTCTAGTAATTAACAGTGGTTGGGAGGATGTATTATGTTTCACGTTAGTTTTCCTAGTTAAGCACAATGTTGGTCTTTGGAATAGATCTTACATTCCTATTTATGGTCAAAGTATGGTGGAGAGAGGGTTGATTTCCCAAGAATGAGAGAGCGCTTGGTTTGATTGATTTGGCTACTTGGAACTTGGAAGTGTATCCTTGCTATGAAATCGTTTGGAGGGGAATTCCCTTGTAGGGGCTATTACAACATCAATTTTCTCTAGTGTAGCATGTTGGCAACGTGTTGGTAGTCTTTTTTCTTCCCACCTATTCCAGGTCTCTTGTTGTTTATCTTCAAAAGTGTTTGGACGATAGTCAACTTGTTTAGATGGAACATGGATGTGAGTAGAGAAGGTTGTGATTTGGTGAGATGCCTTATTTGGAGTTGGAGGACAGGGTAGTTGTATCTCTTTTGGGCTCATCATATAAGTAGACAGGGCATTTAGTGGTTTGATTGTCTCTCGAGTATAAATTGAGAGAAGGATAATAAAAAGAGCTTAAAGATGTTAAGTATAGATGAAACATTATGTAATGTACCCTAGTTTTGGTAGAAAGATCATTGTTTTGGTTTTCATCCTCATGTGATAGCAACCTTCATTCTCTACCCATTCTCTATATTTGACTCCCTATTATCTTTTCTCTATGCTCCTCCTTTATCTAATCTCTATATATTTCTAGAACTTGGAGGCCATTTTCTAATTATCGTTGGGTGGTTTGTTGGGAAGTTAGGGCCAATGCAATATTTCATTTTCTTTTTCTTAATTTTATTATCAAATCCAATTACAGTTCAATTAATGGGTGGCTTGAATTTCTTGATTGGCCATTTGAGTCTATGTATCATTCGTTTTGAGGATGTGATTGGCCTCCCAACTGTCAAATGACTTGAAAAATATCTTTCTCTCTACTCACATTTATTTCAATTTGGATACTAGAAGCTTGAGAGAAACTAGTGAGATGGGAGATTATAATTTGAGGAGTCCCCAACATTGCAATGTTTTTTGAAGTAATATTGCTTAATAATGGTACTCCTTTTAGAAGAGTTGATGATTTTGCCATATTATTGTTTGTTTCACTAATATTCCATGAATATTTCAACAATGTTTGTTCCTTTGCAATATATATGACTCTTTGCGAGCTTGAGAGGCCCTAGTTACCTTTCGAGGCCAATGAATGATAATGCATACATCCTTTGACTATAGATCCACTTGTTAATATCACTACTTTATAGGTTATTTGGGAGTATTGGTTCTCTTGAGTTGTTCTTGATTTATGATGCTTTGATTTTGGGATAATGGTTTAACATTCCAAGCCTGATATCCACTTTTTGTCGCTTTGAGTTAGATCTTCGTTACAACTTTTATTGTGCAATTTGTAATGATAGCTTATGTTGTCAAATTAATATTATATTTTAATATGCTTTTTAATGAGACTTCAAATGTTACAGAGTCTTTTAACAAAGTTGAACCCTAGGGGTACTTAGGAAGGTTTTCCATTGTCTCCTTGGAAACTCTTCCACTTTAGGCCAATGCTTTTCTTACTTTGAATTATTATGTGAAATGGGAATTTTATATCAATGTCCAGATGGACTATGTTCGATTTGTTTTTGTACAGATACTTCATTGTAAATGGGTTGAAATTCAGGTTGCAATTATTATGTAAAATGGGCAATTTAAATCAATATCTTGGGTGATTAGGAAAATTTCATTCACCTGCAGCATATAGTATGTTAGCAATATGGAAACAAGGTTGTTAGCAGGTTTTGTGGATGATTAATATTATTGGTCCTTTCGTGCTCAGATTCATTCTTGCGTTGATAATATGGCATTGTAGCAATACATTGAATGGACTCCACAAGCTGTGTGGGTCATATTGAATGGACTCCACGAGATGTGTGGGTCATGTTGCAGGGTGTGACATTCAGGTAAATCCCTTGAGTTATTTTAGTAAGTTAAAAATATGGTCTACATGATTATAGTTTTTATAAAGATTATAGATCATGTGTCAAACAATTTTTTTTTTTAAATCAATGGCTATAAATGTAATTTTAAGGATTTCCATAACTCTTCACATAATTCTTTAAAGTGTGCTAGCTCAATGGAAGAGTGTCTGCCTTACATGCAAGAGGTTGGTGGTTCGATTCCACCGTGCGCTAACATGAATTAATCAATGATCTTGTAGTTTATTTTTAATCAAAGGTTTTTTATATTGATTTATTTCAATGGTGAGATATTTCTCGATTCATTGTTTTATATTGTCTCTAGAGAGAAAAAATTGATATTTAAATAATTTTTTTTATAGTTAGTATTAAAAACATATTGTCTCTAATCCGAGTGTTGTCTCTAGAGAGACAAAAATGAAATTGTCTCTAGAGAGACAAAAATGAAATTGTCTCCTAAGAGACAATAATGCTTGTGTTATATATTGTCTTTATAGAGACAATTTTTCAAGACGATAATCTTTAAGACAATATTTTTTAAGACAATAATTTTTGAGACATCTGCTTAAAGACAATATTTAAGACAATTAATAAGTTTTTTTTGTCTCAAGTTAAGGCAATTTACCTAAAAAATATCTCAAATATTGTCTTAAAACCTCCCTTAAATTGTCTCAATTTGTCTTAAATATTTTTTATAGCCTCTGGAACATCCTAGCAGACCTATGTAGGCATCATCCAAACCTATACCTCTTCCTGCACCTCCTGCCTCTTCTTGCACTACAATTGTTAGCCAGTAAGAAATCCATGTAGGCATACAACCAATCCATAGAGACATATTGTGATGAGGTCATAATGTAGGTTGACATCAAGGACAACACATGAGCCATAATTCCAACATTATTCTACCTTTCGATAGTTCAAATCATTTTCCCATAGAACTCTCTAAGGACTAGATTGGTAGTCCTAGGAACAAGCTCCTCAAATATGGGGCTTTTTGGTTACAACATTCTTATTTTCTCTCTAATGTAGAAAAATGGTGGAAAAAATTAGATCAATTTCATGGGACCCTTATGTATCACTTCTAGTAGTGTTTAAAATATCTCAAAATGAAAATCAAGAACTGAAATATTGAATATTGTGGTAACATCGACAAAGAAAACCTACAATTAGAAGAGATGGTCACCATCCAACAAGAAATAATATCGAATGAAAAATATGTGGAATTGGAAAATCAAGAAGCAGTTACTCATCTCTAGCTAGAGACAAAAATCGTGAGTACAATGGGTTAAGGAGGGAGAAAAAACATTAAATTATTCCATAGATCCATGATCAACCACAGGAAAAGTAATAGAATATCAAGCATCAAAACACCCAATCACCAAAAAATGGAAAGCCATGATGCAATAGCCCAAGAACACATGAATCATTTCCATGCCACACTCACCAAAACGGTTCTAAACATAAGGCCTGGTATTAGGAAAATAACAAAGCACATTCCCAAACTTTGTAATAAGGGAACAAAATGATCTTCTTTTGAAGGAAATTACCATGCGGGAAGTGGAAGCATCTATTATGGAATTGACTAAAAGAAAGTCCCCAAGTCCCAATGGCTTTACCACCTATTTCTACCTAGCTTGCTGTAAAAATCACGAGTATGATGTTTAGCATGTAGTAGAAGACTCTTGACACCCCTCCTCTGTCTAAGCAGCCCTTGATGATACATTTATATCTCTTATTCCTAAAAAAATGTTATGTTGATTTTCCTTTAGATTTCAGGCTTATTCCTTTATGTAATGTTATCAATAAAAGTATCTCCAAAACTATTGCAAAATGACTAAAACCCATTCTCCTCTCAAAACTAGTTATGTAGAAGGATAACAAATTATGGAGAGTATAATACTAGCCCATAAGCACATTCACTCACTTAATTCCAATAAGAATGCATGTATTCTCATAAACTTAGTATGTCAAAAGCATTGGTCAAATTGAGCTAGCAAGTTATTTTTCACACGCTCACTGCTTTCGGGTTTGTAGAAAGATGGATTCATTTGGTTCTTTCCCTCATTTCCAAAACTTTCTTCTCCATCCTAGTTAATGGGTCTCCCTCTTCCACTTTTGTCCCATGAAGAAGTATTAGATATGGAGACACCATTTCCCCTTACATATTTCTCCTCGTGGCTAAAGGACTATGTAAATCTATCAACTCAACCCTACAATTTAGTTAGCTAAAAAGGTTTTCCTCTTGGATCCCATGATCTCTCTTCTTTGTACTAGCAGTTTGTGGAAAATACTCTTCTCTTGGGAATCCTCACTGTCAAAGAAGCCACTACCCTTAAAAACATCCTTCAATACTTCTCTAATGCTTTAGGAACCTCCATTAACATGGAAAAATCTCAAATCCTCTTTCTTAATAGCCCACTAGCAAGAAAAAATTTAGGGGCTAATATTCCCAAGTGGCCTAATTTTCCATGTTTTTTTCAAAAAAAGATTCACCAATTTCCTTTTTTTCTAGATACGTTTCGCCAAAAATTTATAGTACAAAATTATCTTACCTTAAAAATGGCCAAAATTTTATATAAAATAATTAGAAATATAAATATTTTTACAAAAATATTACCAAAGATTTTATAATTTACATATTAGGGGCTTGTAAGATTCACTAAGATTTATAAACTTTAAGATAAACTTCCATCCTTAAAATATTCCCTGCCTACTAGTTGTCCAAATTCACATATGTCGTTTGCTTGGTTTTCACAGGAGCTCTCTTCCATCCAAATACCTAGGATCCCATTTAACTAGAAATCCTCTTTGAAAAAAGGTATGGGAAATATTCTTCTTAAATTTGAAGCCAAAAATTATTGTTGGACTTTCATATAACTCAATCTAGCTAGATGCTCGATCTTGCTCTGATCTATCTGTCAATCCATTTCCACCTATCTTCTCTCAACAATGGCAGCTCCCAAAGTCATCCTAAACAATATGAGAAATATTCAATGCATATTTATCTAGGGGGGTACCAAAAGTGATTGAAAATGGGCTCTAGTTGCATGGAACACAATCTATTGTCCAAAAAAAGGAGGCCATTGTAGGTTTTAACCCTGTACAGAAATTACTTGCAAATAGATTCTTAAAACAGAAAAATATACAATGGACAGAACACAATATACACATAGAATTTCTCCTGGAACCCAAAGTGAGAAAACTCATTTGAATTTTCATTATATTCCTTTTAATGTTATAATACAGTATATACATGTCGAAGCATTCATAAACACCAATCCATTAACCCTGAACTAGAACACACGTAGTTCCTTTAACCAAGTATACAAAATACCATGGGAAAAAACCATCATGCCCAAAACCATGCATAAAAAGCATGCGCAAAACCATGGATAGGACTACCCACCATCCTTGGGTCTCAGTATAAAAAGAAAAGAAAAGAAAAAAATCTCGGTGCACTGTCACTCCCCCAGCGACCCCCTCGTTACGCACGAGGCTAGTTGTGGAAAGAATATAACACATACCCAACAGCCTTGGTCTCTACAATCTAGATATATTCAAGAAAGCCTTAAGTTCTAAAACCTAGTGGAGTTGGATAAAAAGCCAAAAGCTTTATGGAGCAAAATGTTGAAATGTAAGTATGTGCCCAATACCCAAGAATGTTAACACATCAGAATGATAGGAAACATTAGGAGTTCTCATATTTGGAAGGTTGTGTGGAGCAACAAACATCTTATCTAGGAGCATAGTTTTAGGGAAATTAGAAATGAGAAAAGTGAATTATTTTCGGATGACTCATGGCATCAGTGGAAAAAGTTAGCTCAAAAGGGAAAACTCCACCCAATCAAGGACTCCCTTATCTCTAGGGGCCAAATCTTTGTTGCACATTATTGGGAATCATCCCCTTGCTCTTCCCAATGGTACAATTGGAATTCATGTGAGGAATGGATTGAGCCTCCCTCCCAAAATAAAAGCACGATTATCTGTAGAAATTGCAAGAAATTTGCTACTACTAATAAAATCGAACTAAAATCAAGAGATACAAATTTCTTCTACAATCCACAAAAAAAATTTTCAAGATAGAAACACATACAATGACATGCAACCATCCAAACCCAAGGGACACAATGATTTTACAGGGGAAAACAACTAGGAAAAACCCATTCGTTGCTTTTCATTAATCAAATGAGAATGAGAAACTATAAACTTGTTCTCTTATTGACTATCCTACTCTGGCCAACACTTAGCTAATTCAAGCCTCCAACTTCCTCCTATTTCCTTGAGAAGTTCAGGAGAAATTGAGCTCCTAAATAATAGGGGAATTCCCTATTTCCTTGCACAAATCTAAAGGAATTAATCACCTTCTTAATTTTCAAGCGTGTACACTCAACTAGTATACTCATAAATATTCATGGAACAAGTTATCAAAAAACCATTATTCAACATGATATTTTCAAAGACCAACAACAATGTTAAATGGAATCAAAGGAAAGAAAATTATGCAACAACTAGCCATCAAGTATTAATAATGAAATGAATTGAGTTTGTATGGATGGATCACCATCAATGGAAAGAAGAATGTAGGAATATAATAAAATCCTATTATTTGCTTTCATTGCATGTATTGTTCTTAATTGTAAACCTTTAAGGAAAATCCTTTTGGAGGGTACTATGTTATGACCTCAAAGGGGGAATATATTGGATTAAATGTATATGATATGACTCAAGGGGGAGTATATATGGGGTTAAATGTACATGTAATATGTAAATGTATATGTAATAGAGCTAGTTTATCAATGAAGTGGCCATTTGTGCAATGTGTGAATAGGTATGTTGGGTGTAGTATAGGGTCTATAAATGTACCAACATTTAATTTGTCAATCTGGAGAGTTCGTGAACTTCAAGACGCAGCACTGGAAATGCCAGAGAGAGTCCCTGGTAACCTGCAAAACAAATTCTAGTCTATCTTGCGATTAATCTCGAAAATAAATGTAATCCTGCACTAGTGCGAGAAACACCAATCCAAACAATTAAAAGCATGCAGGAAAGTAAAAGCAATCAATGCGAAAGGAAATTCTAATTGCAAGTAAACAGAAGGGAAATCAGAACTGGAAATCAAGCGGTGTCAGCACAATAACAAAAAGACTATAATTGCTGGAATAAATTCAAAAGAAATTCAAACTATTATGCTTGCACTAATTCCGCCTGTACTAATTCTGTTTGCACTACTATATATTGTAATGTGCTTGCACTAATTATGTGTAAGAACAATCCAGAAGTTAAAGGAAACCATAATATTAATTAAGCATTTATCAATTCAAACATGTAGTTTCTGTATTTATAAATATCGGCTCAACAAATGTAAAAATCACAGCTTTAAATATAAATTAATAGATTTGCATTAATTTATGGAACTAGAGTTAGAGCTAATAATGGCAGAGCCGATCTTATGGATTTGGAAAATTTGGAGGGCGTAATCGTTGTTTAAAATATTTCAGGTGCAAGTATAATTAATAATGCAGCACATGAAATAGAAACAAATTGCAGCAACTCAAATTAACCTTAAAACTTGGAATAATGGATTGCAGCAAATCAACTTAATTTTTGGGAATAAAACATCTGCAGCAGGTAAGATAACATCAATCGAAGGCAGAAAGAAACTGTAAAGAAATCAAATTCACATATCAAACAAACAAGAATTGAAATGCTATTTAAAAGATGAGAACAGTGTTGAGCTGGTCTGGCGACCAACCTAGCCAACTCGCACCCTCTTTAAGTGCATGTTTCACACAGAAATCGAAATCATTAGATGCAATAAATAAGTAGACAGAACATGGATAAAAATTGCCTCAATTAATTATTGAAAACAGTCTTTTACATAATGCAGACATCGCCTAATCCCAACAAGTAGGAGAAGCATTCCACATTAAAATCCACGTGCTGCTACATTGAAAAAACTTCTCCTCCCTTCTGCATTGTGCCTGCCTATGTGTGCTTCTGCCTTCTGCTTAATTGATTGACTAAATTGATTAGCTAGGCTTGGAGCCATAGCTCTTCTTTTATAATGTTTTTACATTCTAAACTTGGCATAAAACAAGCAAATACTTTGCAAACATCATGGGGATTGAATCCAAACTAATTATCATTAATAGAATATCAGTACAACCATTTCCCTATTGAAATAATGGAGATTTACCACGAATTTCCCAAATCTGGGCATTTTCTAGAATTCTAGAAAAGTTGGTATTTTTAACAAACTTCCTCCAAATCCCCCTTCATATCTCCTTAACCATTACGAATTTTTGAAAATAGCCTGAAGCTTACTCAATTTCCTATGCTGGGAGAAAAACCCATGTTTCAGAATTATGAGATTAACTATGATCGAAGTGGAAATCGAGGTGTAAATAGGTAGTCTGGAAACTACTACAAATTCAGGTTGTAGCATTAATTATTCTCTAAATATAAATCTGTATGACCTAGGTGTGTCTTGGCTTATGTGGAAGTGTTCAAATGACATTTTGATCATAAACATCTTTCAGATTCTCCCATAAATATGTCAATGTATGAAAGCCCCAAATTGGTGGAGGCACACTGTAAAACTTGCACTGGTGCAGGCACGCTATAAGAATTGAATTGGTGCAGGAATCTGTTGCACAGTGCAGGCAGGTAAGTGTAGGTTCAAAACATAATCAAATCAACTTTAACCTGCAACATACAAACCTTTATTAAACTTCCAGTAATGGTGTTTTAATCCTGTTAAAACAAAATAAGTAACAAATACTTACAACAATAATCATTTAATGAAACAGTAGCATGAGAGGGTTTGAGTGAAAAATGAGACAAAACTGAGGCCCAACATCCCCCCATGCTGACCATCTTGCATGTCCTCATGCAAGAAAATCCGGTACTGTTACTTCTTTGCAAAAAAACAAAATTAGAAACATGTATAAACATTCATAATGATGTTCCTGCAATTCTGCATGATTACATTTCCTGCACTTGATAAAGCTTGCTCTTAAAAACAGAGTGTCTGCTAGACTCTTTATTTACTTAAACTGATTTCAAGAAAGCCTAAAATGAAAACTACCATGGAAAAACTAAATTGTAAGGATGGTGTTATTATTTGAGAAAAATAGACAACTTTTAAAATTTTCAAAAATAATATCTCGGAGGCATCCATGATCAAAAGTTTCACTTTAACATCCTCATTATAAACATGAGTGACATGATTTAAAAGATATGGTGTTATAGGTAGACATAGTAATATCTTCCCATAATTATTATTTTACCATTATCCGTGTATAGTTAAATCTTCTCTTGTCTGGGTACAATGAATTACCTGCACTAAGGTTCCCACGTCCATAGAAATCATTAAAAAGGATAGAACTCCAAGGCATAACAACATAAGGATTTTAAAGTCATTCTCAAAGAGATTGATAGTGAGTTCACGGAAAACAAAATCAACCAAGTAAATTATAGTGTAGAGTTAACTTTAATACCACAGGCATGGCCCTGTTGCTGACAAATGTCCATAGCCTCGATAGGGATACCTTTTAACCTTACGAAATGCTTTTGTCCCACCTATTAGATATAGATTTAGAGTTATTTATGAGCATTTACATTTTTTCTTTTTATAAGTTAATTGAAGGACATTGTCCTGGATTGGTAACCAGCTAATGACAATGTTATTCACAAGAACTAACAAGAATGAACAAGCCAGCTCGCGATGAGACCTCTTGTCTTTCAGTTTTTCAACTGAAAGCCATTACCCTGGCTTGGTGACTAGCGTGGTAATGTCATTCCCCGTAGGACCCATGATCATAGCAGGTTGGCTTGCAATGAGACCTACTATCCCTCAATTAATTCATTTATGTTTTGAGAACAAAACTCTGATTATGATTAACCTCAGATAGGTTACTTAATAGGTGGGGAAGCAAGTCTACTCCTTAAGAGTGCAGGATGGTGTGAAAATCTTTTAATTACTACTCTTTACTGGTTAGTTATGCTACCCTAAGAACTTTATTAAAAAAACATCTCAGATAATTACCAAAAAGATTCCTTGAGTTTATCATGCTAGGGTTCTTTATGAAAGCTTATTAGGGTTTTGGAAACATGGTTCACCATAAGAGGTTTTTCATTGATTCCTTCGAAGAGGGACTTGAAAATATTTTCTAGATGATAGTTTGTTAGAATAAGAGAAAAGTATTACATGTAACTTATAACAATACACATTGATCCACAATCAATGTCACTTTAAAAATATGAAGTATTAAGTGTAAAGTACTTTTGACAAGTTTTACCATGAGAATGCGTAATAATAAAAATTTCAAAAGTTGTGCTTTTATGGAATCACAAGTTCAAGAGTGTTATTCATCTTTATTCATTACCCTACCCTATTTTTAAAGAGAGAAATATCACCTTTAAGTGTGGTGTACTTCCAATAAAGCCATGTGCGTAACAAAACGCTGATTATACTCACACTTAGTTTTAAACAATAAACTTCAATACATACCAAGGCGTGAGAAACCAGTTTCTTTAATTGACATGGTACCAAGAGTTTTTGAATGATGAAGAAATAAATGGGTTGATGGTTGCTCGAAACCAGGATTCAATGGAATCCACGTATTTATGATTCTCCAACTGATGCAAGTATTCCACAGTTTGATAGTCATTCTCCTATAAGCACAAAAAGTCTAGTGAAAGACAAAAGATAAATACCTCAAGTTTAGGCTCAAATATTTGATTTTCAGATTCACAAGAAAGGTTGAGAGATATTCTAGGGCTTTGAGTTTCAACAACATTTTCAGAACAAGTTCCAATGAAAGATTGATCCTCAGGTGGTCTTTGAATTATATCTTCCCGGGGTAAATGTTCTGTGATAATGGGGGAAGTTTCCAAATTCATTCCCTTTCCCAATATGGAAGGTGTAACATCTTGTTCAATATGGGAATCAACAAAAATAATAGGAGGTTCAAACTGTTGTGCAACTTGATGGTTTGGATTAGGGTTTGGATTGGGATTACGGTTAGGGTATGGATGGGAGCATGGACTAGGGTTAGGGTATGGATGAGGGTATGGATTAAGGTTAGGATATGGATGAGGGTATGGACTAGGGTTAAGATAAGGTTGCACATGCAGCTGGGAACATGGAGGAGGATAACATAATGGTGTATTGGAAAGAAATTTTGATTGTTGTTGGCGCTCATATGATTGAATTTGCATCGGAGATTTCCCTAGAGAAAAAGATCCAAACAATTCTTGAGGCCATGGAGATATTTGGCTTGAGGATGAGGGCCAAGGAGAGGGCCATTGCAGCCATAAGGTGGGGTATTGAATCAAAGGAGGATTATAAGTTTTCCATGGAACTATAGGGTTGTAGATGTGTTTAGGAACCTGTTGGGGACAATAAATATTATTCCAAGTATTAAATGATGATGAGGTTTGAATTATACCTGGCAGTCGATTTATTTTGCTTACTTGATTCCTTAAATACTTGTTGAAACCCCAACAATGATGGCAAATAATTTGTTGAATGATCCTCCTTGCACTACTTCCATTCTTCCTACAAATCATCCAATTGTAAATTTAGACAAGATTTTGTAGCTCCTATTTTTGTAGTTGATTCCAAAAATTGAGAAGAAGGTTCTCGAGAATTCTTACCAATCTTGGAGATTCCTCTTGAATAACTAATGCATAATTTACAAACATCATCATATGGTAAGTGAGAAACATCACCTACTCCTATTAGATTTAAAGGTTCTAAAAATTCGTCTTTGATTCCTTTGAGTAGGAGTGTTTTCAAAGTATCTTTTACCAAATTCCTATGTTTTGATTTTTGGAGGTTGTATCTAAATCGCTCCACATAATCCTCCAAACTTTCATTTTCTCCTTGTGTTATCCCAAAAATATCTTCACCAGCCTGACAATAGTTCTAATATTTCTCCAAGAATACATTCTTCTTGTCTTCCCATGTTTGAATATAGCTCCCACCAAGGCTCATGAACCATCGGAGAGCTGCTCCTTTAATAGTAAGAGGAAACACTTGCAACCTTTGAGAATTAGTACAATAACCATATCCTCTACAAAGTACTTCAAACTCAAATAAGAATGTATCTGGGTCTTCATTTTCCAAACCATGAAATTTTGGTAGTGCAGATGGGGCAATATTATGCATTTGAGCCACTCCTAGATCTTTGATAGGAAATTCAAAAGTAACGATGTTTTTCATTTCTTACCAAACTAAGAGGTTCTCCATGTACTAATTCGAGACTCCTTCTTTGAATTTTCCTGGAAACTAATCAGTGAAATAGGTGCATTGAATGATTGATATTAGCCTCAAAATTCTTCATTCAAGAATGCATCGAAATACCATTTTTCTATCTTCAACAATACCACTGGTACATTTGTTAGCGCATGAATAGTGTATATATATATATGTGTAGGGTGGGTGGGGGCTGCTTAAAACATAAATAAAATGAGAAGCCTTAAAGAAAAAGTGCAGGAAAGAAATAAATTCAAAGAAAATAAAATTGCAAGAAAAACTAGGTGAAGGAAAAAAACCAAATGTGGCAGATCACCAAGGTCAATCCCCTGAGCGCCTCCCTGGCAACAGCGCCAAAATTTTGGGTGCAGTATAGGGTCTATAAATGTACCAACATTTAATTTTTCAATCCGGAGAGTTCATGAACTTCGAGACGCAGCACTGGAAATTCCAGAGAGAGTCCCTGGTAACCTGCAAAACAAATTCTAGTCTATCTTGTGATTAATCTCGAAAATAAATGTAATCCTACACTAGTGCAAGAAACACCAGTCCAAACAATTAAAAACATATGAGAAAGTAAAAGCAATAAATGTGAAAGTAAATTCTAATTGCAAGTGAACGGAAGGGAAATCAGAACTGGAAATCAAGCGGTGTCGGTACACTAATGAAAAGACTGTAATTGCTAGAATAAATTCAAAAGAAATTCAGACTATTCTTCTTTCACTAATTCTGCCTGTACTAATTCTGTTTGCACTACTGTATATTATAACGTGCTTGCACTAATTATGTGTAAGAACAATCCAGAAGTTAAAGGAAACCATAATATTAATTAGGCATTTATCAATTCAAACATGTAGTTTCCGTATTTATAAATATCGGCTCAACAAATGTAAAAACTGTAGCTTTAAATATAAATTAATAGATCTGCATTAATTTACAGAATTAGAGTTAGAGCTCATAATGGCAGAGTTGATCTTATGGATTCAGACAATCTAGAGGGCATTATCGTTGTTTAAAATATTTCAGGTGTGAGTATAATTCATAATGCAGCAAATGAAATAGAAACAAATTGCAGCAACTCAAATTAACCTTAAAACTTGGAATAGTGGATTGCAGCAAATCGACTTAATTTGTGGGAATAAAACATCTGCAGCATGTTATATAACACCAATTGAAGGCAGAAAGAAATTGTAAAGACATCAAATTCACATAGCAAACAAACAAGAATTGAAATGCTATTTAAAAGATGAGAGCGGTGTCGAGCTGGTCTGGCGGCCAACCTAGCCAACTCACACCCTCTTTGAGTGCCTGTTTCACACAGAAATCAAAATCATTAGATGCAATAAATAAGTAGACAGAACATGGATAAAAATTGCCTCAATTAATTATTGAAAACAGTCTTTTACATAATGCAGACATCAGCTAATCCCAACAAGTAGGAGAAGCATTCCACACTAAAATCCACATGTTGCTACATTGAAAAAACTTCTCCTCCCTTCTGCGTTGTGCCTGCCTATGCGTGCTTCTGCCTTCTGCTTAATTGATTGACTAAATTGATTAGCTAGTCTTGGAGCCATAGCTCTTCTTTTATAACCTTTTTACATTCCTAACTTGGCATAAAACAAGCCAATCCTTTGCAAACATCATGGGGATTGAATCCCAACTAAGTATCATTAATAGAATATCAGTCAACCGTTTCCCTACTGAAATAATGGAGATTTACCACGAATTTCCCAAATCTGGGCATTTTCTAAAATTTTGGAAATGGTATTTTTAACAAACTTACTCCAAATGAATCCAAACTTTCCCTTTGGACTTTCCGAGCTCTCAATATTGCCAGCAGGCTTGTCCTGATCAAATCGGTCCTTCAAGCCATGCCATTGTACCTCTTTTCACTGTTGGCCGCCCCTAAATGGGTTCTCAAATCTATTCGCAATCTGCAGCGTAACTTCCTCTGGGGGTCTTCTGGCCTGAACAGAAAATGGGCGCTTGTAAATTGGCAAGATGTCTGCAAACCCAAGTCTGATGGGGGCCTGGGCCTACGAGACCCTATACAGAGCAACAATAATATGGGAGCTCGAATGTGGTGGAATTGGATCACTAAGCCCAACGCACCATGGGCCAAACTATGGCAAGCCAAATATGCACCCGGCAGTCAATGGAATGATTTAATCCGAATCAACTCCACTACTCAGGGATCACCTATATGGAACGCAGCCAAACCTCACAGCAAATTCATTCAAGAACATAGTTTCTGGGAGATACACTCAGGTACTACAGCAAGATTTTGGGAGGACTCGTGGCAGCAGCTCCCCAGGCTCGCCACAGTTTTTCACAAGCCTCTCTGGCAAGAGCAGATGCAGCAAGCACACCTTACTCATGTCAATCAATTTTGGCAACCTTCAGCAAGCACCGACTTCAGAACCTGGCAGAAGGCCAGTCTCTGGCAGCGCGATTGGCTAGGAGAATCATATGAGGACATAGATCAAGAATTATCATTCAGAAGAATTCGATACTCCACTCTACAGGATCGCCTCAGATGGGGCCATAAGCCTAAAGGTACATTCACCACCAAAGAAGCCCACCAGCTCAGATACACTGGAAATCAGCTCAACAAGGACCAAATCTGGGAAAAGATTTGGCAACCAGGAATTTGGCCCAAAATCTCCACTTTCTTATGGCTGCTCAGCAAAAGAAGAATACTCACATGGGACAACCTGGTAAAGCGCGGATTCGTAGGGCCATCAAGATGCCCGAATTGTAACATTCACTCTGAGACAATCGGACATCTCATGGAAACCTGTCCGCTAGCTGAGCAAATATGGAGGAAAGTTGAAAGCTGTAACATTAGATTAGAAGCCAGGACAGAAGACATAACCGAGAACTTAAGGAATTGGGTCAAATCCCCCTTCAAGAGTCAGCTTCTCAACTCTCTGTGGAGCCTCTTACCAGGATTCATATACTGGACTCTTTGGAAGGAAAGAAACCATAGAATTTTCAACAATTCTTCCCGGTCCATTGAAGCCTTATGGCTAATCCTAAACAAACAACTGCAAGAAACTCTTGCCCTCAAATCCTGGTCAGATGCAGATATGCCAGAATCCCCATTGGAATGCAGGATTCTGAAGGCATGGAACATAAACCTCTCAGCAATACGGAAAGAAAGCACCCGATCCTCTAACAGCAGCGCCTCTCCTTCCAGCTGGTCCCCTCCAGCTTATGCTACCTACAAGTTAAACTTTGATGGGGCAGCCAAAGGTAATCCGGGGCTCGCGGGTTATGGAGGACTTTTCCGAAATCACTCAGGGGAAATAATGCAGATTTTCTATGGCTCGCTGGGCAAAGACACCAATAATGTAGCTGAATTAGAAGGATTATGGAGGGGCTTATGCCTTGCAGAACAGAATAACTACTTCCCTTTAGAAGTAGAGGGAGACTCCTTAATCCTTATCAATGCTGCCCAAAGAATTCAGGCAGGTACGCCAGCGGTCAAGGTCGCCACGAGCTGGAGATTACTAAGCAGGCTGGAATCTCTGGAGGAAAAGCTACAAACTCCCCAAAGTTTAACCTTCAAGCACGTAAGAAGAACAGCGAACAAGGTGGCTGATAGATTAGCCAACCAAGGTGCATCCCAGTGCATTCTTTACTTTGCAGGATCACTGGATACCTCAGAAGATGACAAGCTTAACAATGACTGCATCTCTCTGGCGCAGAAGGATTTCACCATCCCGGATGCGGGTGCATTGGAGACGTGGTAATGGCATGAGCCATCACGTGGGCAGGTGGCAGGCCTACGACGTCAGGTGGTACCACGCGCAGCGGGATATTAATCCGCTTGAAAGCAGACGGACGAAGGCATTAATGCCTGTCTTCTCAGCTCGAGGGAGGAGGATGGCGTTCGATGCAGCAGAGTGTTTAAAGCAGAGAGGGCTCGATTTGCAGAGGGATATGAGCGATCATTGTGGTGAGGCCCTGCTCCACTCAGACGGAAATGGGAGTAAGGATTTGAGGTGCGTTCCGCCAGTTTCTGGGCCTGGAAGGAGCACCACCTGCAACAGTGCGGTGATTGTGTTGGTTTTTGTAACGGTAGGAGCTCAGGGTGCTTGTGTTGGTTTTCATAGAGGGAGAAGTTCAGCAATGCCGAGGGAAAGGCCGCGGATGGGCAGCCATCGAGGGGGAACCAGAGGCAGGGCCCTCCCGCAACAGCATGATTACAATTCGCCCTCCTCCTCCATCGAAGTAACGTCGTTGCCTCAGAGATTCCAGGGCAGCAATGAGGAGGAGGGTGGGCATGATGGCAGAAGCCCAAATTCTGAAGAAGGACAGATGGAGCTCCCAATGCTTAGGTATCGGCTCCCCTGCCCTCAAGTTAATTCTACACTGGTTGTTTCTATAATGATTGAGCCTGGCGTTACACAGAACATGGAGGCAGAGCCTCTGCCGGATGGGCAGCGCTCCAGCAGAGAGGATTCACCTATTGCGTGCCTTCCGGTTGAGGCTGGAACTGGTTGGTTGGCCCCTGGACGTGAACTTGGACCGGATCTAGCGCGCCCAGCTTCAAATTGCGACCCGGCTGCTGGCCCTTCAACGCTTGCTGGTTCAACGCTTGCTGGTCCAAGCAGGCCAGCATAAGAAGGAAGCCCTGACGCGGTCATCCAGCTCTCAGACTCCGAGGATTCTCTCCGTTTCAGGTGCCGAATTGAAGAGGCGCCCCAGACCACTGATGATGAATGAACTCGCTCCCGGTAATCTCTGCTATTTTTCTTGGGATTTCGATGTATAACTCTGCCAAGCGGCGGCTCTATCTCTGTCAATGTGTCGGCTGTAATGGTTCAGGTGTCGGATGTAATTGTTCATGTGTCGGATGTAATGGTCCAGGTGTTTGTTTGTCTTTGTCCGGGTCAGTCCATGGCCCTGGTGTCTATTCAGTTATCATCTGTTATGTAAATGTGTCGGCAGTGGTCAAGCAACAAATTCCAATTTTGAATCTTCTCAATTTTGGAACTGAAAGCAGGGCAACGCAAGGGCTGATAGGCAAAACTTCTTAGCCTTGCCCAATGTACTCTATTTTGTATCTCTGTTTTGTATGATAATAGAATTAGTCGCATTCAGAAAAAAAAAACAAACTTACTCCAAAGCCCCCTTCGTATCTCCTTAACCATTATGAATTTTTGAAAACAGCCTGAGGCTTATTCAATTTCCTATGCTGGGAGAAAAACCCATGTTTCATTATGAGATTCACTATGATCGATACGGAAATCGAGGTGTAAATAGGTAGTCTGGAAACTGCTACAAATTCGGGGCTATAGCATTAATTATTCTCTAAATATAAATTTGTATGACCTGGGTGTGTCTTGGCTTATGCGGAAGTGTTCAAATGACATTTTGATCATAAACCTCTTTCAGATTCTCCCATAAATGTTTCAATGTATGAAAGCCCCAAATTGGTGGAGGCACGCTGTAGAACTTGCACTGGTGCAGGCACACTAACTGCATTGGTGCAGGCATGCTGTAAGAACTGAATTGGTGCAGGAATCTGTTGCACAGTGCAGGTAGGTAAGTGTAGGTTCAAAACATGATCAAATCAAATTTAACCTGCAACATACAAACCTTTATTAAACTTCCATTAATGGTATTTTAATCCCCTTAAAACAAAAGAAGTAACAAATACTTGCAACAATAATCATTTAATGAAATAGTAGCATGAGAGGGTTTGAGTGAAAAATGAGACAAAACTAAGGCCCAACATATAGAGATAATGTAGACATTATTGAAGACAAGGGATTTAAATGTATGGTTGTAATTGAATATTTGGAGGAGGTACTCCTATTATTTAAGAATTTATTGTGTAACGTATCTATCTTATCTATGTTGGATTTGTGCCCCATGCTCACATTTGTGTACATGGTGTGTACTTTTTGGTTTTTATGTATTTGGATCATAGTATTCAACATTGAAAAGTCTCCATATGATCTAGGAATCTCATCTATAAAGAAATTTTATAGGGCAAGAAAGAAAATATATTTACCCATTTTGCACATATTTAATGGGTAACATACTAGTGAAAGTACTCCTTGATATATCTATGCTATTGAAATCAACAAACTACCAAGGCTTTGGGGTAATGGGCCAATGAAATCAATCATTATATAGGGATAAATATAACAAATACTAAAACTCAACAAACTCGTTGGGTACTTGCATTGAAATGTTGTTTTCATGGAGGTAAAGAGATACTCAATTGTTTAAGCTTGAAAGATCATAAAGTGTCCCATTTAATGAGTTCGTAGACGCATAAAAATACCTCAAGGACATCCCATTTTGAAACCTTGTAGGGATCTCTCATATAAAATAATTATCATAGAGTTCCAATTGATATAACTTCATAAGCCTTGTAATTTCTTTTAGTACAATTCCTATTAAATAATTAAAAGTGATCTCTAGGTTTCCAAGCTCTATTAGATTGATGACATAAAGCATAATTATAAGAGATCTAAAATTTTAGAGCTTGAATTTATTTAATGTTTCACAAAAATAAAATTAACAACATAAATATATTATAACTTTTATGGAAAAATAACAACCATAACTGCAAATATAATTTGTGAAAAGTTTCTAAGTGAGAACTACGTTGTACAATTCCGATTCACACACGGGTGGAAACCCATTTTTGACATAAAAGAGTATGGACTACTAAATCCGCGAACTGATGCTTTATTGTTTGGACCACAAGATTTGAGTGACCCACAACCATTGTCTGGTGCTGTCTAATCATATGGTGAACTGTGGCTTACTTAAATCTAATGATATAAAAAAGTTAAAATTCTCCTCATCTGAAATGATTTAAGTTCATCATTTGAATTCCATATAATTATAAGTATTTGAGCTCATCAAAGAAGCATTTGGATTTTTTAATGATTTGGGTTGATCAAAGGAAAGCATTTTCTTTTTCTTCTTCAGCAAGGAAACCTTTTTAATTTTCTTAAAATCATGAAAGAATTAGTGAAGTTGAGAATCACATCATTTCAAAGTAAAAGTAAAGGTAAAGAAATTTGGGAACAAGGTTGGCCTACTTGGCATGGTAATAATGATAATGGATTTTGAATCATAAAAAGATTATTCTTATAGTGATGATGAAAAGCATATTCGCATTTAAAAAAAAAATTGTTGTTCATCTAAATATTAATTTTGAATACAAATCTTTATCTGAATGTAATTCGTCCACTTTAGAAAAGGTTTTTATTCTGATGTGATTTACTCATTAATTTTTTTAGTTTAGAGTCATTATGCCTTGAAAGTGTTTGAATATTTAAATTTATCTTTCGGATGGACGTTTCTTTGTATCATCCTCTTTTGGTTTTGAATAATAGCATTATTTACGACAACTAATATTTACCAGTTTATCTAGCTATAAATATGCAGGGCAATATATTCCCACCATAGGATTGAAGCAGGTACATTATACTTCTCCGCGTATTAATCGATAGATAGATTAGTAAATATGTCTTGCCAACCAATATTTACGAGTCTATTGAGTCTTTAATGCATCCTTTAAGACACAATGTACATAACATGGGCATCCACATTCTATTTATTTGATTTCTCTTGTGCATTCAATGTCACTCTGTCCTCGGGATTTCAAACTGAGCACTCCTACTTGAAAATTTTGAAATGAAATTATAACTTGTGCTCTTTTGGCGGTACTATTTTCTTTCTTGATTTTCTTGGTATCCAACATCGACATTTCTTGTTATTTTCAGAGATAGCCACCTCCACTGTCTCCTGTACGTGTTCCTGATGTTTTTCGTCACCTTATTGGTAATGAATATTTTCGCACCTTATGCCAATGCGCACGCTCTCGCCCCTGCTCTTATGTCCGACAATAAGATCTTGTCTTTCCATTTATTTAAATCAACATATATCCATCTTAAGCACAGATATATCCATTTTAAGCACGGATTTAACATGAGTCTAGAGATCAATTTTCTTCACATGCAAACTTATTTTAGAGTGCACAAACAATGTGTAATGTTTCATTGTTTAAATTGTATTTTTGAATACTATAGAGATTACATTACTTAAACTTATAGTCCAAAAATTCTTTATTGGATTTCGACAAAAAAATGGTATACCTAAAAAAGGATTACACTGTAATGAGACCACTTCAAATGTTTTAAACAAAAAAAAAAACTTATTTTTTTCAATAGATTTATATGATATATACATAATTTTTTTAAACAATATATAAAATATTTTACTTATGTGCATTGAGCCATTCTGTGAGCGCGCATTAAAATGTTTTTTTTATTAATATATTTTTAAGTATACATGAATATTAATTCATATTAAAATATTTTGTTCATAACCCACATTGGATATTTTATTATATTAGGTCATATGGACTTCTAATTAAACATGCATTACATATTATTTTTCCTTTTTTGTTACAGAAAGCATTTCTTTTATATTTAGAGAATATTTTATTTTTATATTAATAGGGATTACACAGCATAGATCCATCTTAAGCACGGATCATGAGCCCAGAGAGATCAATTTTCTTCAAATGCAAAATTATTTTAGAGTGCAAAAACAATGTGTTCTAGAGATTACATTACTTAAACTTATAAGTCCAAAAATTCTTTATTGGATTTCGACAAAAAATGGTATATCTAAAAAAGGATTAAACTGTAATGAGACCACTTCAAATGTTTTAACCAATAAAATTTATTTTTTTCAATAGATTTATATGATATATACATAATTTTTAAAACAATATATAAAATATTTTACATAACATGTGCACTGTTATATTTTTAAGTATAAGTCAATATTAATTCATATTAAAATATTTTGTTCATAACCCACATTGGATATTTTATTATATTAGGTCATATGGGCAACTAATTAAACATGCATTACATATTATTTTTTCTTTTTTATTATAGAAGGCATTTCTTTTATATTTAGAGAATATTTTATTTTTATATTAATAGGCACAGACATACTTACACATCGCCTTCACACTTGGCTGCATAGATCCACCTTCACACTGGCCTGTAAAACTAGCATAGATCCATCTTAACCACGGATCTAACATGATCCCAGAGAGATCAATTTTCTTAAAATGCAAACTTATTTTAGAGTGCAAAAACAATGTGAAAATTTTCATTGTTTAAATCGTAGTTTTGAATGCTATAGAAATTACATTACTTAAACTTATAAGTCCAAAAATTCTTTATTGGATTTCAGCAAAAAAAATGGTATACCTAAAAAAGGATTAAACTGTAATGAGACCACTTCAAATGTTTTAACAAATAAAACTTTTTTTTTTCAACTGATATATATATATATATATATATATATATATATAATTTTTTAAAACAATATATAAAATATTTTACGTAACATGTGCATTGAGCCATTTTATCAACACATGTTAAAATATTTTTTTATTAATGTATTTTTAAGTATACATCAATATTAATTCATATTAAAATATTTTGTTCATAACCCACACTGGATATTTTATTACATTAGGTCATATGGAAAACTAATTAAACATGCATTACAACTTGAGTGGGCCTAATGGTTAAGAGCATGTGTTTCCTCTTAAGAGGTCACAGGTTCAAAACCAAAGGGGGTAGAGTATGTATGCCTTTGTAGACTTAGCAGTAAAATCGTTGTGTGGAGGTGGGTCCCTTGTCCCACAAACAAAGGGGTCTCATACACCAATTTGATGTCTGGCTTGGTCGTGACCTTAAATTGGATAATAATTATTTTTTATTTTTTATTATAGCAGAGATTTCTTTTATTTTTATATTAATAGGGATATGTTTCAACTCCAAGTTGAGTCCAGTCATACTTACACATCGCCCTCACATTGGGTTGTAGAATGAGCCTCTCGACTCAACAAATATGGGTCTTTTTGGGATCTTTGAATACTTTAACTAACACAATAAGGGAAAACAACCCTTGGAAAAATTGTGGGAAAATCTCACAGCATTGGCAAAGAAAAACAATATCATAGGTAATGTTTGATTCTACTCAATGGGATTTTAAAGAAAATTAATGATTTTCCAGTAGGGATTGTTTCCCAAATTTAGTAGTGAAAAGATAACTCCGTGCCTGTTAGATTTAGGAATCCACAGTGGCCTGTAAGTTTGATGGGTACATGTGTAAAATTAAACTTATGAACCGATTATGAACCAATTTTGTTATAGTAAAATTTGAGTATCTAAAATTATTGTTCAATTATTGACTCACTCCTTATTACAATCAAATAAAGGGAGAGCTAGTTGGTTGGTTTAGGTTTGATTTATCAGAATCAAAATAAATTAAATATTAAGGAATTTAGACTTCTATGATCCATAACATTGTTTAGATAATCTTCGGCAAAATCACATAATCAATCTTTTGTCGACGCGTTTCGAACCAACCAGTGTGGTTCATCGTCAGGACAAGTTGAAGAACCAATTCAGCTTAGCCGGATTGGTTCTTCAACTTGTCCTGACGATGAACCACACTGGTTGGTTCGAAACGCGTCGACAAAAGATTGATTATGTGATTTTGCCGAAGATTATCTAAACAAATTAAATATTGTTTGTTAAACTTGAAGTCGAATTAAAAAAAAAAAAATCGGCACCGACCTCACCGTCCTCAGTCGTCTGCCACCCACACCAACCTCCTACGCCAGCCTAGTGACTCCATTATGCAGTCATGTATTCCACATGACAGAATTAGAGAATTCTAGAGCTTCTTCCATCTATAAATTTGTAATCTCTCCTATGCCTGAGCAATGCAAGCCAAGGCAAGGCTCTCCAGTAATGAAAAGCTTTTGTTTTCTGTGCTTTCGGATTTCCATTCGTGTTTGTGATTTGTTGCATGTCTCTGAATTTGTGAAGTCTTATGTTATTTGTGCTCCTTTGTTCCCGTCAACTGGTATCAGAGCCTTATTTCTCTTTTACTTACACCTGATATGCCTCTTGATCTCCTCATTGGCAGAATCCCATCTGGCAACATCCACCACTGGCATTGTCTATGAGTTGTTCATGATCTGAACCACTGCCATCGCATGGATAATGAAGTGGCTGCAAACCATTGTGCAATAAAGTGGAATTTTATAGGTTTTCATTGGGATTGTTCTCAGTCGGCGTATTGCACTTTTTCGTATGCCAAGGCATCGTTAGCATAGTGAGGACTCTCTCTAGTCCCTTCAATTCGGTGACTTCTTTCACACCCTGCTACCTCTAGTACCTGTGGCCTCTTTCGACACCCACGCTCTTCAGGTAGGGTCAATATATCCTATGCATGCCACCTGATGTCATGATGTTGAAGCTCAACGTTGCACTAATGAGCCCTTCTTTGACAAAGTCCTGCTATCTGCTAGAGAACTCTAGAAGGCAAAGGTGATGACGAGTGGAATGGTATGTGATCATGTATGTTTGTGAGTTGCGGTTGTGGTTGTTTAAATGAACAACATTAAAAACATGGGTTTGGAAGTAATGAATTTTAATTCATTAATTAATTAAAAGAAGAGGTGTTCCTTTGTTAAAAGAGAGGTGTGAAAAAAGGGAGGTGCTCCTTTGTTAAGAGAGATGGATTTTTATTTTAAAAGGGAGGTGATATTTGTTATATGATAAAAAAATTATTAAATGAGGTTTGTCTTTTCTTTTAAAAGGTGCAATAGTTAAAGGTTTTTTTGTAAAGTTTTATTTTGTAAGAGGAGTTTGATTTTCTGGGGTGTGAATTTTATTGACAATGGAGACAGAAGTTACAGATATGGAGAAGTTGAGCAGGGCTAATTTTACCCTATGGAAATCATAGATGGAGGATATAATGATTTTGAAGGATCAATATTTGTCGATTGAGGGTGTAATAAAGAAACCCTCATCGATGACAGATGAGGAATGGAATAAGCTATATAGAAAGGCGATTACAAAAATCCGCCAGTATCTAGCAAAGAATGTGTATTTCAATGTGTCTGGAGAAAATACGGTAAAAGGATTATGGAAGAAGCTCCATGATCTATATGAAAAGAACATAGTATCAAACAAAATGTTCTTGATGAAGAAGCTTTCAATCTCAAGATGAAGGAGGGTGCTTCAGTTGTTGAACATTTGAATGAATTTAATATTATTACTAGCCAACTTGCCTCTGTTAAAATCATTCTAGATGATGAAATTAGAGCGATTTTGTTAATGTGTTCTATGCCATACAATTGGGAAAATTGAATTGTAGCTATGAGTACTTCAGCACCTGCAGGGACCCTAAAGTTTGATGATGTCAACAACATTTTAATGAATGAGGAACTGTGATGCAAGTCAATTAAAGAAACTAGGGAGGAGAAGCTCTAGCTCTAGTTGATCGTGGTAGGAGAATTGATTGAGGCCGACAATGGTGATCAAGATCGAGAGGCCGATCAAAATCAAGGAGGGGAAGGATCATCTTCTTTCATTGTGGTAAGCCCAAGCACATGAAGAAAGAATTTCAAGTCTGAAAAAAAGGACAAAAGGATCAAAGACCAGCCAGTACAAATCACGAGTCATCCAACACAAATGAAGGTGAGACTACTGATGTAGCCACTGATGGAAATGTGTTGTTTATTGTTTCAGTAGAGGATGCATGTTTATATACATCTAGTAGTATCTTTAATTGGATCATTAACTCTGGGGCATCTCACCATGTAACCCCATGCAAAGATAATTTGTTTGCATATAATCCTGGTGATTATGGTAGAGTGCCTTAGGAGAATAATCATTTTTGCAGTGTTGATGGAGTGGGAGATGTCCAAGTCAAGATGAAGGATGGACAAGATATATTGTTGAAACATGTCAAGCATGTACTGGAAACGTGCATGAGTTTGATCTCTATGGGACGGTTGGATAATAAAAGCTATTCCACAAGCTTTAGAAAAGGAGGCTGGAAAATTAGCAAAGGATCATTGGTCATGGCTAGAGGACCCAAGACATGAACATTATATACATTTAAGGCAATCATAGGAAAATCATATTTGGTTGTTGTCACAAAAGAAGGAAATTCAGTAGATCTGTGGGATAAGCGCTTGGGTCACATGAGCAAGAAGGGCTTAAAATTCCTTGTTGGTAAAAAAATATTTCTAGGTTTGAAATCCTACAATCTTGATCTTGGTGAGAATTGCATATGTGGTAGACAAAGAAGGGTTTCATTCCTTAGAGGTTTCCATGACAAAAAGAAAAAAATGTTAGAATTGATACACTCATATGTGTTTGGTCCTGTTAACATCAAGTCATTAGGAGGAGAATCATATTTTGTAACAATTATAGATGATGCATCCAGGAATGTTTGGGCCTACACTATGAAAAGTAAAAGTGAAGTATTTGAAATATTTCAAAAGTTCCATGTTGCTGTTGAAAGAGAAACTAACAAGTTGCTCAAGTGCTTGAGAACAAATAATGGTGGAGAATAGTTCTCAAATGAATTCAAGGAATATTCTAACAGGTTTGGCATAAAGCATGAGAAAATTGTGCCTAGTACTCCTCAAAATAATGGTGTTGCAGAAAGGATGAATCGCACCATTATGGAAAAGGTGAGAAGTATGTTGTCCAATTCTGCTTTGGATAAGCATTTTTGGGCAGAAGCTGTAAGGACAGCTTGGTATCTTATAAATCGATCTCCAAGTATAGCCTTGGATGGCGACAACCTTGAAGAATTTTGGACTGGTAAGAAGTTGAACTATTCTCATTTGAAAATCTTTGGATGTGAAGCATTTGTACGTATTCCAAAAGAAAATAGAACTAAGCTGGATGATAAATCTATGAAATGCATTGTTTTGGGATATGCGTGTGAAGAATTTGGTTATTGTCTATGGGATCTAGTAAAAAATAATTAAATTATTAGAAGTAGGGATGTTATATTTAATGATTCAGAAATGTTTAAGAGGACTCTAGGTGAGGTGGAGGTCATGAAAGTTATTGACAGGTTTCAAGAGCAGTAGGAAGACATCCCACCAATGCAAGAAAATGAACAGAAAATACTAGAGTGGGAAGGACAACAAGTGGAAAATGATGAACATCAATAAGAAAGTCTTGCAAGAACCTTTAGAGGAGATTTAACCTAATAATGCACCACCATAGTTGGTTTGCATATCTTCTAGGCCTCATAAGCATTCACAAAGGTATCCTCCTTCAAACTATATACTATTGATTGATGAAGGTGAGCCAAATTGTTTTCAAGAGGCTTGTAAAGTTGAGCACATTAAAGAATGGAAGAAAGTGATGGAGGAAGAAATGAACTCTTTGTAGGAAAATAAAACTTGGGAGTTTGTAAAGCTCCCAAAAGGTAGAAAGGCTCTACAAAACAAATGGGTTTACAGGATTAAGCACGAAGGTGATGAAAAGAAGGAGAGGTGTAAAGCAATATTGGTGGTGAAAGGATTTGCCCAAAAGGAAGGTATTGAATTCACTGAAATTTTCTCACATGTTGTTAAGATGTCATCCATTAAAGTCATTCTTGGTCTTGTTGTTGCTTTAGACTTAGAATGTGAATAGTTAGATGTAAAAACTACTTTCCTTCATGGAGAATTGGAGGAAGAAAATTATATGGAGCAGCCAGAAGGCTTCATAGAAAAAGGAAAAGAAGACCTTGTTTGCAAGTTGAAGAAGCCTCTATGGGTTGAAACAAGCACCTCGAAATTGGTACAAGAAATTTGATTCATTCATGTTGGAACTTGGTTTTCACAGGTTGGAAGTTTACCATTGTGTCTATATTAAGAGATATGATCAAGGAAAGGATATCATATTATTGTTATATGTCGATGACATGTTGATTGTTGGGCATGATAAGAATATGATCAATAGGTTGAAGAAATATTCGGGCAATAAATTTGAAATGAAGGAATTGGGTCCAACACAACAGATATTGGGTATGAGGATCATGCGTGACAGGAAAAACAAAAAGATCGTGGTTTTCACAAGAAAAATATATCAAGAAGGTGCTTGATAGGTTTAATATGAAGGATTACAAGCTATTTGGTACACACCTTGCAACTCACTTCAAGCTGAGTACTAAGTTATGTCCTAGTGATGACAAGGAGAAGGAAGAGATGAGCAAGATTCCTTATGCTTCAGTAGTTGACAGCTTGATGTATGACACGGTATGTACATGACCAGACATTGCATATTTAGTGGGAGTAGTGAGCAGGTTCCTTGCCAAACTAGGAAAACAACATTGGCAAGAAGTAAAATGGATTTTGAGGTATCTCAAGGGTACTAGTCATTATTGTTTATGTTTTGGTCATAATGGTATTGTGCTTGAAGGATTCACAGATGCATATACGGCTGGAGATACCGACACAGGAAATTCCAGTATAGGTTATTTGTGCACATTTGTAGGTGTAGCGGTATCTTGGGTGTCAAGGCTACAAAGAATAGTAGCTCTCTCTACAATAGAGGTAGAGTACATAGATGCAACAGAGGCTTGTAAAGAGATTTTGTGGATGCAACGTTTCCTAAGAGAGATAGGTATAGAGAAGGATAAGTATGTGATATATTTTTATAGTCAAAGTGTCATTCACTTGGCGAAAAGCCCATCATTTCACTCAAAAACAAAGCACATTGACTTAAGGTACCATTGGATCTGGCATGTGTTGGAGGAAGGACAATTATCCTTGGAAAATATCCATACGAATAAGAATCCTATTGATATGCTCACAAAGATTCTACCAAGAAATAAACATGTAGAGGCATGGTAGGACAGGGTGTGACTTGATTCAAGATTCTTCATTTGGCTTCAAGTGGGAGAATGTTAAATGTGAAGTTGAATCTTAAAAAAAAATTGGCGCCGACCTCACCATCCTCAATCATCTGCCAACCACGCCGCCAACGTCAACCTACTACGCCTTCCTAGTGACTCCACTCTGTAGTCATGTATTCCACATGACATAATTGGAGAATTCTAGAGCTTCTTCCATCTATAAATTTGTAATCTCTCCTCTGCCTTAGCAACGCAAGCCAAGGCAAGGCCCTTCAATAATGAAAAGCTTGTGTTTTCTGTTTTTTGGTTTTCCATTCTTGTTTTTGATCTTCTGCATGTCTCTAAATTTGTGAAGTCTTGTGTTGTCTGTGCTCCTCTGCGCCAAGTAAAATTTTAAGAAGCCCCCCAAATTTATATGTATAATAAATAGGTGAATCCCCATGGTATATAGAAAAATGTATAGGCTATATTTTCATTGATATACTAGAAATATATATATATATATTTTGGTGAATATTTCACTTAATTATAAAATTTTGTTAAATCTCGGCAAATTTTTCACTAGGTTATATGGTATTGCAAATTCTTGGCTAATCTTCTAAAAAATAGAAAACATTGTAAAATATTGTTGATTTCTTAATAACGTATAAAATATATATATAATAATATGAAAATTATTTAGTTAAATTATAATATCCTAATTTTCCATGTTTTGGAAAAGAAAATCATGAGTAATTTTGCTCTAGGTTCTTATTATACACTATTGCAAATCTTTTTGCATGCTTTTATCATGTTTTACCACAAAGGTATTATCACATCCCAAGGGGAAACTAGATGGAATGGCACCCCCAAAGGCGTGTGATGTTGAACAAAAGAAATTATTTTGCTCAAACTTGTTCTTGATGAATCTAGATAACTCA
The DNA here is from genome assembly GCA_031772625.1 of Pinus tabuliformis. Taxonomy (NCBI): domain Eukaryota; kingdom Viridiplantae; phylum Streptophyta; class Pinopsida; order Pinales; family Pinaceae; genus Pinus; species Pinus tabuliformis. The sequence continues at coordinate 552,876,366 of CM062811.1, read as the reverse complement.
ATCATATTTAATGTAATTCATATTTTGTAGGCTTCACATGAAAATAAAGTCTATGAATAGCTATATCAAAATCATGAATATTTACATCAAATTCTTTTGTTTTCTCATACATCACTTTTCTAAAAGGTAGATATTTCTCCAATTCCTCGAGTTCAAATAAACTAACAACTTTAAAATATGGTGCTTCCTCATCATATGTAGGTTTTTCACCTAATTTTTGGATCATAACTGTTGTAGTAGTTGTTGCACTTTATTCTACAGTTGACAACACTAATAATGTTGAATTGGTAAACAATTAATTGAAATCGTAAAAAATGAAAAATGAAAATGAATGGAAGATAAGTATGTATTGAAACTTAACTTCCTACACGATGAAAAAGAAAGAAGGTAATAACACAAACTCATTAAAAGACTACATCCGGTGAGTTAAAAATATATCACAAATATAAACAATAGTCTCTGCATGTTCATTACTTCGAAAAATATGTCACAAAACAATCATCATCAAGGGATTTTTCACTTCAAGAATGGTAGTGCACTAAATAGTCTATCATTCTCATCTAATAACATGTGATGTTGTTTTGGTATTGGAATCAAAGTATAATTGCATTTATATATGAATTTCAGTCTCATGATAATAGGACTCCTATGATGAAATCATAGGATCCTAGTGCATAAAGCATTTTTCTCTTCAATTAACTAAGCATATCTCATTTTCCTTTCTTAACAAACAATAAGTATTTTCAAAGAAAATATAAAATAAACATAGTAGATTCTAAAAGGCAAAGATTCTTTTGTGACACCACAAAGTGAAAGGAAAAAAAATTCCTTAAATAATCAAATATATAAAGAAAACAATTTATCTTTTATCGCTCAAATTTCTCGTAATGTCTACATTATTCTTTATATGATTTAAATATCTTTTCCATTCCTTGGAACCCATTTTATTCTTTCATGGTTAACTCCTTTCCGTTACCTTTATATTCTCTTTTCATTACTAAACTCACTTCATATTTTATTTCTTTCTTTTTCCTTGATGATGGGTGGAGTGTTTACTCAAATATTGACACACAGTTTATTCCAAAAAAATATCAACAATGGTTGAAAATGTTGATGTTGAAGTGGCTTATGATAGAAAACCTTGTGAAAATGATAAAGATTATAGGATTCTTTTCAACAGGTTGATTAAGGGATCATGTGAGTTTCCACGAGACATCAACTGATCAAGTAACATCAAGAATGCTGAAGGAAACTATCTAAGTACGAAAATTAATCATGCCAACATATGACTTGAAATGATTGGAGTAAGGATTCCTTTAGGCATACTTTATATATTCATTTATTTGTTTATGATGGAATGCATGTATGATAATGATACTTAGGTGGGATATAATGAAGGAAGTAGCTTTTTTGATTGGCAAGATTCAACCATGAATTAGTATCTCATGATTGAGTCACATGACAATGAATGAATGGGTAACATAATCATGTTATGAATTTGTATAACACATGAAAGTGAATGCCAATAGAGCTAATGTGTGAGACCATATTTTTGATGGATATGGAAGGATATAATATTGCACAAGTTTCCAATTGTCTCCTTTCTTATATTAGTGTTGTAGACTTTAACCTTCTTGCAAATAGTGAGGAGCACCTATAGAGGAGAGGGTTCATAAGGTAATGTAGATTAGAGAAGGGAATTTCCTTGTAGTATTCCTAAGGTATAGATGGTAGGTGACTAGATGATGTGTTAAGGTGTTGGCTAGACCTTCCAACTGATGATGGTGGAATACATGGTATAGAAATGTAGTATTTTGATATCAAGTGACAAAGATAGATTGAGTAGATGTGATCATGAGTATTGGAACATTAGTTTATTGGAATAAATATTTATTTTCATCTTGTAATGGTAGGTAAGTTAAGTAACCAATGTACATTGAATCATAGTTCCATTTCATTAAGTATGATTAACAACTAACAATGATTGAATTATTAGTTTGTTAATATTGTTCTGAGAACACCTCATGGATGGTAGTAAAAATTGAAAGAAAGGATTATATGCATAGATACTCACTTTTATTTGGTTGATTGAAAAGTTTAGGTTGTATGTAGAATGGTATCAAATATGAAAATGATTGTAATTTTGTAAGAAATATTAGGTACTACAACACACAAGAGCCAAGCACTATGAGAAGGAATCTCATACTTATGAAATATGATATTCTTTATGAATTAGACTTGGAATTTATAAGTTGTATTATTATGAATATATCTATGGTAATTGTATGTGTATGATACATGATGATGGTTATTGAATATGGAAACCCTCAAAGAAAGGCCATTGTTATGATAAAGGAACCCTGTGATTGCCACACATTATATACTACTAATGGATGTTTAGTAGTAAGTTAGTGCTCTCCTTACACGAGAAATCCATGACAAGATGAATCACTTAAGGGATTGTTTAGTAGAGAAGAGGACATCTAAGCCTAGAGGGTGAGTGTATCAAGGAGGAGGAAACTTAAAATTTCATGTGGGATGGTGGATAGAATCTTATGGGTGAGTTAGAAAGGATAATGAAATTAATTATTTCCTATGGAAGCCATTATATGGGATATATGCATATCCATATAGATAAGTGTTAAATAAAAAATACATACATATATTTGAATAGATGCTTACATCATGGAATTGAGAAATCTTGTGTATAAGATAAGTGTTTCTTGATAAATGCTATAATATGTATGATTACTTGATTACTTGTAGGTTTTAATCCATACAGAAATTAGTTGCATACGAATTCTAAAACATAGAAAATAAACAATAGCGAGAGCATAACACATAAAACACATATACACAGAGATTTTCCCCTGGATCCCAAAACCAGGATTACCAGCTTCATTTTTCGTTATGTTCATTTCAATGTTACAATACATATTTATACATGCCAAAGAATCCAATACCATGGACCGAAAACCATCGCGTCTAAAACCATGTGCAAAAATCATGCACAAAACCATAGGTAGGTCCGCCCAACCTAACATAGGGTCCAAAACCAAAAATTTTTGGGGCGCTGCCCTGAACCCCATAGAGTGGGGTTACCTGCACTCGTCAAACCCCTTGTGACTCCCTCCGCTACGCAATCGGCGCAACGAAGGGGGGGCTCTACCCCCCTTCTAACCCCCCCAGTTAACTACGTGGGCTAGTCGTGGAAAGAATATAACATAACCCAACATTCTCCCACTTGTTGTTTTCTTTCTATAGGAGGCCACAAGAGACCTTAGTCATTTATCTAGCCCTGCAATGCCCATTGTTTCTCTACATCAAGAGAACTTCTCAGAGCTCACAGATTTTGTCATTGCATCTACAATATTCTTCAAAGTGTCCACCTTTACCAGTAACACCTTTTTGTCTTCTATCATATCCCTCACAAAGTGATACTGAACATCAATGTGCTTTGTCTTTGAATGATATGAAGGTTTCTTTGCCAAGAAGATTGCACTTTGGCTGTCACAGTCTATCCTTATAGCTCCCTGTACTAGCCCCATACTTGAACACAATCTTTGCAACCAAACTGCTTCCTTGCTTGCATGAGTGGCTGCCATGTATTCTGCCTCTATAGTTGATAGTGCCACTACAAATTGTTTCTTACTCATCCAACTGACTACACCTCCAAATAGGTTAAACACATACCCACTTGTAGATCTTCTCTGATCTAGATCTCCAGCCCAGTCTACATCAACAAAGCCATGAATATCCAACACTCTGTCCAATCCTAGTCTTCGTTGGTAGCACAAACCATAATCACTAGTGCCACAGAAATACCTGAAAACCCGCTTCACTATTGTCCAGTGCTCCTTCCTTGGTTTTGACATAAACTTGCTCAATACTCCCACTGCATGTGTAATGTATGGTCTAGTATAGACCATTGCATACATCAGGCTACCGACTGCACTTGCATATGGAACAAGGGACATGTCCTCTTCCTCTTCTTGTGTCTTGGAACACTGTTCAGTAGATAAATTTACACCTATAGGAATAGGAACCTTCACCAGTTTACTATCCTGCATATTAAACTCTACAATATTGTCTCGACATACTTCATCTGGTTTAACCAGAGCTTCCTCTATGCCCGATCTCTTTTAATTTCCATGCCCAAAATATAGTTTGTAGCACCAAGATCTTTCATGTCAAATTTGGAGGACAATTGGGTCTTCAAATCCTGGATAATTTCTTTGTCATTTCCAACCAGCAACATATCATCCACATATAAGACCAGATAAATAACACTGTCACCAATTAATTTAAAATACACACAGTGATCTGCTTTGCTTCTGGTGAAGCCAAGTCCCTGTATAAATGTATCAAATTTTTGATACCACATCCTTGGTGACTGTTTTAACCCATACATAGACTTATTTAACTTGCATACCAGTTCTTTCTTAAGCCTTCAAGTTGCTTCATGTAGATTTCCTCTTCCAGATCCCTGTTAAGAAATGTTGTCTTCACATCCATCTGTTCTACCTCAAAATCAAAAGCAGCAACAACAGATATAAGTAATCTAATAGAAGTTACCTTGGCAACAGGAGAAAAAATATCACCAAAATCAATTCCTGACACCTGTGAATAACCTTTTGCTACCAACCGAGCTTTGTATTTCTCCACCTTTCCTTCTACATTTGTCTTCTTCTTGAACACCCATTTGTTGCCAATGGGTTTCCTTCTAGCCGACAACTCCACCAGATCCCAAGCCTCATTTTTGTGCAAAGATGCCATTTCATCAGCCATGGCCTCTTTCTAGAGTTTTCCATCCTCTGAATCTACTACTTCCTTCATAGTTCTGGGATCATCATCAGTAATAGATAAAGCAAAATTTGAATACAAAGCAGATGGACTATACCTTTCTCGCTACCTTCTTTCTCGAACTGATCTTCTCACACCCAGAGTTTGTGGCTCTTCATCTTTTGATTCCTCCTCTGCTATAGAGTCTGATTCTTCCTCCTTTTGCTCAAACTCTATCTTCCCAGGTTCCTTTGGTTGGGATTCATGTTTAATAACATCTTTCACCTCTTTGAACACCACATCTCGGTTGTACACAACCTTCCTTGTTGCTGGATTCCAAAGCTTATAACCCTTTAAACCATCCTTATACCCAATAAATATACACTTTTCAGAGTTACTATCCAACTTGGTTCGTTTCTCCTTTGGAACATGTACATATGCATCACATCCAAATACCCTCAGATATGAAAGAGAGGGTTTCTTACCAGTCCATACCTCTTGTGGAGTCTTATCCTCCAACGCTGATGAAGGTGATCTGTTGACCAGGTAACATGATTTTTCCACCGCCTCTGCCCAGAATTCTTGTCCTAACCTGACACTACTGAGCATGCTTCTTGCCCTTTCCATCAACGTCTTGTTCATTCTTTCTGCAACTCCATTTTGTTGAGGTGTATATGGAACAGTCTTCTGCTGTGCTATACCACACTTCTTACATAATTCTTCAAATTCCTTACTGCAAAACTCTCCATCGTTCTCTGTCCTCAACACCTTTATCTTCTTCTCTGTCTGGTTTTCCACCAGAGCCTTAAATTCTTTAAACCTGTCAAAGACTTCAGATTTCTTCTTAAGAAAATATATCCATGTATTCCTTGAGAAGTCATCCATAAATGATACATAGTACATAGACTTACCCAGTGATGGAACCTTCACAGGTCCAAACACATCACTGTGCACAAGCTCTAATATCTATTTCGCTCTCTTACCACCAGAGAGGAAACTCACCCGATTCTGCTTCCCATATACACAATTTTCACATAAATCAAAATCCAGAGAGCTATTACTCGTACCTTCTACCATACCTTTACCATGAAGTATTCGAAGGCCCTTCTCTCCAATATGTCCAAGCCTTTGATGCCACAGCATGGTCTTCTCTCCAAAGACCACTAGATTTTCTGCTCCACTTTCAAGAACCACAGAAATATTGCACCAATCAACAACAGTGCTACCTTGCAGCTTGTACAGAGTTCCAATCCAAACTCCCCGCAGCAATACCAGTGCCCCCCAAACCATCTTGCAGGTATCCTTCTCGAACATTGTTTTTACACCTGCATCATCCAGCTTTCTTACAGAAATCGGATTTTTGGCCAATGCAGGAATATGTAGAACACCCGGAAGTGTTCTAACCCTTCCACCTTGCAACTTCAACTTTACTTTTCCACGACCAACGATTCTAGCCTTCCTGTCATCCCCCAAGAAGACATCACCACCATCATATTTCTCATACTCGCAGAACCACTCTCTATTGGGAGTGAAGTGAAAGGATGCACCTGAGTCAATCAACCATGCCTCATGATCTACATGTGTACTTGATGAAGCCAAGTACACATCCCCACCTTCATCTGAGGTGGTTTTCACCTCTGCAGAAGGAGCATCATCAAATCCCTTTCCTTTGTTAGGAGCTTTAGATTTACAATCCCTTTTGTAGTGCCCTTCCTTTCTACATTTCCAGCACACCACCTTTACAGGTTTTCCTAGAGATTTAGATCTTCCTCTAGATTTAGATCTCCCACTCAATGACTTATTTTTGTTTCTGTTCTGGGACTGTCATACAGACAAGGCATCACCATTCTGGCTCTCCATATTTTTCCGTCTCATCTCCTCTGTCAGCAAGGATGAGACTATTTCATCAAACTGCAAGGCAATTGTATTGCTACCTATTGCAATAACCAAACTATCCCATGAATCTGGTAGAGAACACAACAAACTGATGCACTTATCTTCATCTGAAATTTTAATATCAACAGATAATAACTGACTTACCACAGTATTAAATGCGTTCAGATGCTCTGTCACCGAGTCTCCATCTTTCATCCTCAGGTTATACAGCTTTTTCCATAGGAACAGTTTATTCACCAGAGACTTAGATTGGTACAAAGTCCCTAACTTGTTCCACAAAGCCTTAGCCGTAGCTTCCCATGATACATTCAGCAATACTGAATCTGAGACACAATCGTATTGTGCTCTTTGCCTTCCTATCTAACTTCTTCCATTCTTCATCGGACACTCCCATTGGTTTAGTACCGAGATCTACTGCGATACACCGATCTTTATCCACCAACAGATCCTCCGTCTTGAGTTTCCATAACTCAAAACTATGACCATTAAATTTCTCGATCTCTATCTTTTCACTACTCGCCATCTTCTTTCACCACCAAAATCGATCCCGCAGATATCCCACTAAACAGGGTCTACCACAGGCCTGAGCGAAACCCCTCAGCAACAAAGGCGTCCCCTTGAAGCCAAAACAGCTCTGATACCAAATGTAAGTTTTAACCCCGTACAGAAGTTAGCTGCATATGAATTATAAAACACATAAAATAAACAATAGTGACAGCATAACACATAAAACACATATACACATAGATTTTCCCCTGGATCCCAAAACCAGGGCTACCAGCTTGAATTTTCATTATGTTCATTTGAATGTTACAATACATATTTATACATGCCGAAGCATCCAATACCATGAATCGAAAACCATTGCATCCAAAACCATGGACTGAAAACCATCGCGTCCAAAACCATGTGTGAAAATCTTTCACAAAACCATAGGTAGGTCCCCCCAACCTAACATAGGGTCCAAAACCAAAATTTTCTGGGGCGCTGCCTCGGACCCCATAGAGTGCGGTTACCTACACCCGTCAAACCCTCTGTGACTCCCCTCGCTACGCAATCAATGCAACGAAGGGGGGGCTCCACCCCCCTTCTAACCCCCCAATTAACTACGTGGGCTAGTTGTAGAAAGAATATAACATAACCCAACATCACTAATGTAGGCATATGTTGGAATGTTGAAGTTTGGTGGTATACCAAGAGAGTGAATAGGATGGCGCTACAAATACAACTGAAGAATGGGGAAAAGAAGTGTTTTTAATGAGAAGAGAATATTTATGATTGTGTTATTCGAAGGGGATATGATAAAATTTCCAAGTATTGAATCCAATTGATTAACTATACTTAATTATGATTAAATGTTCAATTTTGTTTAGTATGTATATTTTAATTACGATGCTTTATTTACACCACGAGGAAGAAATTTTATGGTACATTGAATAATGTAAGTATCATCTTTCTTGAATTTAATAATAGAGTTACTTGAGATAGGAGCACATAAAAAAAGGGTTATGATAGCAGGAGATGGGAAAGGTGAGAGGGTGCTAGTGGGTTCTACATGTTGAATAACCCATAGTTTTCCGTTTTTCCAAATTATACTTTGTTTCCTTCATCACCATGTTCCTTACTAAAAATATATAAACCTTAACTACCAGTCATGGAATGCAGGTGGTGGTTCTGGAGATGTACACCTTCCACAATTACGAAATCAGGGCGATAAGTACCTTCATCATGGGAATTGTGAGAGGAATTAGAGGAAATTTTAGCCTAAAAGTGCCCCTGAGATTTTCATGTAATTTCCGTCTCATAATATGTAAACCAATCAAAATCCTTTACATTTAAGAAGAGGTACATGTAAATATTTTGGAAGGAAAAGGAAAAAAACCCACTTTTTTAATAGTATTTTTGGCTTATTTCCTTATAAGTTTACTCAAATGTCAAGTGTAGACACTCGTTGGATGTGGAATTAAATTTTGCATCCAACGAGTACCCATTATGCATAATTTTGAGAAGAGGGATATTGATTCAAATTGCAGATGCATTAAAAAAACATGTTTAACATATTTTTTAATGTATCGACAATTTTTATTAATGTGGGTCTTCTCAAAAGTATGTATAATGGATACTCGTTGGATGCGGAATTTAATTCCTCATCCAACGAGTGCATACACTTAACATTTGAGTGAAAAAAATATAAGGATATAATAAAAAAATACAATTAAAAGAATAGCTTTCTTATTTTCCCTCCAAAATTCTTAACTCTTATTTTATTATTTTAACTATTATTTTTCCTTAGGAGGCCACTTTTAGGCTTAATTTTCCTCTAATGAGTGATAAAACCTAGGTTTTGTCACATTTTCTTTTAAAAAAATCATGTCCCCATAATAAGGGGGAAAATGAGGTCTCATGGGGTGTTGGGGACGAGGTGATTTTTTGATTCATTCATTCATCATTATACCCCCCACACATGTGGTTGATGGGGAGGGAACAAAATCACGATTGGATGTAGGAAATTGATTGTAGAGAGGCAATGATTCATGTAGTATTAGAGGCATGTATGTGAATAGTTGTAGGGAAGAAGGAATGATTCATTATTGGTCATTATTGGACTAAGACAAGCAACATAGTACAATACAATGATCACCTAAATGACATAATTAATTTTGGTTCTAAGGTGAATGGTGGAGGCCATTTCACATTCACATGAATGGTGTGTGACCATTATGAACTCATGCAAAGAATATTGAAGAGAGATGCATGGGGCTAGACACAATAGAGAAGGAAAATCATATGGAAGAGAAGTAGGTTATAAGAGAGAAAGAAATAGAGGGAGAGGTAAATTCATTCTCTCTTGGTTGATGCTAACATCCATGAAAGTAGTTTTAGAGGTATTGATTCATACTAGGAGGTTGATCAAGGAATGATAGAGACCATTTTGAATTCATGTGATGAGAACTACATAAATATGTATAGATTATGAAAATAGATAAGGAAGAGATTCAAATGGTTAGAAGCTAATTCCTTGGAAAATAAGTGAATTCTAGAGAGGGATAACATAGAGAGATTAAAAAATTAGGTTGGAAAGGGATCTAGGAAAGATATCAAGCTATGTGATGGAGAAGCCATGGATAGAATCTAAGGAGGAAAGCATATTGTGGGTTGAACGACCAAGCAAGGAAGCCTTTAAAACTTGAAAAAGGTCAAGAACTAAGTAAATGTTGTTGGAGTTAATGGATAGTATCTAGACCCTCTATGCACACATAGAGGGAGAGCTAAGAGACTTTTGAGGGAATATTGAGTAGATAGGGAAGGTATTCTCCTTTTTCTATGTAAGGAAAGAAATGTGTCACCAAAATAGTTGTGTTGTTCCAAGAAAAAAAATTAGTGGTGAGACAATGGGATGGGTAATTTTTTGTCCTAAGATAGAATGATTTCCATAAAAATGTTCTATTTTTCCTTAGTGGTATCATAGCCTCAATTGGGGTGGCCTAGTATAAAAATAATAAGCGCAATAGAGTGTATGGTTGGGTGGAACATTTGTCTACCTCAGTTAATGTTGGCCTTCAACTTTCAAATAGATAATTTTTTCCTTTAGTTTGTTTATTCAATTGATTAATACAATGCACTTTGCTGGAGTATTTAAGTATTTGAATGTTGAATATTGCTATAGGTTTACTATTTCTTCAAAATGGGAAATCAATGTTATAAGTGCCAATGTAATTCTCATAAATGGAATTTTATATGATGGTACAATATTTTTACTAAGTATCATTATCTGTATTTATTTTGGATGTGAGTATGCCAGTAAACATCCATAACATTATATCTTTTGATGAACATGCTATGTGAATCGATATTATGATTATAGGACACCATTAGGGAATAACGAACTGTGGATGGAACATATGCTTTCTTTGCTAATGTTATGCATGAAACTAAAGGTATATATTCTGCCTAGTATACTTAATCATACTCATTTACCTTGTAATATTTTTTTATTAAAATAAGAACTCACCTGTAATGCACCAAACTAGAGGTAAAACAAATATAGACCATTTTCAATAAAAAAATTATTAAAATTAATAACAAAAATTTAGATATAAAATATAATTGTGTAAGGGAAAATTCCAAAAGACATAGTTCCTCTATACCCCAGGGTTTTGAAAACCAGGTTATCCACGAAGATTTTGTTTTCTCCAAGTGCTTCTTGAGCATTTTAGATAAAAATTTGTATGCACAATGCCTCAAATTCTTATTGAGAGGGATCACGGTGATTTTTTTTGTTTGCATGTATGTTTTCATCCGTGGGATATGAGGATCGACTCTTTAATTAGGAACTTAATTACATTACTTGGAACGAACAACAAATTTGTGGACACATGATCAAATCAGTGTACACAAACATGTTTGTATTGGTTTAGATTAGATTTCAATCTTGGAGAGAGAGTATATAGGAATTTTTTGGGGGAGCAAGACATTCTTGTAGCTCCAAGGAAAACCTCTTTTACAGTGAAAATTTTGACTAAAAAAATTGCAGACAAGAAATCTGGAAACCTAATATTTTTTAATGTAAAAAATGAGTTCAATGTCTTCAAAAATTACTTGAGAACTTGGATTGTGTAAATTACATAGCTTAAACTAGAAATTCTAACAGATCTTTGCTTGATTTCAAACAAAGTTGACCAAAAAATATCCTTAAAAAAGGGCCACAATCAGACTACTTAAAATGTTTTAGCCATAAAAAAAATATTTTTTTCAATTGCTTTATATAATGAATATATAGTTTTTTTTAATCATATATAATATATACACATTTAAATATTTTTCTTGAAATATTTTATCTATGAAATATATTTTCCACATTAAAATGAGTTTACTGTCATTAATATATTTTTGAATACATTTCAATATTAATTAGCCCTCCATATTAAAATATTTTATTTATTAGTCACATTGAATATTTATTATTAATTATATATTTATAAATGTTGCATTTTAATTTAATAATTAAATAAAATACACATTTCCCGGAACATTTTTACTTTTAATTACTCCTCTTACAACATTAAAATAATTAGTCATTTACACTCTCTCCATATACATATGTGATGGGCCTCTAAATTAGACATAAATTAAGGCCCATGCATCTAAATTAAACATAAATTAAGGCCCATCTAACCATCCTTCAGCACATTAAACCTCTATTTTTGCATTAGATAATGTATTTTTAACTTTAATATATTCATTAGGAAGGTTTATGAATAATTGCATATTTGTATCTAATATTATTTATTTTTGTGCAATATTATGAGAATATTGGGCAGATTATGAAGCTTTGGAGGAGGAGATAATTTAGGGACTTGCTCCCTACTATAGGAGGATCAATATTAAATAATAAATCAACACGATATTATGGAATTATGGCACATATTGTGGAACTCCAATGATTGAGAAAATTTAGGAATGTGTTCTCTGTCATTTAATGCATATTCGTAGTATTGGGAACCAGATCCACTAATCAAGGGATTTTTGTGGGGAAAGCTTTCTCCTTTCATGGGGAATGATTCCTAATCATTTTGTATAAGTACCAAGTCAAATTTACCTCTAGGGGTGGATTTTTTTTATTAATCTTCTTGTGGAGAGGACTCGTATTTTTGCAGCTCCAATGTATTTTCTTGTAGGGATGTAATTGTATTGATGAAATTAATGAAGATTGGTGTCATGTTCAGCTTCTAATTCTTGTTCTCCTCCATAGGTCTTTGAGTTTCCTTGGGCTTGGCCATCCTAGGAGCCTCAGAGCCCTTTTATATCATTTGTTTTTATTCTTTTCACTTCTTATTCACATGCATCTCTTGTTATTGTTTCTTTCTATTTCTGCATTTAGTATTAATGATTTCTTGTTGTAGGATTGGGTTAAATGGTTAATGTAAGTTATTTTGCAGGGCCACAAGCATCATTTCATCCTTGGAAAATATTTGAAAGGTCATGGTAATCATTGAGATGCTTGGATTAGTTTGCTTATTCCGAAATCTAGATTTCTGGAACTCTTTTGTGGAAAATAGCTGCAAATTTATGCTATTTTTTAGAGCATGTTAACGAGCTTCAATCAAGTTGATTCCACTTTCATTAGATCACAAAAACATTCTAGTTAATAAAAAAATTCACCCCATTGCATTTTCACTTGATTAGGTTAGGCATTTGATATATTTACTAGCTTACTAGTTCTCAAATTTCTGGATTTTCGACTAGTAATTTTTCGTTATTTAATAAATCTTTACCATGTATAGATGAATTTGTGGATAGATGCAGAAAATAATGTGTTGTTGTGGGAGCTTCTACATTACAAGGAGACCTCATCTCTTTCGCCTCATCTAAGCCTCATCCACCCATGTCACCAAAATCCACTAAAATCTCAATTCGAATTTTTATTTTATAAGCAAAAATTGTCATTTCCATTGAGCAAATCCACCCATCTTGAAGCCCTTGCTCGAGTTCTGGGTAGTATCCACCACCTCCATGCCTTATTATTCCATTATCCACCTTTCACAGACTCCATTCCACCTTCTAGACCACTTCCTAAGATTTCGGCTTGTTCTTGTAATAAAACATGGGATCATGTAGGAACTAGTACATCCTGTATACATCTTGTAGGAAATCCTGTAGCAGCGTGTTTTGAGCTCGAATTGAGAAAAATTGTCTTTGAAGCTAGGATTAGGCCTCTACTTTACCTCCATGCCATCACAACCATTGTACCCCTCTTCCTCCACACCTGTCTCCCCGGCCAAAGAGCAAGGAAAGATTAGCATTTGCATTTATAAAATGAAAAGATAAAGAAAAATATTTCTTTTTATTTATTAATTAACACATGCATGCATTAGTTAATACGCCCTAGATTAGATTCCATTCTTAGTTAGTTTAAATCATCACATGTGATAAATAGGATTGAGTTAGGTTTCTTTTACATTTATTTCATGATATTTATGCAATTAGAATATGTTTCTTTCCTTGTACTTTATTTCTTTCAATTGGTTAGGGTTTCCATTTCGAGCAGTTCATTTTCTAAAATTAGTTTAGGATTTGATTTCAATACATGCACTCCATTACATCATGACAACAAAGGAAGAACACATTGTATGCTGCACATATAGTGCCAATACCTCTTAAGTTTGTACGAACCCCAAGTTGATAATTAAAGTTGGTAGCCTTTGGAGTTGCAACATTCTTATTGCAATACCGAGGCTCATCACTTGTTGGCATCATTGACTTGTTTGCATCATTGCTGGGAAGGTGTCAAAATATGCATTGTTTTCTTCCCTAGTTGATTCATTTCCTTTTACTTTTTGCAAAAACAAAAAATAATTGCATTAGGCATTTTTCATTTCAAAAATAGAAAAGTGTATTGCATTAGTGTTTTCATTCAATCCCAAAAACAAAAAAATCTCCAACACCAGCCCACCCCCCCATTTCATCACGTGGTTCAGTAAGGGCCACATCATCATTCACTTTTGTAGGTAGAAGAAGAAGATGACAAAGAATGTAGAAGAAATGGATGGAGATGATGGAAATGAGGAAGACCCTCTCAGAATCCCCATTCAAGATATTGATGGTAGTGTGCACATGAAGAACATCCCTCCATCTTTTCTTCCAAAATTTCATGGTCTAAGGTCAGAGGATCCGGAAACCTTTCTCTTTGAATTTGAAATTGTTTGTAGATCTTATGGTTACTTATTAAAATCTCAGACATTGAGATTGTTTTCGGAAACATTGAAGGATAGATCTCTTAAATGGTTGATGAGTTTAGGGACTAATTCAATAAGATCATGGAATGATATGCAAAAGATATTTCTAGAAAAATATAAAGATCATGATCTTAAAGAAGAAATATTTAGAATGAATCAAAGAGAAGATGAGAGTCTAGAGGATCTAATAGAGAGGTTTATGTATAATGTTAAGAGGGAAAAACTACATCATTTAGGATCTGGAACACTAAAAACCCTCTTATTTAGAACAATTAGGGATGAGTGGATTGATCTCCTTGATCTCATGAGTGGAGATGATGTATACCAACTATCATTTGAAGAAATTTGTGAAACATGCAAACACATATCAAGAGGAAGGGAAAGAATAAATAAATCAACATCAAGATCAGTAAGTCAAGCTAAACTTGGAAATTTTTTTGATAGCTTTAAAAAATAAATTCTTAGCAATTTAAGTGAAGAAGTAGAAATGTTAAGAATTCAAAATGAGAAAAAAGAAGATGTTAATATTTGTGTCATCCACGCAGAATCACATGATGTTAAATATTTCCCCTCATTACCAAGGTTGAAGGAAGTTTCCCAAGAGGACAATGGAGCAAGTCAATTTCCAATGCAGCTATGTCATGTATCTCCAAGAGGACCATGGCATCCTATTCAACCTAGTATGATGCAAGAACCTAATTCACAATTTCAAGCTTATGCACATCGATCTCAAAGTAATTGGAACACAACATTTCCTTGGCAACATTGGCCATCTCAACCCCAAAACCAATATTGGCAACAAGGTTGGAAAGGAATTTATGAGAGTCATCCACAATATCCTCAATATTTTCCTCAATATCCTCCATACCCAACTCCATGTTATCCCTACCATTCACCTCCACCACAACCACAACCCCAACCACATCCATCTCAAATATCCACTCCCACTCAACTACATGTACCACAATTTCCAAACCCACACAATGAAGTAGCTTAGCCCACTCACAATGTTGAGGTACAACACTTCGAAATATCTCCTTCCAATCTCAATTTTATTCATCTCAGCTCAGGAAGAATATTCAAAAAAGAGATTCTCTTGATGCCATTGAAGGGAAATATGCAGAAAAAGAATATTCAAAAGAGAAGATCAAAGAATCATGGGCTACACTTGATGAATAGAAGACACCAAAATCAGAGATTGAGACATCTCCCTCATGGTTACCATCAAATCCTCCATGTGTTCAAGAGAACAGTTAGAAAAAAGAGGAAGATTTGAAATTCATGGAAGAAGAAGACATCCAAGATGATCCAAATCAGCAAGTGGACCCGGGGCATCACAACTATATTGAAATATGGTTCCAGGCAGTCATTAAGTTGTAACAAAAGTCTCTTCTTCAACTGTGCTTGATCCTTTTAAAGTCAAATCATTTGGTCTCTAAAATCTAGATTCTAGGTACATGTCAAATCATATATTGCAAGCCTACACATCAATTTATCTTTCATCTTGATGTGCACATGGCTCCATTGGAAGTATTCTTATACTTGAAAGTAATTTTGTTTTTCAAGTAGGGTAGGGTAGAAAAAAATGAAAAATAAGAGGGAAAAAATAAAATCTCAAGTGAAAACCTCTTTTAAGGCGCCTGAGATTGGATCATTGATTGAAAACCTCCATGAGACAGTCAATGGGTTGGGAAAAAGAGATAAAAGAGAGAAAAGAACACGACATCAAACAAAGTGTTCTTGATGAAGGAGATTTACAATCTCAAGATGAAGGAGGGTGCTTCAGTTGCTGAGCATTTGAATGAATTTAATACTATTACTAGTCAACTTGCCTCTATTAAAATCATTCTAGATGATGAAATTAGAACCATTTTTTTAATGTGTTTTATGCCATACATCTGGAAAAATTTAATTGTAGCTATGAGTACTTCAGCACCTGCAGGGACCCTGAAGTTTGATGATGTCGACAATTGTTTAATGAATGAGGAAATGCGACGCAAGTCAATTGCAGAAAAACAGGGAGGAGAAGCTTTAGCTCTAGTTGATCGTGGTAGGTGAATTGATTGAGGCCGACAAGGGCGATCAAGATCGAGAGGCCGATCAAAATCAAGGAGGGGTAGGATCATCTGCTTTCATTGTGGCAAGCCCGGGAACATGAAGAAGGAATGTTGAGTCTGGAAGAAAGGAAAAAAGGATCAAAGACCAGCCAATACAAATCACAAGTGATCCAACACAAATGAAGGGGAGACTACTAATGTAGCCACAAATGGTGATGTGTTGTTTAAAGTTTCAATAGAGGATTCATGTTTACATACATCTAGCAGTAGCTTTGATTGGATCCTTGACTCTGGGGCATCTCACCATGTAACCCCATGCAAAGATAATTTTGTTGCATATAATCTTGGTGATTATGGTAGAGTGCATTTGGGGAATAATCATTTTTGCAGTATTGTTGGAGTGGGAGATGTCCAGATCAAGATGAAGGATGGACAAGATATATTGTTGAAACAGGTCAAGCATGTACCAGAAATGTGCATGAGTTTGATCTCTATGGGATGGTTGGATGATGAAGGCTATTCCACAAGCTTTTTAAAAGGAGGTTGGAAAATTAGCAAAGGATCATTGGTCATGGCTAGAGGACCCAAGACATGAACATTATATACATTGAAGGCAATGATAAGAAAATCAAAGTTGGTTTTTATCACAAAAGAAGGAAATTCAACATATCTGTGGCATAAGTGCTTGGGTCACATGAGCGAGAAGGGCTTAAAAATCCTTGTTGGTAAAAAATTATTTTCAGGTTTGAAATCCTACAATCTTGTCTTTGTGAGCATTGTATATATGGTAGACAAAGAAGGGTTTCATTCCTTAGAGGTTTCCATGAAAAAATAAAAATGTGTTAGAATTGATACAATCATCTGTGTTTGGTCCTGTTAACATCAAGTCATTAGGAGGATAATCATATTTTGTAACAATTATAGATGATGCATCCAAGAAGGTTTGGGCCTACCCTATGAAAACTAAAAGTGTAGTATTTGAAATATTTCAAAAATTCCATGTTGTTGTTGAAAGAGAAACTAACAAGTTTCTCAAGTGTGTGAGAACAGGTAATGGTGGAGAATATTTCTCAAATGCATTCAAGTAATATTGTAACAGGTTTGGCATAAAGCATGAGAAGATTGTGCGTAGTACTCCTCAACATAATGGTGTCGCAAAAAGGATGAATCGCACCATTATGGAAAAGGTGAGAAGTATGTTGTCCAATTATGGTTTGGAGAAGCATTTTTGGGCAGAAGTTGTAAGGACAGCTTGTTATCTTATAAATCGATCTCCAAGTACAGACTTGAATGGCAACATCCCTAAAGAAGTTTGGACTCATAAGAAGTTGAATTATTCTCATTTGAACATCTTTGGATGTGAAGCATTTGTAAATTGATCTAGATCTTGGGGGGGGGGCAAGATCTAAAAGATTGAAATGGATCTTGTGGGGGAGGCCCCCAAGATCTGAAGAATTACAATGCTAGAAAGAAAATGACAGAACATCCAGTAAATAAAACCCCAAAGAAACCTTTTATTAAAACCAATAATATCTATAAAGGCTACATTGTGGCGGACCATCTGTCCTTTTACAAAATGCAACTTGTTACTTATAGTATTTTTCAGTTACAATACCATGGGTCAATTCCATGGGTGAATGAATACCATGGGTGGATGTCACTTACAATACCATGGGTGGATAAATCCCATGAGTGGATTCCACATACAATACCATGGGTAAATTCCATGGGAGCATGAATAACATGGGTGGATGCATACCATGGCTTGAAGCCATTTTCCATTTGGATAATTCCTCTCTCCTTAAGAAGCAATGGTCCCCATTGTGTGAAGTTCCCTCCTGCGAAGCCTTTGTTGAATATGAAGAGCCATTGAAGAGAAGGGTTTTATGTGGTTAACCCATAACCATGATGAACGAAGATCCGAGGATAGAGATACCCTGTAATGCTTGTGACCAACTATGATACTGATAGTGTGCGGCCTAGCAAATGGACTTCAATGAAGTGTGGGTTTGTGGATGACCCATAACCATGATGAATGAAGATTCGAGGATAGAGATACCCTGTAATGCTTGTGACCAACTGTGATATTGACAGTGTGCGGCCTAGCAAATGGACTTCGATGAAGTGTGGGTTTGTGGATGACCCATAACCATGACAAACAAAGATTTGAGGATAGAGATACCCTGTAATGCTTGTGACCAATTGTGATACTAACAGTGTGCGGCCTAGCAAATGGACTTCGATGACAAGGATTTTGTGCAGTTGACTCATAACCATGATGTTGATTGTTGATGAAATAGCAGGTGCCTACATAGCCTGGGGTGGGAGGGCACGTCTCCAAATAACCCAAGCCAAATGCTGCTATGTTGAAACTGATGAATGTGAAGCAAGTGCCAACTAAAGTTGGGTGAGAGGGCACGTCTCCAACAAGAACCCGCTCCGAATGTTGCTCCAGAATTAAAATGGACATAACTCGGTCAATATAACTTAGAATATTTATTATAAGCTTTTTTTGGAAGCAGAATGACCATTTTGCATCTTCCCATGTGTTGGAAATCCTTATCTGGACACCCTAGAATCTCCGATTCGCGTTGCAATTTTTTTCCACCGTCACAAAACTTCTGAAAAAATAGTTGATTTTAAATGAGCGATATCTCCCACATCCGAACTCCAATTAGACCCATTTGTTTTTTGAAATTGGGTGATTTTTCAAGAGGATCTCAAATCTACAATCCTTTTTCTGAAGTTCTACATAAAAACTTCAAAAAATGATAGGAGATTCGCCGTCCACCAGTTCTTGTCAAAAAAAAATTCTACAACATAGTTGATTTTGAATCAACGATATCTACCTCATCCAGACTTCGATTTGGCGATTTTTTTTTTTTGAATATTGGTATTTTTTCACAAGGAATCCATATTTGTTATTTGTTTTTGTAAATATTGTACCAAATGTTTCAAATCTGATCTGCAAACTCGCTGCGCAAAAAAAAAAAAATCTTGTAAAAAAATGAAAAAAGAAAAGTTCTTCCTGCTTGGCCCAAGAAAGTGCTCTGTGGAAGTCGTAGCGTGTGCCTGAAGTTTCTTGAATATTGCTGGAAAAATTTGAAACTGAAATACACATGAAATCCTCATTTCCATGGAATCGTAACCTGCTCCAATACCACTGATCTGGATCTTGGGGGGAGGCCCCCAAGATCTAAAAAATTGAAATGGATCTTGGGGGGAGAAACCCCCAAGATTTGAAAACTTGAATCTCCAGAAGAAAAAGAGGAGAATGACCAATAAACAAAACCACAAAGTTTTTTTTTTTTTAATTAAAATAGAGAATAATTGTAAGAGCTACATTGTGGCGGACAAACTGTCCTTTTACAAAAGGTGACTAGTTACTTATAGTATTTTTCAATTACAATACCACAGGTCAATTCCATGGGTGAATGAATACCATGGGTGGGTGTCACTATACCACGGCTCAATTCCATGGGTGAATGAATACCATGGGCGGATGTCACAATACCATGGGTCAATTCCATGGGTGAATGAATACCATGGGTGGATGTCACAATACCATGGGTGGACGTCACTTACAAGACCATGCGTGGATAAATTCGATAATAACTATAAAGGCTACATTGTGGCAGACCATCTGTCCTTTTACAAAATGCGACGAGTTACTTATAGTATTTTTCAGTTACAATACCATGGGTCAATTCCATGGGTAAATGAATACCATGGGTGGAGGTCACAATACCACAAGTCAATTCCATGGGTGAATGAATACCATGGGTGGATGTCACAATACCATGGGTCAATTCCATGGGTGAATGAATACCATGGGTGGATGTCACAATACCATGAGAAAATACCATGGGTGAATGAATACCATGGGTGGATGTCACTTACAATACCATGGGTGGATAAATCCCATGAGTGGATGCCACTTACAATACCATGGGTAAATTCCATGGGTGGATGAATAACATGGGTGGGTGAATACCATGGGTTGATGCCATTTTCCATTCGGATCATACATATTCTAAAAGAAAATAGAACTAAGCTAGATGATAAATCTATGAAATGCATTTTTCTGGGATATGCGGATGAAGAATTTGGTTATCGTTTATGGGATCTAGTCAAACATAAAATTATTAGAAGCAAGGATGTTATATTTAATGAGTCAAAAATGTTTAAGAGGACTCTAGGTGAATTGGAGGTCAAGAAAGTTATTGATAGGTTTGAAGAGAAATAGGAAGACATCCCACTAATGCAAGAAAATGAACAACAAATCCTAGATCGGGAAGGACAACAAGTGGAAAATGATGAACACCAGTAAGAAGGAATCTTGCAGGAACCTTTACAGGAGATTCAACCTGATAATGCACCACCATAGTTGGTTCACATATCTTCTAGGCCTCATAAGAATTCACAAAGGTATCCTCCTTCAAACTATATACTATTGATTGATGAAGGTGAGCCTAATTGTTTTCAAGAGGCTTGTAAAGTTGAGCACAGTAAAGAATGGAAGAAAGAGATGGAGGATGAAATGAACTCTTTGTTGGAAAATAAAACTTGGGAGCTGGTGAAGCTCCCAAAAGGTAGAAAGGCTCTAAAAAACAAATGGGTTTACAGGATTAAGCACAAACGTGATGAAAAGAAGGAGAGGTATAAAGCAATGTTGGTGGTGAAAGGATTTTCCCAAAAGGAAGTTATTGAATTCACTGAAATTTTCTCACATGTTGTTAATATGTCATCCATTAGAGTCATTATTGCTCTTGTTGTTGCTTTAGACTTAGAATGTGAACAGTTAAATGTAATAACTATTTTCCTTGATGGAGAATTGGAGAAGAAAATTATATGGAGTAGCCAGAAGGATTCATAGAAAAAGGCAAAGAAGACCTTGTTTGCAGGTTGAAGAAGCCTCTATGGGTTGAAACAAGCACCTCGACAATGGTATAAGAAATTTGATTCATTCATGTTGGAACATGTTTTCACAGGTTGGAGAATTATAGAGCTTCTTACATCTATAAATGTTTGATCTCTCTTCTACCTGAGTAATCCAAGCCAAGGAAAGGCCCTCCAGTAATGAAAAGCTTGTGTTTTCTATGTTTTCGATTTTCCATTCTTGTTTTTGATCTAATGTGTGTCTCTAAATTTGTGAAGTCTTGTGTTGTTTGTGCTCCTCTGCGCCCATCATTATTGCCCTCTTTTATTTTTAAATTACATCAAAACAGAAAATTTTCCCCTCAATGGCAAAATTTATGTTGTGCGCGGTTTTATTATGCAAAGCCAAATGAGATAAATGTATAGTCCCATTCCTCGCTTCTCACAATTTTCTATGCAGGGAAAGTGAACGTTTACAATGTGCCAATAGATAAGGCAGTGTAGTGGTCTTGCACAAGAAGGATTTTTTGCTCATCTTGTGGATTTTATTATATTTGATTGAAGTCCTTGCAATATCAAATTTGCAGATATTTTTTTGGTAATTTGCATTGAGATGTTTTTTGTTTTGCGGTGGCATTGTAGGAAAAGATCATAAATAAATGGGACTCCCTCATCGTTTGCATCGACACCCTCTACAACTTCAAATGCCATCGCTCCGTCCTCATCACTTGTAGCGAGTGGCAGTAGAACCCAAATTAATTTGACAATAAGAAGCAATAAGAGGAACTGTAACTAAATAGTAAAAGTCAATCTAAATATGAATGTTTTCCAATTAATGAGAAATGTAAATTCGACAGCAGTTTGCAATTCTTGTTGTAGTGGCACTTCCAACAACTCCAAAATTTTCTATTCACTGATTTTTAGAGAAGAGAAATGAGAGGTTCCATGAATGAATGGCTCCTTAATCTCCCCGTTGCAAAATTGATTCATGTTTCAACTCCATGTCACCGTATAAAAAATATCAAATTCCTTTTGTCTTGCAAATTCTTTTTATTTTATTAAAAATAACCTTTCACCTTAATTGGTGGGTTATTAGCGGAAGTTTTAAAATTACAAGTTTTGAAGTTGGAAATTGTAATATGAAATTACTTTTATTTGATTGTTGAAGCGGACATTTCACTTATTTGAATGAACAAGGAAAGAATGGAAAGAAAGCATTTTTTGATTGGGAAAAAAGTCTTTGTTCACTGCATAATATTCGATAAATAATCTAATAACCGAAAACGAATTTAAAATTTTTCTTTATTTTAAATTTTTCCATGTTCTAATCTTGTACTTAATCCATAGTATTAAATATTTGACAAACCATCTATAATTTTTTTAAATTTAATTAAAAATTATAAAATCTCATTATTAAAGTGATGAATTTTTTAGACGAGAGGATTATTCTACAGCTCAGTATGAGGGGATGTGTAAGTTTGTCAGTCCATTTGTGCCCCTTTAAAATAAGAACAAAAATTAAAAATTATGTTCTAAATAGAAAAAGAAGGTCGGCTAAAAGAAATGTGTGAATGAGATGATTAAATCTTATACTTTTCAAAAATATTTTAACAAGAGATTTAAATAAATTATTTGAAGATTTATGTTAACTAATTTATGTTGGTATTAATTTCATATATATATATATATATATATATATATATATATATATATATATAGATATAGATATAGATATAGTTAAAAAAATTATTTGGTCTTATATATATTCTATTTAGCATTCAAAAATGCAATTTAAACAATGAAAATAACATATTATATAGTTTGCACATGAAGAAATTTGATCGCTCTCGGCTCATGTTAGATTCGTACTTAAGATGGATCTATGTTGGTCTAGCCAAAATTCATTAATTATCTCATGGGAAAGGGATGTATACGTTTTCTCCGTAGAATGTAAATGTTTCTTGTAAATGGTAGTTAATTATATCCATCTTAATCACGGATCTAACATGAGCCCAGAGAGATCAATCTTCTTCAGATGCAAACTTATTTTAGAGGGCAAAAACAATGTGTACATTTTCATTGTTTTAATTGTATTTTTGAATACTATAGAGATTACATTACTTAAACTTATAAGTCCAAAAATTCTTTCTTGGATTTCAACAAAAAAACTTGTATACCTAAAAAAGGATTAAATTGTAATGAGACCACTTCAAATGTTTTAACCAATAAAACTTAATGTTTTCGATAGCTTTATATGATATATACATAATTTTTTGAAACAATATATAAAATATTTTACATAACATGTGCACTGATCCATTCTATCAACACACATTTTTTATTATTATTAATATATTTTTAAGTATATGTAAATATTAATTCATATTAAAATATTGTGTTCATAATCCACATTGGATATTTTATTATATTAGGTCATATGGACAACTAATTAAGCATGCATTACATATTTTTATTTTTATTTTTTACTATAGCAGGCATTTCTTCTATATTTAGAGAATATTTTATTTTTATATGAATAGGGACATGTATCAACTCCAAGTTGAGCATGGGCACACAACTTGAGTGGGCGTAATGGTTAAGAGCATGTGTTTCCTCCTAAGAGGTCACAGGTTCAAAACCAAATGGGGGTAGAGTATGTATGCCTTCTAGACTTAGCAGTCAAGAGGTGGGTCACTTGTCCCACAAACAAGGGGTTCTCATAGGGTCTCATACACAAAATTGGTGTATGGCTTAGCCGTGACCTAACAATTGGATAATAATAATAATAATACTTACACATGGCGTTCACATTGAGTTTTGTCCCACAAGCAAGGGGGTCTCATAGGGTCTCATACACAAAATTGGTGTATGGCTTGGTCTTGACCTTACAATTGGATAATAATAATAACAATACTTACACATGGCGTTCACATTGAGTTTTGTCCCACAAACAAGGGGTTCTCATAGGGTCTCATACACAAAATTGGTGTATGGCTTGGTCGTGACCTTACAATTGGATAATAATAATAATAATAATACTTACACATGGCCTTCACATTGAGTTTTGTCCCACAAACAAGGGGGTCTCATACAAAAAATTGGTGTATGGCTTGCTCGTGACCTTACAATTGGATAATAATAATAATAATAATAATACTTACACATGGCCTTCACATTGGGTTGTAGAATGAACCTCTCCTTACAATTGGATAATAATAATAATAATACTTACACGTTGGATAATAATAATAATAATACTTACACATGGCCTTCACACTGCATTGTAGAATGAGCCTCTCCTTACAATTGGATAATAATAATAATAATACTTACACATGGCCTTCACACTGCGTTGTAGAATGAGCCTCTCCTCAACAAGTGGAACAACATTATTTTATATATAATGTGATTGTCTGTGGTATATAATTAATTTCATTTTTATTTTATATATAATGTGGTTGTTTGTGTTATATAATTAATTTCATTGTTTTTATTTTTAAATGTTATTTAATATAGTAACCTAACCAATGTTATTGTATTCATATATAAATTATGGATATTTATTTATGTTTTATTGTGGAAATTCGTAATTTATAAATAAAATTTGTTATAATACCATAAGCCAATATCATTCCAAAAACCATTAATTTGCAAATAAGATTTGTTATAATATCATAAGCCAATACCATTCCAAAAAACCATAATGCATGTTCAACATTTTTTTATTAATTGATTTAATTAAAAGAGCGGAAAAGGCATAACTACTTTTGAGATAAGTTTAAACCTTTGATTCGTGACTACTACTACATATATTCTAGAATATCATGCATAATTTAAATCCCTACCATCAACATAATAATTATTGATAATTAATTATATGTATACCTACTCCAAAATAGACACAAAACAATTAAATTTGTTAAACACAAACATGGAAAAGATGGGATGTGAAAGATAAAACATGATCATTTCTATTAACAAATATATACATTAATAATACACTCTTGTGACTCTTCGATTCATCTTCCAAGGTCTCTTGGACTCCTTTTGATTGTTCAACTTCCACACCTTAACCCTTAGTGGATTAGGTGTCTAACATCCCCCCCCCCGACCCTCTTAATCCGTAGGGGTATATATATGAGTCCAAAAAGAGAGCTATAATACAAAATACAATCATGCATGACAAGAATAGGCTGAATTTTCTCTTTGAGATGATGGCATAATGTGGGAGAACTCGAGGTCTCAACCGACGGTGGTTTAAGAATGACCACCAACATTAGAACACTTAGTGCATTTCTTCGAACTCTTCCAAATCTGGTAAGAAGTTGAAATATTCTGCTTGAGGAAGTGTCCCTAATTCTTTGAAGAGGGGACCTTCAACCTAGAAAAAGGGAGGTCTACAACCTACAGTGGTTTAAGGAAGGCCACCAACCAAAGGAATGCTTAGTGTGATTCCCGGAACTCTTCCAAATATGGCAAGAAGTTGAAGTCTTCTGCTAGAGAAAGTGCTCCTTAATTCTTTGGAGAGGGAGACCTTCAACCTAGAAAGGGAGGTCTACAAAATGTGGTAGTTTAAGGAAGACCACCAACCAAAGGCATGCGTAGGAGCTTCTATGTCTATGTCTACAACTCTAAATCTGGGTATGGTTGTCTCTGGCTATAGGCTTAGGCGGCAGGTTTAGGTTGTGGCTCAAGCTCGCTTGATTTATCTTTGAAACTTGTAGATGACCATTACTTCGCCCCCTGTCAAATACAAGGTGAGAAGACGCAGAGAACTTAACTGCAAGACTTTTCAATACTCTAGAAGAAATTATGACATATGACTGAAATATCTTCTATGTTGTTGAAGCCCATTACCAAGAAGTGATCCATCCAAGGCGAATATTTGTTCTTGTAGGAGGTTTTTATTAAGCATGTGTGAAGAATGAGCACATTGACCACAATGATTACTCGGGTGAAGATCAAAACAGTGAACCTTCACATGGCCAACTTTGTCACAATGTTGGCATCTGATAGTCTATGGTTGTAGTGGAAGAGGAGCATAATCTGAAACAAGTGAAAATGAACTACCATGAAGAAACCCTGCACTTTGAGATTTGATTGGCTTTGAGTAGTCTAGATTATGAAAGGATGCCTCCTTATCATATCCAATACATGTTATTTGCTTATTGCTGACAAGCTCTTCCCAAGGTATAATAAACGGCTTCGGAAGTGCAAGCTGAGTTTCTTCTTTTACATGCAAATCTACTCTTGCACTAGGCACTGAATGTGAATCAACCTCAACTTTATATTCTTGGTGCTAATGGGAGTCTGTCTCAATCTAGAGCAGTGAATTGTTTTGAACAGAAAACATTGCAACCGATTAAGATTCTTTGGGTTAAATATTTCTATGGGTATTAAGTTTTGATCTAGAGAATATTGTTTAAGTTCAAGGCATATAATATAGTCAAATTTATAATAGAAACAAGGAACTTACTAGAAAAATCATTCTTTAACATGTCTAGACTTTGTAAGGAGTTGAATGAAAAAACTTAGGGAAGGTTCTAAATTGATTTTTGTTACTAAATCAATGATGTTACAAGGATTTCTTTCCATTGATGTGGAGAAGAAGCAAATCTCTCCTAATTACTTAATGCAGTTGGAGATTTACCTTTATAGTACACATAATTTTTATTCCATTAACTAAGACACTAAGCTATGAAAAACATACCAATAATTTAATAAGGAAGTTTTTTCTTTTCTTTTCCTTTCTTTTTTTGGTGAGAATAACATTGATCTCCTTTACTTCATAAAAAATAGTAACAAGGGATGAATCAAATGAGATGTTAAATTTTAAGATATCCAATTTAAGAGCTTAGATGTAAAAGCTACCTTAAATGAAGGGAAGTGAGTTATGTATATGGAACTGGCATGGAAGTTTAATGGTTCTCTCTCAGCATGGCATCCAGCTTAGGAGTTATATCATGATTGTGAAAGGTAACCAATATAAATCCATATTAAGCACAGATCTAGCATGTATCGAGTGCAAACCTCTTTTAAAGTATAAAATTTGGAAGAAAAAAAAAATGCATCCCATGCATTGAAACATTTGATCTATTCACTTAAAATGACTTTCTTGTTATTAATATATTTTAAGGATATGCCAATGTTACTTAATCCTATATATTAAAATATTTTATTAATGACTCACATTGGAATTTTTTATTATTATAAACATTTTTAAATGTTACATATTAATTTTATATTAAAAAGTGAATGAATGATGCATTTCTCTTATTATTCTTATTAGGAAGTATTTGATATTTTTAATTTTAATTTTAATTTTAGTTTTCAAATTTTTTATTTGGACATTAAAATTTTTGTTATGTGCAACATTAAAATATTATATTTTAACATTCTATATATAGATATATATGAAGTTGATATTGATATAAATTAGTTAGCATAGATTTTGAAATAGCTTATTTAAATCCTACGTAGAAATATTTTTGAAAAATATATAAGGTTTAAACATTTTACTCACACTTTTGTTTACATATAATTGATTTATCTTTTTTAAATTTGGTATGAAATTTTATTAAACTTTGTTTACTTATAATTAATTTATATATTTTTAAATTAATATGGAATTTTATTAATTTAAATATTTTATTTATGACATGAGTGACTGAAATATTTTTACCACATTGGGTTGTACTATCTATCTTATCTTTCTTTTTTCTAAATTGATATGAAATTTTATTATGTCATGTAGTTATTGAAATATTTTATTTATGACTTAGAGTGAGCTAAATATTTTTTCCACATTAAATATTTTTTATTTATGACTTAGAGTGAGCATTTTATTTATGACAGCTGCTCGTCGGCCATGTTTAACCCATGTATGGTGACAAGATTCTCGCACCCTCTTTCTCAGCAATAATTGCACCTATATTTCCCCTCCCCTTTGGATCTTTTCTTGTTTTTATTCTTTACTTATTGACACAGCTGCTGTATTCTTCGTCGGCCATGTTTAACCCATGTATGGCGACAAGATTCTCGTACCCTCTTTCTCAGCAATAATTGCACTTATATTTCCCCTCCCCTTTGGATATTTTCTTGTTTTTATTCTTTACTTATTGACACAGCTGTTGTATTCTTGGTCGGCCATGTTTAACCCATGTATGGCGACAAGATTCGCGTACCCTCTTTCTCAGCAATAATTACACCTATATTTCCCCTCCCCTTTGGATCTTTTCTTGTTTTTATTCTTTACTTATTGACACAGCTACTGTATTCTTCGTCGGCCAGGTTTAACCAAGGCACCCAACTCGTACCTCTTTCTCAACTTTTTACATAACAAAGTACGGACTCTCTAAATCCACGAAAGGAGTGGATTCACGTTTCAAATAACCTGCGATTTTCCTTTCAGTGAATAGAAACGAAAAGATAAAGTTCCCTTGAAAGGAGTGGATTCACGTTTCAAATAACCGATGCGAAGAGAGAGTAGATGGAATGTTTGACGGAAAATAGAATTTTGTATTTCTTTGTTCAGTTAAAAATGACATCATTTGGTAAAAAAAAAGGTGAAGAGGTATATTATTTAGCAATGGGCATATACTTCCCTGTGTATTAATGGCTAGATAAACTGGTACATATGTCTTGCCAACCAATATTTACAAGTTTATTGAGTCTTTCATGCACCCTTTAAGACACAACGTACATAACATGGGCATCCACATTCTTTTTATCTCGCTGACCTTATTTGATTTCTCTTATGCATTCAATGTGACTCCATCCTCAATATTTCAAACTGAGTACTCCCGCTTGAAAATTTTGAAATGAAATTATAACTTGTGATCTTTTGGCGGTATGATTTTCTTTCTTGATTTTCTTGGTATCCGACATAGACATTTCTTATTATTTTCAGAGATGGCCACTTCCACCCTCTTCGTTATGTTCCTGATCTTTTTCGTCACCTTTTTGGTAATGAATCTTTTCGCACCTTATGCCAATGCGCAAGCTCTCGCCCCTGCTCCCGTGTCCAACAGTAAGATCTTGTCTGTCCATTTTATTTAAACTAGCATATATCCATCTTAAGCACAGACCTATCTATCTTAAGCATGGATCTCACATGAGCCTAGAGATCAATTTTCTTCAGATGCAAACTTATTTTAGAGTGCAAAAACAATGTGTAATTTTTCATTTTTAAATTGTATTTTTGAATGCTATAGAGATTACATTACTTAAACTTACAAGTCCAAAAACTCTTTATTGGATTTCTACAAAAGAATGGTATACCTAAAAAAAGATTAAACTGTAATGAGATCACTTCAAATGTTTTAATCAATCAAACTTATTTTTTTCAATAGATTTATACGATATATACATAATTTTGTAAACAATATATAAAATATTTTATTAGCATACATTAAAATGTTTTTTTTATTAATATATTTTTAAGTATACGTCAATATTAGTTCATATTAAAATATTTTGTTCATTACCCACATTGGATATTTTATTATAGTACATCATATGGACAACTAATTAAACATGCATTACAGCTTGAGTGGGCCTAATGGTTAAGACCATGTGTTTACTCTTAAGAGGTCACAAGTTCAAAATCAAAGGGGGTAGAGTATGTATGCCTTCATAGACTTAGCAGTAAAATGTCCCTTGTCCCACAAACAAGGGGGGTCTCATACACCACCTCCCTTGTCCCACAAACAAGGGGGGTCTCATACACCACCTCCCTTGACCCACAAACAAGGGGATCTCATAAACCAATTTGATGTCTGGCTTGGTTGTGACCTTAAATTGGATAATAATTTTTTTCTATTTTATTATAGCAGGGGTTTATTTTATATTTACAGAATATTTTATTTTTATATTAATAGGGACACGTGTCAACTCCAAGTTGAGCACATAAATACTTACACACCGCCCTCACACTGGGTTGTAGAATGAGCTTCTCGACTCAACAAATGTGGGTTTTTTCAGGATCTTTGAATACTTTAATTGACAACGATAAGGGAAAATAACCCTCGGAAAAATCATGGGCAAAGAAAAACAGTGTCACATGTAATGTTCGATTCTACTCAATGGGATTTTAAACAAAAAAAAATAATTTTCCAGTAGGAATTGTTTCCCAAATTTAGTAGCAAAAAGATAACTCCACACTTGTTAGATTTTTGAATCCAAAGTGGCCCGCAATTTTGATGGGTACATGTGTAAAATTAAACTTATGAACCGATTTTGCTATAGTAAAATTTGAGTATCTAAACTTATTGTTCAAATATTGACTCACTCCTTATTACACTCAAATAAAGGGAGAACTGCTTGGTTGGTTTAGGATTTTATTTATCAGAATCACAATAAATTAAATCTTGTTTCTTAAATGTGAAGCCAAATTACAAAAATAAAAAAATAAAAAAACTAGCGTCGACCTCACCATCCTCAGCAGTCTGCCGCCCACACCGCCAATGCCAACCTACTACGTCATCCCAGTGACTCCACTGTGCAGTCATGTATTCCACATGACAAAATTGGAGAATTCTAGAGCTTCTTCCATCTATAAATTTGTAATCGCTCCTCTATGTGAGCAATGCACGCCAAGGCAAGGCCCTCCAATAATGAAAAGCTTGTGTTTTTTGTGCTTTCATTTTTCCATTCTTGTTTGTGATATGTTGCATGTCTCTGAATTTGTGAAGTCTTTTGTTGTCGGTGCTCCTCTGCGCTCCTCTATGCCCATCAACTAGTATCAGAGCCTTCTTGATCTTTTACTTACGCAAGATCTCCCTCTTGATCTCCTCATCGGCAGAATCCCATCTGTCAACGTCCACCATTGGCATTGTCTACGAGTTGTTCATGATCTGAACCACTGCCATCACACGAATAATGAAGTGGGTGCAAACCATTGTGTAATAAAGTGGCCTTTTATAGGTTTGCGTTGGGACTATTCTCAGTGGGCGTCTTGGACTTTTTCATTGGCCAAGGCATTGTTAGCATAGCGAGGACTCTCTCTAGTCCCTTCAATTCGACAACTTCTTTCACACCCTATGGCCTCTAGTACCTGCGGCCTCTTTCGACACCCACGCTCTTCAAGGAGGGTCGATATATCTTGTGCATGCCACCTGATGTCACGACATTGAAGCTTAGTGCTGTACCAACGAGCCCTTCTTTGGCAAAGTCCTGCTATTTGCTGGAGAACTCTGGAAGACGGAGGCAGTGACCAGTGGAATGGTATGGGATTGTGTATGTTTGTGAGTTGTGGTTGTGGTTGTGGTTGTTTAAATGAACAACATTAAAAAAATGGGGTGGGAAGTAATGCATTTTAATTAATTAATTAATTATTTATTTATTTAATTAAAAAGAAGAGGTGTTCCTTTGTTAAAAGGGAGGCGTGAAAAAAGGGAGGTGCTCCTTTGTTAAGGGAGAGGGATTTTTATTTTAAAAGGGAGGTGATCTTTGTTATATGATAAAAAAATTATTAAAGGAGGTGGATTTTGTCTTTTATTTTAAAAGGTGCAATAATTAAAGGTTTTTTTGTAAAGGTTTATTTTGTAAGAGGAGTTTGATTTTCTAGGGTGTGAATTTTATTAACAATGGAGACAACAGTTACAGATATGGAGAATTGAGCAGGGCTAATTTTTCCATATGGAAATCACAAATGAAGGATATATTGATTTTGTAGGATGAGTATAAACCCTCATCAATGACAGATGAGGAAGGGAATAAGCTAGATAGAAAGGCGATTGCAAAAATCCGCCGGTATCTAGCAAAGAATGTGTATTTCAATGTGTCCAGAGAAAATACGGCAAAAGGATTATGGAAGAAGCTCCATGATCTATATGAGAAGAAAACGACATCAAACAAAGTATTCTTGGTGAAGAAGCTTTACAATCTCAAGATGAATGAGGGTGCTTCAGTTGTTAAGCATTTGAATGAATTTAATATTATTACTAGTCAACTTGCCTCTATTAAAATCATTCTAGATAATGAAATTAGAGCCATTTTGTTAATGTGTTCTATGCCATACATTTAATTGTAGCTATGAGTACTTCAACACCTGCAGGGACCCTGAAGTTTAATGATGTCGATAGTCTTTTAATGAATGAGGAACTGCGATGCAAGTCAATTGCAAAAAACCAGCGAGGAGAAGCTCTAGCTCTAGGTGATCGTGGTAGGAGAATTGATCGAGGCTGACAAGGATGATGACAATCGAGAGGCCAATCGAAATCAAGGAGGGGCAGATCATCTGCTTTCATTGTGGCAAGCTCAGGCACATGAAGAAGGAATGTTGAGTCTAGAAGAAAGGACAAAAGGATCAGAGACCAGCGAGTACAAATCACAAGTCATCCAACACAAATGAAGGTGACTGATGTAGCCACAGATGGTGATGTGTTGTTTATTGTTTTAGTAGGGGATGCATGTTAATATGCATCTAGTAGTAGCTTTGATTGGATCCTTGGATATGGGCCATCTCACCATGTAACCCCATGCAAAGATAATTTTGTTGCATATAATCCTAGTGATTATGATAGAGTGCATTTGGGGAATAATCATTTTTGCATTATTGTTGGAGTGGGAGATGTCTAGATCAAGATGAAGGATGGACAAGATATATTGTTGAAATAGTTCAAACATGTACCAGAAATGCACATGAGTTTGATCTCTATGGGACAGTTGGATGATGAAGGCTATTCCACAAGCTTTGGAAAAGGAGGCTAGAAAATTAGCAAAGGATCATTGGTCATGGCTAGAGGACCCAAGACATGAACATTATATACATTGAAGGCAATTATAAGAAAATCAGATTTTGTTGTCACAAAAGAAGGAAATTCAGCAGATCTATGGCATAAGCACTTGGGTCACATGAGAGAGAAGGGTATAAAAATCCTTGTCGGTAAAAATTTATTTCCAGGTTTGAAATCCTACAATCTCGATCTTTCTGAGCATTGTATATATGGTAGAGAAAGAAGGGTTTCATTCCTTAGAGGTTGCCATGACAAAAAGAAAAAATTGTTAAAATTGATACACTTAGATGTGTTTGGTTCTGTTAACATCAAGTCATTAGGAGGAGAATCATATTTTGTAACAATTGTAGTCCAGGAAGGTTTGTGCCTACCCTATGAAAAGTAAAAGTGCAGTATATGAAATATTTCAAAAGTTCCATGTTGTTGTTTAAAGAGAAACTAACAAGTTGCTCAAGTGCTTGAGAATAGATAATGGTGGAGAATATTTCTCAAATGGATTCAAGTAATATTGTAACAGGTTTGGCATAAAGCATGAGAAGATTGTGCCTAGTACTCCTCAACGGAATGGTGTCGCAGAAAGGATGAATCGCACCATTATGGAAAAGGTGAGAAGTATGTTGTCCAATTATGGTTTGGAGAAGCATTTTTGGGCAGAAGTTGTAAGGACAACTTGCTATCTTATAAATCAATCTCCAAGTACAGCCTTCGATGGCAACATCCCTAAAGAAGTTTGGACTGGTAAGAAGTTGAATTATTCTCATTTGAAAATATTTGGATGTGAAGCATTTGTACATATTCCCAAAGAAAATAGAACTAAGCTAGATGATAAATCTATGAAATGCATTTTTCTGGGATATGCGGATGAAGAATTTGGTTATCGTCTATGGGATCTAGTCAAACATAAAATTATTAGAAGCATGGATGTTATATTTAATGAGTCAGAAATGTTTAAGAGGACTCTAGGTGAGGTGGAGGTCAAGAAATTTATTGACAGGTTTGAAGAGCAATAAGAAGACATCCTAATTGTTTTCAAGAGGCTTGTAGAGTTGAGCACAGTAAAGAATGGAAGAAAGCGATGGAGGAAGAAATGAACTCTTTGTTGGGAAATAAAAATTGGGAGTTTTTAAAGCTTCCAAAAGCTAGAAAGGCTCTACAAAACAAATGGGTTTACAAGATTAAGCACAAAGGTGATGAAAAGAAGGAGAGGTATAAAGCAAGGTTGGTGGTGAAAGGATTTTCCAAAAAGGAAGGTATTGAATTCACTAAAATTTTCTCACATGTTGTTAAGATATCATCCATTAGAGTTATTCTTGGTCTTGTTTTTGCTTTAGACTTAGAATGTGAACAGTTAAATGTAAAAACTACTTTCCTTCATGGAGAATTGGAGGAAGAAAATTATATGGAGTAGCCAGAAGGCTTCATAGAAAAAGATAAAGAAGACCTTGTTTTCATGTTGAAGAAGCCTCTATGGGTTGAAACAAGCACCTTGACAATGGTACAAGAAATTTCATTCATTCATGTTGGAACATGGTTTTCACAGGTTGGAAGATGACCATTGTGTCAATATTAAGAGGTATGATCAAGGAAAGTATATCATATTATTTTTATATGTGGATGAAATGTTGATTGTTGGGCATGATAAGAATATGATCAATAGGTTGAATTAATATTTGGGCAGCAAATTTGCAATGAAGGATTTGGGTCCAGAACACCATATATTATGCATGAGGATCATCTGTGACAGGAAAAACAAAAGGTTGTGGCTGTCACAAGAAAAATATGTCAGGAATGTGCTTAATAGGTTTAATATGAAGGATTCCAAGCCATTTTATACACCCCTTGTAACTCACGTCAAGATGAGTACTAAGTTATTTCCTAGTGATGAAGGGGAGAAGGAAGAGATGAGAAATATTCATTATGCTTCGGTAGTTGGCAGATTGATGTATGCCATGGTATGTATACGACTAGTCATTGCATATTCAGTGGGAGTAGTGATTAGGTTCCTTGCCAATCAGGCAAACAACATTGGCAAGCAGTAAAATGGATTTTGAGGTATCTCAAGGGTACTAGTCATTATTGTTTATGTTTTGGTCATAATGAGACTATGCTTGAAGGATTCACAGACATAGATATGGCTGGAGATATTGACACCAGAAATTCCACTACATGTTATTTGTGCACATTTGTCGATGCAGCAGTATCTTGGGTGTCAAGGCTACAAAGAATAGTAGCTCTCTCTACAACAGAGGCAGAGTACATAGTTGCAACAGAGGCTTGTAAAGATATGTTTTGGATGCAACGATTCCTAGGAGAGATAGGTATAAAACAGGACAAGTATGTGCTATATTATAATAGTCAAAGTGTCATTCACTTGACGAAAAACCCATCATTTCACTCAAAAATGAAGCACATTGACTTAACGTACCATTGGATCTGGCATGTGTTGGAGGAAGGACAATTATCCTTGGAAACAATCCTTACAAATAAGAACCCTGTTGATATGCTCACAAAGATTCTACCAAGAAATAAACATGAGATATGTAGAGGCATGGTAGGACTTAGTGTGACTTGATTCGGGATTCTTCATTCGGCTTCAAGTGGGAGAATGTTAAACATGCAGTCGAATTAAAAAAAAAAAATGGCATTGACCTCACCGTCCTCAGTCGTCCGCCACCCACGCCAACCTACTACGTCATCCCAGTGACTCCACTGTGTAGTCATGTATTCCACATGATAGAATTGTACAATTCTAGAGCTTCTTCCATCTATAAATTTGTAATCTCTCTTCTGCCTGAGAATTGCAAGCCAAAGCAAGGCCCTATAGTAATGAAAATTTTGTGTTTTCTATGTTTTCAGTTTTCCATTCTTGTTTGTGATCTATTGCGTGTCGCTGGATTTGTGAAGTCTACGCCCATCATTGTTGCCCTCTTTTATTTTTAAATTACATCATACAGAAAATTTTCCCCTCAATGGCAAAATTTATGTTGAATGCGATTTTATTATGCCGAGCCGAATGATATAAATGTACAATCCCCTTCCTCGCTTCTCACAATTTTCTATGCAGGGAAAGTGAACATTTACAATGTACCGGCAGATAAGGTAGTGTAGCAGTCTTGCACAAGAAGGATTTTTTCTTAGCTTGTGGATTTTATTATATTTCATTGGAGTCCTTGAAATATCAAAATTACAAAGATTTTTTTGGTAATTTGCATTG
The DNA here is from genome assembly GCA_031772625.1 of Pinus tabuliformis. Taxonomy (NCBI): domain Eukaryota; kingdom Viridiplantae; phylum Streptophyta; class Pinopsida; order Pinales; family Pinaceae; genus Pinus; species Pinus tabuliformis. Next base: position 552,840,065 of record CM062811.1, on the reverse strand, counting down.
AGATTTTTTTGTGTTGCAATGGTGGTGCAGGCAAAGGCCATAATAGCGATAGCTACCAAAATAAATGGGACTCCCTCATCTTCTACGTCGACGCCCTCTACACCCTCAACTCACATCCCTCCATCCTCACCACCTGTAGCGAGTGGCAGCAGAACCAAAATTACTCGGACAATAAAAAGTGGTAAGAGGAACTGTAACTAAATAGTAAAAGCCAATCTAAATATGAATGTTTTCCAATTAATGGAAAATGTAAATTTGACAGCGGTTTGCAATTGTTGTCGCAATGGCAATTCCAACAACTCCAAAATTTTCTATTTAGTGATTTTTAGAGAAGAGAAATGAGAGGCTCCATGAAGGAATGGCTCCTTACTCTCCTCGCTGCAAAATTGATTCATGTTTAGAATCCATGTCACCATATAAAAAATGTCAAATACCTTTTGTCTTTCAAATTATTTTTATTTAATTAAAAAGAACCCTTCACCTTAATTGGTGGGTTATTGGCGGAAGTTTTAAAATGATAAGTTTTGATGTTGGAAATTGTAATAGAAATTACTTTTATTTGATTGTTGGAGCAGACATTTCACTTATTTGAATGAACAAGGAAAGAAATGAAAGAAAGCATTTTTTATGGGAAAAAAGTCTTTGCACCCTGCATAATATTCGATAAATAATCTAATAATCCAAAATGAACTCAAAAAAAAAAAATATTTGAAATTTTTCCATGTTCTAAACTTGTTCTTAATCCATATTATTAAACATCTCACAAACTATCTATAATTTTTTTAATTTAATTAAAACTTACAAAATCTCATTATTAAAGTGACAAATTTTTCCGCTGAGAGAGTCATTCTACAACCAAGTATGAGGGGATGTGTAAGTTTGTCTGTGCCCCTTTAAAATAAAAACAAAAATTAAAAATTATGTTCTAAATAGAAAAAAAATGTTGCTAAAAAAATCTTTGAAATAGATGTTTAAATCCTATACTTTTCAAAAATATTTTAACAAGAGATTTAAATAAACTATTTGAAGATTTATGTTAACTAATTTATATTGATATCAATTTCATATATATCTATATATAGAAAGAAACAAATTTTAGTTTTTATAGTTAAAAATTTTATTTGGTCCTATATATATATATATATATATATATATATATATATATATTCTATTTAGCATTCAAAAATACAATTTAAATAATGAAAAATAACACATTATATTTTGCACTCTAGGAAAGTTTGCACATGAAGAAACTTGATCCCTCTCGGCTCATGTTAGATCCATACTTAAGATGAATCTATTTTGGTCTAGCCAAAATTTGATAATTATCTAATGGGAAAGGGATGTATACGTTTTCTTTGTCGAATGTAAATGTTTCTTGTAAATGGTAGTCAATTATATTATATTTACCAGCATTGATCCATCTTAAGCACGGATCTAACATGAGCCAAGAGAGATCAATTTTCTTCAAATGCAAACTTATTTTAGAGTGCAAAAACTATGTGTAATTTTTCCTTGTTTAAATTGTATTTTTGAATGCTATAGAGATTACATTACTTAAACTTATATGTCCAAAAATTCTTTCTGATTTCTACAAAAAAAAAAATGGTATACCTAACAAAGGATTAAACTATAATGAGACCACTTCAAATGTTTTAACCAATAGAACTTATTTTTTTCAATAGCTTTATATGATATATACATAAATTTTTTAAACAATATATAAAATATTTTACATAACATATGCATTGAGTCATTCTATCAGCACACATTAAAATGTTTTTTTTATTAATATATTTTGAAGTATACGTCAATATTAATTCATATTAAAATAGTGTGTTCATAACCCACATTGGATATTTTATTATATTAGGTCATATGAACAACTAATTAAACATGCATTACATTTTTTTTCTTTTTTATTATAGCAGGCATTTCTTTTATATTTAGAGAATATTTTATTTTTATATGAATAGGGATACGTATCAACTCCAAGTTGAGCATGGGCATACAGCTTGAGTGGGCCTAATGGTTAAGAGCATGTGTTTCCTCCTAAGAGTTCATAGGTTCAAAACCAAATGGGGGTAGAGTATGTATGCCTTCTAGACTTAGCAGCCAAGAGGTGGGTCCCTTGTCCCACAAACAAGGAGGTCTCATACACCAATTTGGTGTCTAGATTATACTTACACATCGCCTTCACATTGGGTTGTAGAATGAATGGGCCTCTACTCAACAAGTGGAACCTACAAAATAGCTTACAATGTTTCTTTTATATATAATGTGGTTGTCTGTGGTATATAATAAATTTCATTTTTATTTTATTTTTTAAATGTTATTTAATATAGTAACCTTACCAATGTTATATATATATATATATATATATATTAAAAAAAATATGGATATTTGTTTATGTTTTCTTGTGGAAAATCTTAATTTATAGATAAGATTTGTTATAATACCATAAGCCAATATCATTCCAAAAAACCATTAATTTGCAAATAAGTTTTTTTATAATACCATAGGCCAATACCATTCCAAAAAACCATAATGCATGTTCGACTTCTTTTTATTAATTAATTTAATTAAAAGAGCAGAAAGGGCATAACTACTTTTGAGATAACTTTAAACCTTTGATTCGTGACTATTACTACATATATTCTAAAATATTATGCATAGTTTAAATCCGTACCATCACCATAATAATTATTGATAATTAAATTATATGTATACCTATTCCAAAATAGACACAATATAATTAAATTTGTTAAACACAACCATGGCAAAGATGGGATGTGAAAAATAAAACATGAATTATATTTTATAATACACTCTTGTGACTCTTCGATACATATTACAAGGTCTCTTGGACTCCCTTTGATTGTTCAACTTCCTCACCTTAACCCTTAGTGGATTAGGTGTCCAACATCCTCCCCCCCTTAATCCGTAGGGGTATATACGAGTCCAAGAAGAGAGCTATAATACAAAATACAATAATGCATGACGACAATAGGCTGAATTTGTTATGTGAGATGATGGCATAAGGTGGGAGAACTCGAGGTCTTAATCGGTGGTGGTTTAAGAATGACCACCAACACTAGAACACTTAGTGCAATTCTCAAAACTCTTCCAAATCTGGAAAGAAGTAGAAATATTCTGCTAGAGGAAGCGTCCCTAATGCTTTGAAGATGGAGACCTTCAACCTGGAAAAAGGGAGGTCTACAACCTACGATGGTTTAAGGAAGGCCACCAACCAAAGGAACGTTTAGTGTGATTCCCGGAACTCTTCCAAATTTGGAAAGAAGTTGAAGTATTCTGCTAGAGGAAGTGCTCCTTAATGCTTTGGAGAGGGAGACATTCACCCTGGAAAGGGAGGTGTGCAACCTGTGGTGGTTTAAGGAATACCACCAACCAAAGTCATGCTTAGGAGCTTCTGTGTCTCTATCTACAACTCTGAATCTGGGTATGGTTGTCTCTAGCTATAGGCTTAGATAGCATGTTTAAGTTGTGGCTAAGGCTCGCTTGATTTATATTTGAAAATTGTAGATGACTATTACTTCCCCCTTGTCAAATACAAGGTGAGAAGATGAAGAGAATTCAATTGCAAGACCTTTCAATACTCTACAAGAAAGTCTGACATATGACCGAAATATCTTCCTGGTTGTTGAATCCCACTGCCAAGAAGTTATCCATCCAAGGTGAATATTTGTTCTTGTAGGATGTCTGTTTTTGAAGCATGTGTGTGAAGAATGAGTACGTTGACCACAATGCTTGCAAGGGTGAAGATCAAAACAGTGAAACTTCACATGGCCAACTCTATCACAATGTTGGCATCTGATAATAGGTGGTTGTTGTGGAAGAGGACCATAATCCCAAACAAGTGAAGATGAACTACCATGGAAAAACCCTACATTTTTAAATTTTATTGGATTTGAGTAGTCTATAGTATGAAAGGACGCCTCCTTATCATATCCAATACATGTTATTTTCTTTTCGCTGACAAGCTCTTCCCCAGGTCTAAGAATCGTCTTGGGAAGTGCAAGTTGAATTTCTTCTTTTGCATGCAAATCTTCTCTTGCACTAGGCACTGAATGTGAATTAGCCTCAACTTTGTATTCTTGCTTCTGATTGGAGTCTGTCTCAATCTGGAGCAATGGATTGTTCTGAACAGAAAATAGTTTAGAATGATGCTTACATTGTTGTATCATTGTCTTAAGCTGCAAAAACTCAATATTCTCATATGCATTTTGCAGACATGTTCTAATATCAAACAAAGTATCTTTACTGATTTTAATTGTGTTGTCTGCAGAAGAGAGGATTAGAGTGTTTAATAACTCTAATAAACCTTGAATTTTCACCATTATTCAACCAGCTGAACTCAAAAAAAACCAAAAAATGTATTAGTAAAAGCAAGGAGATTCAAAATTAATTATTCCCAATGATAAGAGGGAAATCCTTTGAAGAGAAGGATAATCCCATTAATGGTTGAAGACTCCTCTCAAATTGAAAGAGAAGACAACAATGTTACAAATAGTACCATTCTTCAACGCATTTTATGTCTTCCTCCAAGCTTTCAAAATAAGGGGAATTGATATTCTAACCATTTTCTCCACAATGGCTATATCCAAGCTACACGCTATCCAACATATTCATGTATGCAGAGAATAAAAACCCATAATCCACCAAGTGGCATGCCCACATTTTCAACCATACTAACATTCACAACTTCATGCTCACCCTTAAAACTACATTGTATATCAACTAGTAGGTAGATAGGTCTCTAGTGAGAATCACGAGAATCATTGTTGAAAATGACAATTACTCAAACATGCAGGTCCGTGGTCACAAGGATTATTCAACTTCCAGCAAGAGAAGGTTCCACTACGATGTCACCATATCTTTAGTGGGATTCTGTCCAATGCACACAATACATTCATTTGACCAAATCATTGATTCAACACAAGTGCCAATACAACTTATATTAATAAATACGAATAATAAATATAACCAACAGATATTGAATGCAGGTGCCAATACATATTGAACACAAGTGCCAACGCAAATATAACCAACGTAGGTGCCAATAGATATTGAACACAGGTGCCAACACAAATATAACCAACGTAGGTGCTTATACTCAGGTCACTGTAGGTTCACCGGTTTTGTGGCAAATTCTAATTGCTTGTCTTCGGATTCAACACCATTATCTAATGACAAATTCTCTATCGCCATAGAAGCAACTCACACGAGCTTAATTGAATGTCTTTCCTATGGATTAGTAACATTTAATGGCAAATCATATTCATTCATATGCACAACTTATAAAGAAAATAAGTTAAACAATGCAGAGGACTTGTTAGGATTACGCACAGCAATATGCCACAATTCACGACCTTTGACACCAAATATAATATTTACATGCCATGAAGAGGAGCCTTGAACGCATAGATTCATCACCAGTTTACAAGGAAATTCTTGAACGCATAGATTCATCACCAGTTTACAAGGATATAATATATCCTCTTGCAAGAGCCCATGCAACATTGAAATGATAGTCGCGACTTGCACATATTCAACCGTCGTACATACATTCCAATGCATACGAACCAGCGAGAATCCCAAGGGGCAAAGAATGTAGATTACAGTATGATCCAACACATGCAGAACAATTCACATAGACTCCTTCAAGTGTTTTGTATTAGTGCAACAACAGCAAGATTGAGGCACAGGTGGGTGAAACGGTCACAAATGGAGAAAGCATATAGTATTCCATTCTTCTTCTTCTTGGCCACAAGTTATTGAAGAGCAGAGGAAACGGTGCCAAGTAGAGAAATGGCAAGAATAGGGTTGATACATCCATCGCAAGATTAAATACTCAAAGCACAATCTATTCAACGCATACTTGAATGGAGACGGAATTGTATACATATGAACCAATTGTATGTGTATGAATGGTTAACCAGTGCATGAATAGGTAAAATATGGAGGAGACGTGATAGAGAATCTATGATTGTGTGTGTGGAAGATTTAATAGCAGGGACAACTCTCAGAAAAATTGGTGCTAGAGCTCCTAGGGTTTGATGCTCATTACAACAGAACAAAGAAAAGTATGTCAGGGATTCCAAAAATTGCATTGTTTTCATAGGTAACGCAAACGTAGTCTTATGGGCTGAGTGAATGGAAAAGAAACGTTGTGTAGAATGGCATGCAGAGAAAATAAATGATTTACGAGACAAGCGCCCAGGTGGAGTAGAGTAACAATATTTCTATAGCTGACAGGCCAAACATAGAAATGGCAGACAAGTTCTGGAGAGGAATTATCATTTTAGAGAGCATATTCAAAATGACAGAGTGCCCAGATGCAGATCCCAAGGAGGCAGGAATGAGGGTAGAATTGGTCACAAGACAAGTGGATCAAATGGATCAGGGCCAAAATTTGCGTTGCTCTGATACCATGTTAAACACAACCATGGCCAAGACGGAATGTGAAAGATAAAACATGAATTAAATTTCTATTAATAGAGATATACATTTATAATACACTCTTGTGACTCTTCGATTCATCTTCCAAGGTCTCTAGGACTCCCTTTGATTGTTCAACTTCCACACCTTAACCCTTAGCGGATTAGGTGTCCAACAAAATTACATAGGATTATTTACAATATATTGCATTTTTTTCCTTCTAAACAACATGTAACCAATATATATATATATATATATATATATAGAGTCAATTGAGTTTAGTTTAGGTGGTTGCATCGAATATTTATTATCCTCCCTATCCAAGTTCAAGTATCGTAAGTTGATATGTTGATGCTTCAGAATTGCTTAGTCTAAATAACCCACAAAATAGCCCTGAAATAATAGAAATTTCAGCAAGATTATGACAAAATCTAGCAGAATTTTTTGAAATTTTGGCTTACAGTTGTCAAACTTCAGGATTTTTGGTGCTTAGGGGTTCTTGATGGTGTTGAATCCATTTCCACCATCGAAAAAATGAATCAAACACTCCATCATTCTGATTTTTTGAAAAAACAATTACCGAAAAAAATCTGCAATCCAGGTGAATTTGGGGCTTTGGTAGACAATGCCTTTTGGAATAGAGTGAGTCTATAGTGAGGGATTGCTTAGTACTAGCAATCTCTCTAATGCCTTTGGGCTAAGAGAGAGGTCCAATAACTAATGTCCAAAATTGTTTTTTTTTGTATACCTAATGTCCAAAATTGCTTTTCTTGGTGTGTATACCTAATGTCCAAATTTGTTTATATATATATAAATATTATTTCAAAATATTTTCACTTATTTTATGTTAATTGAATATACTCAATTTTCTTTAATAGATGTAGATATATGATTAGATTCATCTTTGCCTAAAAAAATTCAATAATTCAATTTTTTAAGTTGAGAAAAAATGTATTTGAAAAACACAGAAAAAAAAGACCATTTTATTCCTTATTTAAAAATAACAAAAAATGCATCCATATTTAAAACATAAATAAAAATTTCTAAACCTATTTTTTAATCAAGATTCAACCTTCACTAATTTTTGTTGGAAAAGGGATATGATGACAACATATATAATTACCATTTTTTATTTCATATATATTTCTCGTTAGTGGATCTAATCATGTAATTATCTTGATTTTATATTAACCAGCATAGATCCAGTAGAGATCAAATTTCTTTTCACTTTAAAAGAGGTTTGTATGTGAGTCAGCAGATTTGATCTCTGTGAACCCTTGGTAAATTCTTAAGTATTAAGTACTAGTGTTCTTTTTGCTAAATAATAATTTTATAAATTATAGTATATTAATAATAATCTATGTTGAAATTTTTGAAAAAAAAGTATTATATATATATATATATATATATATATATATATATATATTATTTTAAATTATTAATATTTAATTGTTGAAATTTAAACTTGTAAATTAATAAAAAATAATTTATATTTTTAAACTTGATTTGTGAAGTCTAATTAATAGATTAAATGACTTTTTGGTATGGAAATACAATTTCTCCACAGGGATGTTGTTGATAATAGTTGGCTCCACAGGGATGTTGTTGATCATTGATGGCAGCAATGTTGTTGATAATAGTTGGCTCCACAGGGATGTTGTTGATCATTGATGGCAGCAGGAACCCCATAGACTAGAAGCCTGATCCATTAGGTGGATCCCAACCAGTAACCTTGCAACTTGTAAATTGTACCACACTGAAGTCCATACTGAAAATGCAAAATGAAAAACTATACTGCAATGTGAAAGATGAAATCTTTTTATTACAATCGAATCCACACTTGAACTCTGGTTTCAACCTGAACACCAATTGCTGAAAACTAAAATTTTAAATGCCAAAGTGAAAGGACGCTCCATCTTGTGAGCTTAATTGTGTACATCGTTCCTATTCTAACCAGCTGAAATAACTGCTCAATCAAATAACACAAAAATTCCAATGCAACCAATCTAGTAGCTGCTCAAATACCGTGGCTCTTTACCGTGCTTCAACAAAATAAAAATTGGACAGTATAGTGGCGAAGGAAACTCATGATGTAATTTGTATCCACAGTGAAAAAATCGATGAAAACTCAAGCTAAAAAAACTCTCCATGTAGTCAACTACGGGATCATAAAAATGATGATCTATCTGATGACCCTCAAGGTATTGAATGACTGGATAATCATGGTTGAATTTCTCAGATCTGTTTTCTATTTCAAATTCATAATCCAAAACAGAAAATTTTCCACTCTTAATGACAGAAGGAAGCAATGTGTCTTTTCATTGTTGTTGAAAATAAATTTCAAAAGAATGATCTTGATATGGAAAAAGAAAAAAAAAAATTGATCCTATAATATTACAAGCTCTGTCTGAATTTCCTTGGAATACTCTTCTAAGAAATGAATCTTTTCTTATGAGCTACATTTGCATGACTTTAAATAAGAGGACAAAAATGCAGAAAATTTTGTATCCACTTCACCATCAGTATACCCATCATTCCATTCTCTAAAACCTTGGATGGAAACATGATCTACTATAGATTTTTCTTTCTCCATCCATGTTTCCAAAAAGATAACCCAAAATCTTGTTATGGATGTTATGGACTTCGCAAACAAACATTCAATCCAATTTTTCCACTTCCCCTGGATTGAATCATAAAATAATCTCATATATACATCTTCACACTTGACTTTAAGAAGATCAGTAAAGGCACGAAAATTTGCAATACGTTTCAAATTCAGGCTCAAATAATCACCACTAAATTTTGGTCCATTTCTCAAAAAATATTCATCTTTGGGTAGATGATTAGGAAAACCAAGAATAACTGTAAAATCTAAACTTGCATACCTTGAAACAATAGTAGCAGCATCTGAATTCTTCATTGGCCTAGTAAAATAACCATTGAACCATCTGAGTTATGAATCGTTCTAACAATTGAGTAGCCATGGAAGCTTCTAACTTTGGATTCTTGAAAATGGAGTCGTCGAAGCAAACACCTTGTAGCCAAAACTGATATCCAAATCTATGTTTGTCTTTATAGGAAAGACTGCAAACTAAAACAAGTTTCTAGCAAAATTTAATTACAAAATCTAAAAATAATAACATACTTTATCAAATACATGCATATTGAAAACTCCCTAATCCTATTTATATCTAAATATCATGTTGTTGTTTGATTCATGGCTGGAGATAAGGATCAACAAGTTGAATTTGGTGAGGTGGCATCCAAGTCAACAATTGTCCATGAGCTTTTTTCTCACGAACTCCTGAAAAATGGGGTCTACAGATCCCTTCTAAAATCGAAAACTGTAATATCTGTTAAAAAACTAAGAGAGATTTTCTAAATGGGTTTGTTATGGACAAAAAGCTCTTTCAATTTTGAAATATTCATTCTCATTTGTTCGGGACATGATTTGAAAACAATTACTAAAATAGGATTGCAAAATCCTCAAAAAACAACCTTTCAAATATCCTTTCAAATAGTTCAACCCACAACACCTTTTAGAAAACTGAGAGAGGTTTTTCTAAATAGGTCTATTGTGGACAAAAATTCTTTCGGTTTCATAAAATTCGTTCTCATTTGCCTGGAAGATGTGCCCAAAATTGTTGTATTGTACATGAAAAACAAAGTTTTTAACTGGTCATTTTTACAGAAGAAATATTCATAACTCGTTGTCAGCTAATTTCTTCAAAAAATATTATCGAAACATTAAAGCGTTGATAGCCCTGCTATCGGTGGTTTCCCTGTTTATTACAAATAAAATGTTGACAGTGAAGTTGTCATCATTTTCTGAAAACTTGTAAGAACATAGTTAATGTGATAATAGGAACTAAGAGGAATACCTTTTCTTTGGCCAAGCTATATGGTTGAGTTGATAGATTTACCGAGTCCTTTAGCCATGAGGAGAAATATGTAAGGGGAAATGGGGTCTCCCTACCTAATACCCCTTGAGGGGACAAAATTGGGAGAGTGAGACCCTTTAACTAGGATGGAGAAGAAATTTTGGAAATGAAGGCAAGAAAAATCCAAAAGCAACGAGCATGTGAATAATAAATTTCCATCTCAATTTGTCAAATTCTTTTGACATATCAAGTTTGATGAGAATACATGCAAACTTATTGGAATTAAGCAAGTGAATGTTTTCATGGGATAGTATTATACACTCCATAATTTGTTACCCTTCCACATCACTAGTTCTCTTAGGGAAGATAAGATAGGGGATAATGGGTTTTAGTAATTTTGTGATAACTTTGGAGATGATTTTATAGATAACATTACATAGGGAAATAGCCTTCAAATCTGAATGAGAATCAACATGAGATTTTTTAGGAATAAGAGATATAAAGGTAGCATCAAGGGCTGCTAAGATAGAGGAGGAACGTCAAAAGTATTCTACTACATGCTAAACACCCTAACCGATAATTTTCGAGTAAGATGGGTAGAAATCAATGGTATAGTCATTGGGACCCGGGGACTTGCATTTAGGCATTTTCATAATAGCTTCTTCCACTTCCTGCATGGTGATCTCCTTCAAAAGGAGATCATTATGTTCCCTTATTACAATTTTGGTAATATGCTTTATTATTTTCCTGATAGTAGGCCTTTTGTTTAGAACCATTTTTGTGAGTGTGGCTTGGAAATGATTCCTAAGTTCCTAGTCTATTCTATCATGGATTTCCACTTTTTGGTGATTGGGTGATTTTATGCTTGATATTATATTACTTTTCTTGTGGTTTATCATGGATTTGTGGAATAATTTAGTGTTTTTTCTCCCTTCTTAAGCCATTGTACTTGGGATTCTTTTCTCGAGAGAATTTCCTTTTGCTTCAATCTTTCCTCCAACTAGAGGAGAGTAACTGACTCTTGATCTTCCAATTCCTCAAATCTTCCATTTGATATTATTGCTTATTGGATGGTGGCCATCTCTTGTTCTAGCTTTAGTTTTTCTTTATGGATGTCACCAAAATATTCAATATTTCTATTCTTGATTTTCATTTTGATATCTCTTAACTTCTACTAGAAGTGATACATAAGGTTTCCATGAAAATGATTATTTTTTTCCACCATTTTTCCACATTCGAGAGAAAATCAAGATGTCGTAACCAAAAAGCCTCAAACTTGAAGAGCCTATTCCTGGGACTACCAGTCTAGCCCATAGAAAGTTCTATGTGAAAATGATCCTATGTACTATGAGGAATCAACGAGTCTTAAATCTATTTGATATGTGCCTCCTCACTTATTATTCCAGATGTATAAGCCATTGTGTGTGCTTGAATCTATAACTTTAGAATTATTGATAAATTCCACAAATAGGAGAACTTCTTCATTTTGTCTACGAATACCACCTTTCTTTTCATTGAGATTTTTTATCATGTTAAAATCCTCGCTTATAGTCCAGAAGTTTTCCCCTATAAGCTTTGAGGCTCTTTGGAGGTTTTGAAGGAATACTTTTTCTTCAATGGTAATAGTAGGGCCATAAACATTGGTTATTAAACTCGAATTCGCTGAACCAATGGGCCAAAATTTAGTAGTTAGGATTCTCGGGTAGAGAAAAGGAATCCTAAAGAGTGATTAAGGAAAGGCTTCATGTGATAACAATACCTCCTGATGCTCCTTGGGCATCCTAGGCTAGATAGTCATAGTTTCTCGAGACATTCTTTAAAATGTTATTGAAAGACTCGGAAAAAACATTTCATTTTCTGAATCATCGCGATGTCAGCGTTTTCTTGGTGGATTTTTTTTATTTATGAGTCCTTGCTTGGATTTTCCATTAAGACCCCTAATTTTCCAAAAGATGACTTTCAATAATGATGTTGAGAGGAGGGTTGAAACATTGCATCCATTAGTGACACTCTACTAGTGTTCACCAAGTAATCCCTTAGGTCCTATAAATAGGAAAAATAAGAGTTGTGGTTATCGTTATTACCTAGTTCGTGAGCTTGAAAAATAATTAGATCTTGATTGCAGATGAATTCTTTGGGGGTCATTTAAACTTGCTCCTCGGGAATGGTTGTTGGGTATTTGTTTCTCCATTCTTCTACAATTGATTGCAGATCCATGTTTTGCAGGTCCATTGCCTTAAAATAGTCAACATTAGAAAAATATTGGGTGTTATCCTCCAACTTTAGATCCTCCTCGTAATTATTTTCAGTCGGTTGTGCATGCACATCTTTTGTTAGTTCGGGTGGTTGCTGACTTGTTTTCCCAATCTCTTCCGTTTTGGACTTTTCTCCTTCAGTAGTTGTCTTGTTTTCCTCTAGCTACTGGAGGATCATGTACGTGTTATGGCCTGCTGCATTTTTGTGGAAGTGTATCGACCTTTCTTTGAGGTATCTAAGATCATAACAAATGCCCTATGGCATTTCCAATGCTTTATAATATTTTAGTATACCTCAAAAAGCACATCTAACTTATGTTTTAAAGTTACTTTATGTAAAAGTGTTTTCACCCATTATAAAAAGTAAGTCACTTATAATTCTAAAGTCTCTTTATCTTTTATTTAAGTTACAATTTAGTGAGTAGCTCATAAAGTACCATTGTAAAAGTGACTTTCACTTATTTATAAAAGTGGGTCACGTAAAATCTTTTTAAAAGTGAGCTAATTAGATTAAGTTTAGAAAGTGGGGGGGTGGGAGAGATTTTTTTTAAATATAGCATTATCATTCACTTCTGCACATCCACGCACTTCGTCAACATCTTCAACAACTTTTTTTCAAAAATCCATAACTTCTTCATCCGGAAGCCGTTTTTTTTAATTGGCCTAATTTTTCGAAATATTTCCATTGGAACACTTATTTTCAGCGTCTACAGCTTCAGTTTCTGTTAAAATGGAAAGTCCATGCCAAGTTATTCTTGACCGCACCAACTACTTCCAATGGTGGTCCTACATTGTGGATTTACTTAGAAGTAAAGGTCTTTACAGAATAGCCTCGGCCAAGAAACTAAACCTAAAGATGAAGATAAGGCATCCAAATGGGAAAATAGGAAAGATCAAGCACGTGGGTTAACAGGGATGTCTATTTCTCCAGACCTTAGATTCCATATCCCAGAACTTGATACCCCTAATGAAGCAATGAAACAACTCACTAAAGTTTTTGGAATTAAAAATGAAATTAGAGCCCATCAACTCGAAAATGAGTTGCTTACGTTGGACCCCATTAATTTTTCTTCCATTGAAGATTTTTTGTCCAAGTTCAAGACCGTTAGACTTCTCCTGGAAGGTGTTAAGGTTAAGGAAGAAGATGGTAACCTTATATATTCCATTCTTACTAAGTTGGTACTAGCCTACTCTGTGTTTGTTTGCACCTTCCATTCTACTAGAGAAACCTTCATTTCCCAAGGACAAAAATACAAGTCCCCCTCTTTTGATGCCTTTTGTGATTATTTAATAAGAGAACATGAAAAACTCTTACATCTTGGTCTTCTTAATCTTGGAAACTCTTCTAAGAAAGCCTTAGCTACCCAGCAATAACCAAATTCAAAGAACCCTAAGAAACAATATCCTAAAAAGAATGGTCCTAAACCAAACAAGGGTCCTAAGCAATTTCAGTCTCAAAATGAAAAATCAATTCAACAAAATAATAAGACAAATAAAAACAAAGGGAAGAAGACTGATAGACATTGCAACTTTTGTAATTGAGATGGCCACTTAGAATCCAAATTCCTTAAGAAGATGGAAGCCTTGGAAGCAGCAATGAAGAAGCATAACATCCATTTGGAGAATTCTTCAACTTCAACTTCATCTTTAGGAATAGAACTTTATGCATGTGGTTGTCAAGCATCTCAGTCTGGTTATGCACTAAATGTATCTTCTTCTTCTCATTCTCATGAGTGGCTCATTGATTATGGAGCTTATTATCACATGGCCAAAAACAAAGCCATGCTTTCTTCTTTAAATGATTGTAAGACCAAAAATATATATGTTGGTGATGATAGATCTCTTAGTGTTGTAGGGACTGGAACTATTCATCTAAACAATGGTCAATTTAATGATGTATTATGTGTTCCAACCTTATCTTGCAACCTTCTATCTATATATTAGATAACTCATTCAGGTGAAAGTAAAATCGTTGAATTTTCACCTCACGGTGTTGTAATTAAGGACCTAAGAGATCTTAGACAGATTTTAGCTACTGGCGTTGCTGATGATTCTACAAGGTTGTATAAGTTTAACAACTTTGGGTCATCAACTCTTCCCTCGATATTTGTTGCTTATAATGATGGAGTGAGCAAACTTTGGCATGAGCGATTTGGTCACTTAAACTTTCACTCCCTTCAAAATATATGTAAAGAAAATATGGTGACAGGTCTTCATATGGTATCTTGTAGAGATGTTGTTTGTTCCGTATGTGTACTCAGAAAACATCATCGTGATAGTTTTGAAAAATGTTCCTCTTGGCACGCCTCAGCCCCTTACAGCTTGTGCATAGTGATTTATGTGGTCCACTTCCAGTTGTTTCATTCTCTGGCTACAAGTATTTCTTAACTTTCATCAATGATTTCTCCAAACGTACTTGGGTATACTCTTTAAAACTCAAGAGTGAAGTATTTAACATGTTCTTGGCCTTTAAGGCCTTTGTTGAGAAATAATCTGGACGTTAAATTCTTAAGCTAAGATATGATAATTGCAGAGAATATGTTAACAACAAATTCATCAACTTTTGCACTGAGCATGGAATTCAAATGCAACATATTGTTCCATATACTCCACAAAAAAATGGTGTTGCTAAAAGGAAGAATCGCACCTTAAAGGAAATGGTTAATTGTATGCTTCAATCTAAAAGACTTAGTCTTAATTTTTGGGCAGAAGCAATTAACTGTGCAAATTACATAGTAAATCGCACTCCTACTAAGGTTTTAAATAATATCACTCCAGAAGAAGCATGGAGCTCAATTAAACCAGTTGTAAGTCACTTTCGTGTTTTTGGAAGTGAAGCATGGGCCCATATTCCAAATGAGAAACATAAAGCCTTAGAACCTAAGAGTGAAAAATGTATTTTTTGGATATTTTGAAGATATAAAAGCATATAGACTTATTCCACTTAAGTCCAAAAATGTTATCATTAGAAGAGATGTAAATTGTTTTGAAAATATATCGGCCTACGAGCCTAGTTCGACGGATGTGCCACCTCTCTCTATCCCTTCTACTTCTGAAAATATTTCTTCTTCAGATGATGACAGCAAGGATGACAATCCTCCCCCACCTTCTCAGGATCCTCCTTCAGCTCCTCAGCTTCCAAAATGGGTCTGTGCTACTCAGGATGTAGCAGTTGCTCTTGCAGGTGATCCTACAGATCAACGATGTACACGTTCTCAGTTCAATAGAGCCTTTTCTTTACTGGCTCAAGCTTCAGCGAATTATGATCCTGACGCCTTTACAGAAGCTTTAGGCCATCTAGATTGGGACACAGCTACGAATGAAGAATATTGTTCATTATTGACAAATGATACATGGGATCTTGTTCCTCTTCCAAAGGGACGAAAACTTGTTAGATGCAAATGGATTTACAGAACCAAGTATGGACCAGATGGAAAAGTTGATAAACATAAAGCTCGTCTTGTTGCTAAGGGTTTTTTACAAATTGAAGGCATTGACTATACCAAAACCTTCTCCCCTGTTTCCAAAATGAACTCTATCCGCCTTGTTCTTTCTCTTGCTACCTCTTTCAAATGGGAAGTCCATCAAATGGATGTTAAATTTACCTTTTTGCATGGGGACTTGCATGAGGAAATCTATATGGAACAACCTCCTGGCTTTATAAAAACAGACTCCAGCCTTGTATGTCGGCTTAAGAAATCCCTTTATGGTCTCACGCAAGCCCCTAGGGCTTGGTATGCCAAAATGGATAGCTTTCTTTTAGCTACTAGCTTTTCTAGGCGTCATTATGATAATATTGTCTACACCAAGAAAGTGGGTAAGTCCCTTATCATTCTTATTCTTTATGTTGATGATCTTATCCTTACTAGTGTTGATCCCAAACTTATAAACCATGTGAAGTCTAGCCTTAAAAAGTAGTTTGAAATGACAGACTAGGACACTTGCATTATTTTCTTGGTCTTCAAGTCTTGCAATCCAAAGAAGGTATTTCCCTTTCCCAATCCAAGTATGCATGTGATCTTCTATGCCACTTTCACATGGAAGACTATAAGCCAGCCCCTTTTCCCTTTCAGTCTGGAGTCAAACTTTCAGTCACTTGTACTTCCCATGAAACTGATGCTACCTTATACCGTCAACTTGTAGTAAACTTTTGTATCTGACCCATACCTGTCCTGACCTTTCCTTTATTGTTGGCCTTATTGCCTTGTTTATGCAAAACCCACATGAAATTCATTGGAAATCAGTTAAAAGAATACTTTGTTATGTTCGAGGTACAATTCAGTTTGGGATTCATTATAGTGCAGAAGCATCTCCTCTATTGATTGGTTTCACTAATTCTGATTGGGTTGGTGACCCTGATGATTGAAAGTCTACTGTAGGTTATGTGTTCACTCTTGGTTCTGGACCTATTACATGGGCTTGTAAGAAACAAAGTGTCATTTCTCTTTCTTCAGCAGAAGCAGAGTATCGTGGCATTGTAGAAGCTAGTAAGGAAGCCCTGTGGCTTTGTCAGATCCTGTCAGAGTTTGGCTTTTAGCAGAAGCATCCAACTACACTTTGGTGTGATAATCAAAGTGCCATTCAACTATGCAAAGATCCAGTCCAACATCAGCATAGCAAACACATTGAACTACACATGCACTTCATCAGAAAGCTCATTCATGACCATGTTCTTGAAGTGCAATATTGTTCAACTGATGATCAAGTTGCAGACATCTTTACAAAGGCTCTCACAGAGGCAAAGTTTACTAAACTTCGATTTATGGTTGGAGTTCAGGAAGTTGTCACTAAGGGGGGATAGGCTCTAATGCCTCCTTCCTTCTCCTATTGTGTCATATTTGTACATCCTTCAATCCTATCCCAAGTTGTTCTTAAGTGGGGATGTTAGTATATTCTGATACATAGTTGTTCTTATATAAAAAAATATATTTGAAATTTTTCCATGTTCTAAACTTGTTCTTAATCCATATTATTAAATATCTCACAAATTATTTATAATTTTTTTAATTTAATTAAAACTTACAAAATCTCATTATTAAAGTGACAAAATTTTCAGCTGAGAGAGTCATTCTACAACCAAGTATGAGGGGATGTGTAAGTTTGTCTATGCACCTTTAAAATAAAAACAAAAATTAAAAATTATGTTCTAAATAGAAAAATAACGTCGGCTAAAAAAATGTTTGAATTAGATGTTTAAATCTTATACTTTTCAAAAATATTTTAACAAGAGATTTAAATAAACTATTTGAAGATTTATGTTAACTAATTTATATTGATATCAATTTCATATATATCTATATATAGAAAGAAACAAATTTTAGTTTTTATAGTTAAAATTTTTATTTGGTCCTATATATATTCTATTTAGCATTCAAAAATACAATTTAAACAATGAAAAATAACACATTATATTTTGCACTCTAAGAAAGTTTGCACATGAAGAAATTTGATCCCTCTCAACTCATGTTAGATCCATACTTAAGATAAATCTATTTTGGTCTAGCCAAAATTTGTTAATTATCTAATGGGAAAGGGATGTATATGTTTTCTCTGTCGAATGTAAATGTTTCTTGTAAATGGTAGTCAATTATATTATATTTACTAGCATTGATCCATCTTAAGCATGGATCTAACATGAGCCGAGAGAGAGCAATTTTCTTCAAATGCAAACTTATTTTAGAGTGAAAAAACTATGTGTAATTTTTCATTGTTTAAATTGTATTTTTGAATGCTATAGAGATTACATTACTTAAACTTGTAAGTCCAAAAATTCTTTCTGATTTCTACAAAAAAAAAAAATGGTATGCTTAAAAAAGGATTAAACTATAATGAGACCACTTCAAATGTTTTAACCAATAGAACTTATTTTTTTCAATAGCTTTATATGATGTATACATAGATTTTTAAAACAATGTATAAAATATTTTACATAACATATGCAATGAGTCATTCTATCAGCACACATTAATTTTTCTTTTTATTATTAATATATTTTGAAGTATACCTCAATATTAATTCATATTAAAATAGTGTGTTCATAACCCACATTGAATATTTTATTATATTAGGTCATATGAACAACTAATTAAACATGCATTACATTTTTTTTCTTTTTTATTATAGCAGGCAATTCTTTTATATTTAGAAAATATTTATTTTTATATGAATAGGGATACGTATCAACTCCAAGTTGAGCGTGGGCATACAACTTGAGTGGGCCTAATGGTTAAGAGCATGTGTTTCCTCCTAAGAGTTCATAGGTTCAAAACCAAATGGGGGTAGAGTATGTATGCCTTCTAGACTTAGTAGCCAAGAGGTGGGTCCCTTGTCCCACAAACAAGGGGGTCTCATTGTTACAGGGAAAAGTGTCTACTCAGAACTGCTTATCCCACTAAGGTGTGATAGCTGCCTTAGAAACAAACAAATTAAAGCTACTTTCGTTTTTCCTTTATGAAGTATAGATAGAGAGGAACAAAGAAGACCAACCTTTGTCTTGCGCTAATCTCCTAGTTCGTCTCCTCTCTTCCTTGATAGTCTTTCGCTACTTGTTCCCTTGCACGCCCAGCTTCACAGAGTACCTGTAAAACATAGTAGCATAGCACTATACAAGAACATGGATCTATAATCATAAACAATTTAGGATCAGATGTAAATTGACCATACAAATGCAGCAAACATAAATGACACAAGAGTATGGAGGAAAACTTGAATAGCTTTTATTGATAAACAAGAAAGAGCCAAGAGGAGTTACAACCAGTTGTTCTGACCCAGCATCAACCTCTCAGCAAGGAAGCCCCTCTTCACCTCATACAAAGCTTAGATCACCCAACAATCTGATGTTTGTCTCAAGAAACCAACAACAATTCCTTACAATATGCAAAATTCCAGCCTCTGGATCTCTGGGATGAGGGATCCATATATAGATATCTGTAAGGGAGATGAGTCAGCTTGTGATTTTATTAGTTTCTTCCCTCTGATAGTTCTTGCTTCCACTTGGAGATTGATGATCTCTTACTCATCCTTGGTCGAATTCAGAGAGGCAAGTGTCACAGGAGAAGTTTCTGGAAGCTTCCATTGCCTCTCCACCTCGCAGAATGACACTGCCATTTGTCATTTCTCGCCCATTGCACCCCATAGAAGGGCTTTTTGAAATGCAATGCACCCACACAGTGTATTTAGGTGAGATGCAATGCACTTGGCCTGTGGAGCAGCTGAAATGATCCTGTTTTGACCAATTCTGAGCAGTTTTTCATGGAGAACTTCTGGGAGAAGCTGTAATCAATTGACCTTGTTCCTTTAGGGGTTAGAACAACACTTTTAGGGACTTAGGAGCCCTTGGTTTATGGACATTTCATGCTTGGGGTTGTAGTGCCCAAAAATGTCTATAACAGTTGCCCCCTAAAGCATGAGGTCGTTAATCTTTTGATGTCGGGTGAAATGCTTTATTATGAGGATCCGAAGTTCTTTCAAGCTGGGAGGAGACCTGTAATAAGATACAATACAATACATTATCTTCATAATATTTTCATGATCTAGCTGAGGCGGGCATTCCCATGCTCAGCTTTATAAATTCATTTTCATGTACATAGGACAGACAATCGTCTGAGTGTAGACTGATGATTCAGATAGAGCCATCATCCCTTTGATTGGATGATTATCTGTGCAGCAATGATGTACATTTGATGTATTTATTTCCCTGAATATATATCGCAGCCCGGATGGATGAAACTAGATCCGGGGTCTTCAATCTCGTTCGATCTTCACTCGAAGTACAAATCTATCCATGTGAGAGATGTTCTGGAGTCGAACATGGAAAGACATCGCTTGATTACCAGCCAATGATATCAGCTATTAACAAGCGCAAGAGGAATCACCGATAATGAAAATGACCCTCAAGGTACTGCAGTACAATTCACGTGGTGTGAATAAAGGACTTGGCGTCGAACACCACGCAAAATCTTTCGG
This sequence comes from Pinus tabuliformis, assembly GCA_031772625.1. Taxonomy (NCBI): domain Eukaryota; kingdom Viridiplantae; phylum Streptophyta; class Pinopsida; order Pinales; family Pinaceae; genus Pinus; species Pinus tabuliformis. The sequence continues at coordinate 552,819,505 of CM062811.1, read as the reverse complement.
TCGAAGGTCATTGATGTAAACCTGTCACTGGAAGTGAGAAACTTGCCATTGAGGCATGCAAGCTTCAAAGTACTGAATGGGGTGTTCCTAGATCAACTTCTTGGATAATGAGCTGATGTCGACAAGAAGCGATCCGTCACAGGAGGGCCTTAATGAATCCCACATCAATGACATGGAACGGAGCAAATGATTTTAATGGAGGTGAAAACGATCTGGTGATATAAGGTTCAGGGTGGCGGTCATGAAAGAATGGAGTATAAATGTATTGTAGTGGGTGAGACACAGGTGAATTCTCTGAATGACTTCTCTTGAACATATCGGTGACACTGACGTGATGGATTGGTAGCATTAACCCCAAATGTGGATGGTATGATGGGACCATGGTGATGTGACCGGTGAATGAAACAACCCAACCCGACTTGGATGCGGAGTGAAAGTGTCATGTTCAAGAGCGACTTGCTACCAACAAAGTTTCTTCAAGTTTTCTTCCCAATTTTTCCCCAGTCATTGCTGACCAGTACCTCTTTATTTTTATCAAGCTTGAGGAGGATAACATATGCTTGTTCTATAATTTTCCCTTCGGGCAAACCCATCGCTATGTTTTAACGAGCCTAGCGATAGTGAAACTCGTTCTCATCTATAGACAAGTTTGTCGCTATTAAAATTTTAACGAGTTTAACGACAAAGATAACTCGGTCCTTTTCAATTTTAGAGAGTCTGAAAAGGAACGTAAAGGAAACTCCAAAATTCCTTTTTCGTCATCTAATCCCTTAAGTTCGAAAAATTATAAAACAATACAGAAGGGATGAATTTTCGATACTTTTAACGAGCCGAACAAAACAAGCGCTCGATCTTTTTGTGTAATAATCCCTCAGGTCCAAAAAGATTAAAATTTAGAGGAGGGATAGCACTTCTGGTCCCTTTAACGAGCTGGAGAGGCCAATGGCTCGGCAATCTTTTCATATTTTATGAGTCAATTGAAAAGAGCTTAAAGGAGACTCGTCTTTTGAGGAACGAGTGATAAAATGGGTAGCAACTGATTCCAGGTAAGGTTTGGAATTTTCCAATCATGGTAGTGTTACAAGGATGGCTAGTGAGATCACTCTTCGCAGCTGTTCCTCAAAATGGGTAAACAATCAAATGGAGGTGAATGATCAGCCAATGCAAAAGTGGAGGTGACGGTGCAAACATGACCAGGGCTTTAAAGGCTGAAGTATTACATTCACGATGGTTATTTACCGGAAATTGGTTCATTTTTTAATGAGCTTAAACTCTGGAGGAACATGTGCTCATTGCTTATGTTTATTTTTTAACGAGCATGAAGTCCGCGCTAAAACTGCTCGATGTAACGGTCATTTCTTGATTTTACCGTAAATAGCTTTTTTCTTTAAAAGATTGTACTGCATTTTCAGTTGCTCTCATTTTACCATTTCATTTGAACTTTGGTTTGTTGGAGCTTTGGAGGTGCTTTCCCCCTTTGATTTTCATCATCTGATTTCAGGAGATTCTGTGGACGATTCTCGGTGCCGTCTGGATCAGGTAGGAGCTAAACTTGAGCTCTTTCATTTCATGCTTTCCATTTTGCATTCTGAGCTTGATTCCTGGTTTTTCTGAGCCTCTGGGGTTTGAAAAACTCGCTCTGCATTCAGCGCACCCTCTGTGTATCGAAAGGTGCGTTGGATGTTGTCCTGTCTACTGGCCATCTGACATGCAACGCACCCAGAGCACTACTGTAGGTGCGATGGGCGCAAAGAAGAAATTTTATGCACAGTTTTTGATGGAGATTTTGCCTGTTTCTTACCAAAATCAGGATCTAACTCTTCTCTTGTTTGTTTTTTCAGAGATCTTTGGAGTAAGATGACTATTACATGGCGAGAACGTGAGCATGAAGAAGAGGACATGCTTGCCCTACATGATCCGATTACAGTAAACGCACTGCGGAACTGTGGCTTGCTGAAGTTTTTTCGCATTTCTAGCATGAGACAACAGATCAACTTACTGCAGTATTTGCTCGATGCTTGGGATCCTACCAACCAGGTGTTCCAGATTAGGGGCAAATCCATCCCCTTGACTATAGTGGACATCTATTTCTTGACTGGCTTGTCGAGGCGGGGTGCCCCCATCTCTTTATCAGGTTCGGCCCGAGGAGGTGAATCTGTGAGAGATTATGTTCGCCGGTATTGCAGAGAGGGATCTTAGCCGAGTAAAGACGGCAAGATCATCATCCGTGATGTCACTGACAGGTCCCTCAGGACTATTCTGTTTACTTTTGGTAGGATGGCTGGTGGTGCGGCTCTTCTTGTAGCCAACCGATCTTCTATGCAGTATGCCTTGGAATGCCTCCAACCGAAGGTGTTCAACTGGTGTGACGCAGTACTTCTTGTGATGAAAGAACAGTTGACCAAGGTAAAGAGTGGGAGGTTGAAGAACTTTGGGTATGGTTCTATTTTGACCGCCTTTGCCTTGGAAAAGATACCACTGATGCAGCCGTAGTATATTGCACTCGATTTACCTTCACCGACTGAACCACGTATGCAGAGATGGGTCGACCATATGTCTAGGCATGCTGGTCAGTCTCATATTTCATTTTCTGATACCTTCTTCGGGTGGTTTGATCATCAGGAGATGGTTTATTCCGAGTACCCATATGCTGGTATGGACTTCTGGGGTGACCCAGATTTAGTACTGCCGGCTGGCAAACAGTGGGGTGCCATTGGTAAATTCTTTGACCATATCCCTGTTTATCGTTTTTCTCTTATAATGTCCTTGTGCTTTATTCTATCAAGACTTAATCAAACTCATGTGTTCATGCAGATGTTGGTCCTGTTCGGCCAGTAGTACGCCTGAGAGTGCCAGCTGCCGCCCCAGCAGGAGAGGCTGTTGGAAGGGCTATCCTTCGCGACCTTGATGTGGCCGAGACTCTCACAGCATTACAAGAGCAGGTTGAGGGCCTCACTCTTGGTATTCCAGATGTGAGGACTGACGAGCTGCCCTTGAGGTTGCAACGACATACTACTGGTGTGCCAAGACGATGGACTCGGCTCTTACGCATGATCGCACAGGCTGTGACTTGCTATCACGAGCATCATTAGACTAGGGTGCCCCCTAGCGTTTTGAGTTTTTTGGTCATTTGACCAATTTTGTCTTGGTTACAGAACATTATGTGTAAACCATAAACAGTTATATATATTTTTGATTTTCGGAGTTTTATTTTGGTTAAGTTACATGATCCAAATGCAAATATTGATGGTATGCTTCTTTTTATAAATGTTGCAAATGTCTATCTAACACATAATTTGCCAATGAGTCAGTTAATGTGTTTAAGTTTCTGGAAATATGTTGATATTGAATAAAATCAAATTGCCTTTCCAAAATCTTAACCCTTAGGAACATGCGATAAATAGCTGGATTTCGGACAGAGTAGATACCAGTGAGTTGTAGTATGACGAGTTGTGAGTCTAGCCTGACAATCAGTCGGCGTATACCATGTGTGATGGCATCAGAGAGAAGTTCTATCAACGCGCTATATTCAGCGATGTTATTCGTTGATCGACCAATACATACCCCTCTGAAACTTACTAACTCGCCACTTGGATAAAAAATGGCCCAGGCCGCGGAAGATAGGTTCTGCGAACTACGACTCGCTCCGTCGGCATATCCAACACATGACTCCAATAGGTTTGACATCTGTAATAAATGTAAAAAGTGGATTACTTGACCAAAATAAACACTTTAGCGAAAACAAAAACATAACAAAAGCATACAGGTTACCATACTGAATTACGCATAGTAACGCTTGAGGTACAACCCGTTACGAGGTTGCGCCAGTGGAATTTCGTCATAATCCATTAACTCGTAGGCTCCTTTTGCTAACACTCGCTTAACAATATAGGGGCCCATCCATAAAGACTTAAATTTACCTGCTCCCAATTTATCGGATTCTTGGTCATAAAGCAAGACCAAGTCACCTTCTGAGAAGACACGGGGTTTGACATTTTTGTCGAACTGGCGTCACAACGGGTTTCATCCAATTGGATTAGTTCCAAGAAACAAGCTTCTTCTTCTGAAGTTCCGGGGAGGAGATCAATTGCGAGTTTGAGGGACGAGATTTCGCACTGGATTGGTAAGACTGCTTCCAGGCCATATACCAGTTGGAAAGGTGTAAACCCGGTTGCATTCCTTACCGATGTTCGGTAAGCCCACAAGGCTGAGTACAGGATTAGGTGCCACCTTCTTTTGTGAACTCCAATCATCCTTTGCAGCATGCGCTTCAGGACCTTGTTGATTGCTTCAACTTGTCCGTTGGCTTGCGGGTAATATGGAGTAGAGCTGTCGTGAGACAACCCTAGTTTGGCAGCTAATTCGACCATCATGTGATTGCGAAAATGCGATCCATGATTTGTGACTATAGCTTGTGGGACGCCGAATCTGGCGACTACATGATTGAAAAAGAAGAGGGCAGCTGTTTCACCAGTATTATCTAATGTAGGCATCGCCTCGGCCCATTTGGTAAAATAGTCAACTGCGACTATGATATACCCATGCCCCCCGGTCGAGGTGGGGTTACATGTCATGAAATCGATGCCTCATTTGGCGAATGGCCTGACAGCAACTATTGGCTGCAAAGGTGCGGGTGGTCTTCTGGTTTTGCTATCGAAAATTTGACAAGCATGGCAACTTTTGACTGCGTTTATGCAATCTTTAAACATTGTTGGCCAGAAGTATCCTGCTCGTCAGATTTTTTGCGCTGTAGCATAACCGGATTGATGCCCCCCACATGCGCCTGAATGGAAATCATTCAGGACTTTTTCAGCCTCCTCATGCGTGAGGCACCTTCTCAGAACTATATCGATACCACGACGGTAAAGTGTATCACCGACGATCATGTAGTCTTTTGCTTGGTATCGAATACGTTTTTGTTCGAAGCGAGAGGTATTTGGCCTATATTTTTGGGTTTGGAGATAAATGGTTATATCCCCATACCACTGATTGCTTGAAGATATCAGAAACAAACTTTCGTCCACGATCGTTTCTTCGGATGTTTCATCGTTGGACGACGATGGGAGATCGCATAATAATTCTGCAAGAACCAGAGCTTTCTTTGACTTGGATTTTACAAATTCCAAATCAAACTCTTGTAGGATTGCTATCCATTTTGAATATTTGCCCCCCAGCAACTGTCGCGACAATATATAAGTCATGGGGTTGCAATCTAACAGAATGGTAGTTTTTCGAAAGAGGACATAGTGTCAAAATCTCTGTATCGCTTGAACAGCTGCGAGCGCTAGCTTTTCAACATAAGAATATTTGCTTTCTGTATCATTTAAGTTCTTACTTAAATAATATATAGGATGTTCGATTCCGTCGTCTTCTTGAACTAAAACCATTGCGATGGTCGTATCCGTTGCAGCCAGATACAGGTTAAAATCTTTTTGATAATCAGGAGCGTACATTAATGATGCTTTCATTAGGGATTCTTTTAAAGCATCAAAGGAAGCTTGCGCAACCTGATCCCAGACAAAGGGTACTTCCTTTTTCAAAAGACGCGTATAACCTTTAGCAAGTTCGGCGTAATTTGGAATGAACCTCCTCAGAAAGTTTGCTTTCCCTTGGAGTTTCTGAATCTGAAGGTGGAGGCAAATTTATGATTGCCTGAACCTTACATGGGTCAAGACGAACGCCGTCCTTTGAGACTACAAAGCCAAGTAAACGACCAGAACTGACGCAAAATACACATTTGTGTGGATTGAGTCGTATCTTGTAGTGTCGGCAACGTAGAAATATTGCTCTTAAATGCTGCGGATGATCATTCCACTTTCGCGAATGAGCCGGAAGGTCGTCGAGGTATGGTTGAACGATGTTTTTGATGTCATGGAAGGCATAATTCATTGCCCTCTGAAATGTTGCCCCTACGTTCTTTAAACCAAAGGGTAATTTTCGATATGCGAATGTGCCCCACGGACAAATAAATGCAGTCTTTGACTGGTCTTGTGGGCGGATATTTATTTGATTATACCCGGAGAATCCATCCATAAATGAAAAGATTTCGCATCCGGCGCATTCATCAATTATCTAGTCGATGAAGGGTGTAGGGTAGTTGTCTTTTGGACAAGCTTGATTTACATCCCTATAATCGACGCACACTCTAATTGTTCCTTGTTTTTTCATAACAGGGACAATATTCGATACCCAATCGGTTAGAGGAACCGGGTAAATGAAACCAGCATGGAGAAGTTTCTCAACTTCTGCCTTAATGGCAGCGGCTTTCTTGGGGTGCACCTGCCGTAGCCGTTGTCGTACTGGTTTGACATCTGGATACATCTTAATTTCGTGTTCAACGATACTCGAGTCAATGCCTGGCATTTCACTATATGACCAAGCAAAGACATCTCTGAATTCGCGAAAAAGAGCATTATATATTTCCAGTTCTGAAGGAGAACAACATTTGCCAACATAAATATTCTCTACAACATCTGTTTTGGTCGAGATATTTATGGCGATAGTCTCTTCAATGTTGGACAAGTTTCGCTCGGAATCCACCGTGTTTACAGTATTTGATAGAAAATCAAAAACTGAAGGATGATAAAGGTCATTAGGAGTATCTTCTCCACAATTCGGAAGAAGGGAACGATGGTGGTAATCATCCCATGGTGCCCCTTCAATTACCATTGATTGAACAATTCCTTCGTCGGTGTCATGCACTCTCGACCAAGGATCTGAAGGGGTGCCATATTCCTTAGACCTATCTATCCAAACACTCGATGAGCGTTGATTTGGGTTTGCCACCCAGGCTAGGAACATTGATTGCTACAATATTTCCGTTGGGCTTGGAGGCAAAACCATCGCATGATCCATGTCGATATCGTTTTCTGAGATCTTTTTAGAAGATATCATGTTGCAGGTTCCTACTGATGCTACTTCCGCCAAATTGATTGGAGGTGGAAGGGCAAAAGTTCCCATTAATATAGGGTCTTTTAGTAGGCCTACTCCGATATTTTGAAGCAAATGGGGGCTTCCATGGATCATAGGAATGCTTCCCGTAACTTGAGAACTATTGGGGAGGAAGTTTTGTTGATCGACGATTGTAATCCCTCCTTGAAAGGGAAATACAATTTTCCTAAAATAGGTCGCTACACATAGGCAGCCATAGCATATATCCATGGTCTTCCTAGTAGGATGTTGTAATCGAGATTTCCATCGATTACTTCAACATCTATTTCTACTGTTTTTCCTCCTAGTTCAACCTTCAAGTTACTTAGAATACCATATGGGGTATATGTTCGTCCGTCAAATGCTTTTAATGTCGTCGAAGATCGCGACAAGGTTGGAGATCCTAAAGTTTTCTAGCAACTCATCGACATAATACATGTAGATGCCCCCTCATCAATAATTGTTCGATGAACAGTTTTGTTGAGGGCTTTCACTTGAACAAGGAAAGCTAGTTGAGCTGGTAATTGAGGATCGTATCCTTTATGATCGAAGGATACAAGATTGGAATCCTTTGGGTCTATCCCACCAATGGCTGATAATAAAGCCTGCTTTTGGGATGGGCAATTTTGTAGTACTTCAAGAGTCGACATAGCGGATGGTGATTGGGCCAAATATTCCACTATATTATAATGCTGTGCTGCTCTAGCATGAGGATTAAATGTCGATTTGTGTACTACTCCCTTTGGCGGTTTTATTGTCAGTTTAGGAATGATGGGCGGTGCAACTTCTGTCGAAGTTGTTGTCGAACTACTAGGTTGATCTTTATCCTTGTTGTTCGACAGCTGTGGATTCCCATAATCTTTGTTCCTTGTCGATATCAAAGCATCATTTTGTTGTTTTGAAACCGACAACATTAGCACTTGAGACGGGGAAGCATTTCCATTGTCAACCAGATTTGTTCCTGGATTTGGAAACGGATCAGTTAACACTACCGAGGTTTTTGAATTCTTGAAGAATTTTTTAAGCTCAGCTCTGTGTGGACAATATTTTGTCCAATGATCCTCATCGCATATAAAGCATGGATTTCTTGATTTCCTATTTCCAGGAGGGTTTGCAGAAGATTTTTCAGGTGACGATTCTTCCTGTTTTTCTTCTTCCCTTTGCCTTTCTTCTTGCCCCCTGGTTGCTTGGTTTCTTTGCCTTTATCTATTGATACGACATTTACTTCCGAGGCAGGAAGTTCATCTTTTGCATTTTGACCTGAAATCTTATGGGCCTTTTTGGATGTAGCCTTTGTCGATTTCGTGTCTGTTGCGCCAATCACGCCATCGCTGGCATGAGAGTCATTGTTTGATTTAGGAGGAGGAGGAACTGAGAATTCCGGTCTAGGGGCGTCATGTATTTTATCGTAGAGCATGCCGGACTGACTGTAAATCAAGTCCAAATATTGCGCACGAGCGATAACTTGCTCTTCTGTGATGACTCCCCCTTTTGCCACATCTTCCGTGATGGAAGGTAGTAATGACTTGATAAACCATTCAGCTAATAGCTGATCGGGAACATACGTTTTCACCATTCTACGACGACGTCGCCACTCATGTATATGATCAGATATGTGAGTGGCCGTCGTTTGTTTGAAGTTGGTAAGAAGTTTCGTTCCCGTTTCGTACCTTATCGGTAACTGAAAATGGGTTAGAAAGGTTGTGGCTAGGGTACTGAAGTTGTCGAATGAAGCTCTAGGTAATTCGATGTACCATTTTGCTTCCGGACCGGTTAACGTCCTCTGAAAAAGGCGAAGCCTAATCGAATCATCGTTTAGTGTGTTTGATGAACACCACAGATGAAAGGTCATCACATGATTCGATGGATCTTCACCCGGATTTCCATTAAATTTAGGAATATCTGATGGAAGTTTATGCGGAATCGCTGGCCACCAAGGGGCGTAAGCGATTGGATCGTTTGTTAACCGATTTAAATCAGGTAACTCTAAAGTTGCCACGAAGGGTAACTGTTGATTCAGGTTAGGTGAAGCATACCCAGGATAAGATGGGATTGCCTGAGCAGTTGGTCTTTGCATACCAGCATAATGCATTTGATGCTGGTAACTTTGGTAAGGTTGGTGGGCATGACCATTGTAAAATGGTTGATTTTGACCGTTTTGAATATACGGCTGCCCACTATTTGCAAAGATTTGTTGCTCAGAACCTTGGTATACTTGTTGGAATTGCGGTTGTTGGTATTGTACTAGCCATGGTTGTGAAGCCATGTGCTATTGCCCGATACTAACTGTTTGACCAAGATGAGGGGTAATTGTACCCGTCTGAACCTGTGTCATTCCACCAGTCGGCGATTGTGGTTGAGTCGCAGGGTCAAGGGGCTGTTGCATTACAACCTGAGAAACCTGAGGTTGGCATACAACAGGCAGCGCTTGAACTTGCGACACCGTCATAATAGCTAGCGTAGTTGGTATATTTGACATAGGTAAGAATTGTTGCATCGAATATACAACTCTTGGTTGTTGAGGTAGTATCGGTACCCAACCGCTTGAAGTAATTCCAGCATAACCCGAATTTTGTTGTGAACTCCCATATGGTTGTCCTCCCGGAGGGGATAATGAAAGGGCATACTGCCCCCCATACGGTGGTAATCCAGAACTCAAGGGAATGGTTTGCCCTTGAGGGCCGGACTGCCCAAATTGACCTCCAAATGGATCAATTTGTTGAGACTCAACATAAGAGTTTCCGGATATTAATCTGGATGAACAAATAGGAACAGACCATACTGTCGAAATGGCCCCTGAGTGGGCTCCTTCTAGCGATTGAGAGCTAGTTGGGACAGATGGTATACCGACGAACATTGTTGGAGTGATAGCAGGGAGTTCTGCCGTCGCTGTGTCAGACGACACAGTCCTAGATGTTGACGATTGTTCAGACATTTCTAGTCTATCCAAAAGATTACCTAGCAATTCTACAGGAGCTTCCGCTGGCGGTAGACTAACTTCTGATGAAGAAGGATACAGAGTGATCCTGACTCCAAATTGCGATGGAGTACTAGATGGAGGATCTTCCACAATCTCTTCTATGGCAATCAGACCAGGTGGAAGGGGTAGACTGTCAGGTCCGTAGAATATTTTTGGTGCCGAAGAAGGTATGGAATCGGCAACGACAGATGTTTGAGGAGCAAGACTCTCCGAACTGGTTGTAAATGGAACTGTTTCGGTAACACAAGTGTTTACCCTCAGACTAGGATCAGTACTACTGTCCTTTTTTGGCTGCTGAACTTTTTCTGTAGAGGCAGGGATACCAGAAATGTTTGGAGTAACCGGAGTCTCTGATGTTGTTGGAACACTTGTTCTAACTTTAACAGGAGATTTGGAATCGGTTAAACGAGTTCGCTTTGTCCGTACTAGCTTCGATTCTGGAGACAAAGACGGTTGACTCGTAAGCCTCCACGAACGATGGGGTTTCAATTGACTTTCTTCCACGATTGCAGATTACTCGATCAACTAAAAATAACGGGGAAGTATGTTTCCGAATTAAATGAATTTTAGACGCTTTGACACAACTTGTTTTTTCAATTTTTAAGAGTCGAGAAAAAACAAAAGATGACTCTAGTCGCCTTCGATTTTTAATGAGCCTGAAGTGACAAGTGCTCAGATGGACCTTTTCCATTAAAGAGTCTGAAAAGGAACGAAAGGGACTGCTTTGGAAATCTAGGTAGAGGGATTACCAAACCAATCGCAAAACTGCAGAATACTTTTTACGGTACGGCAGTTAATCTTCCCGAATGTTGTGTTCAGTGCATTGCGATCGATAGGGCGGCAGACACGGCTTCCTATGGATAAAGGATTAATCCTATTGGGGTCTCCCAAAATATACTCGACGGTACGTGGGAGCACAAGTCCGTACTGGCACTTATCGTCTCAAAGTGGAGGAATCACCAAACCATCAGTGAGAACAACAGTTACCAGGCTTTACGACGCTGGAATACGTCTCTAGCCTAGACTTCTAAATGTTGTGCGTTAGGTTCCAAAGCGTTGTTAGATTCATTGAATTTATTTTATAGTTGATCTTGTTTATGAAGTTTGCCTTTCAGGTTCACCGCGAGATGTAGATGTAATTCCTAAAATGCAATCTAAGATGATAAACAATCTTTTTATCTTCTTTGTGCAATGAAAATCCTAGCTACTAAGGAAAGAAAGACAGAATCCTTTCACAAAGAGCAAAGAGCACACTCTAAATGCACTTTCCTAAATCAAACCAATCAGACTGTCTAAATGCAAATGCACATGCATGTATTTGTTTTCGACTTTCTTAGTATATGAATGATAAAAAGAAAGTTGATGCACAAATCTGAATTACTTTTCAAGCGACAGTTATCAACAAGTTTCTTTTCGAAATAAAAAATGGAGGCAATCACAACACCTTACGATTTGAAAATGAATACTTGCTTTTGACACTAGAAAAATTACAAATTCGGACCAAAAACAATAGTAACAAGATAACCGACTATCAACAGCAATCAAACTCTTTCCTATGATTGAAATCGACACTTGCGACACTTTCAAATCAAAGGACGACAGTGCGATTATGTTACTTTTTGCAAAGGAGAACTGAAAATGACTCAACAAACACACAAAAACATTTACAGTTCTTTTGTACAAAGGAGGTGGAATAACAGCAAGGAAAAGGGGTTTCAAACAGAGATATACTGATCACTGGCAGCAAAATTCATGAATAGAACTGGAAAGAATGAATCACAGAAACCAAAACTGCACAATGCCTAGTCTGATCAGCGCACCTACTACACTCGGGAAGTGCGTTGAATTTCAGATTCTCAGAACAGTACCTGCGCTGGGCCAGAAACGAGACTTTTCTTGGGTTCCAGGTCACAGTTTGCAGTTCAGTTCATGGGTTTTGGCCGAGCAAATGGTAATCAGTAATGCAACAATCAGGGGTAGATCTAAGGAGGATCTAAGAGCTACCACAAGGGGCAATCAGAGAGTTTGTGAATCAGTTGTTTAAATCATAAACAGATCCCGAAGATTGACTGAAGCGACATTTATCTACTTTGCATTTGCATAGCAAATGCAGTTCGAAAGCTACCTGGCACGACTTCAGACTCCGTCTGTAAGTTTATGAAATAGACAACAAGGAAGATAAACAAACAAACTAATTCATCCCCAGCGGAGTCGCCATTTTGTTACAGGGAAAAGTGTCTACTCAGAACTGCTTATCCCACTAAGGTGTGATAGCTGCCTTAGAAACAAACAAAGTAAAGCTACTTTCGTTTTTCCTTTATGAAGTATAGATAGAGAGGAACAAAGAAGACCAACCTCTGTCTTGCGCTAATCTCCTGGTTCGATTCCTCTCTTCCTTGATAGTCTTTCGCTACTTGTTCCCTTGCACGCCCAACTTCACAGAGTACCTGTAAGATCACAGTAGCATAGCACTATACAAGAACATGGATCTATAATCATAAACAATTTAGGATCAGATGTAAATTGACCATACAAATGCAGCAAACATAAATGACACAAGAGTATGGAGGAAAACTTGAATAGCTTTTATTGATAAACAAGAAAGAGCCAAGAGGAGTTACAACCAGTTGTTCTGACCCAACATCAACCTCTCAGCAAGGAAGCCCCTCTTCACCTCATACAAAGCTTAGATCACCCAACAATCTGATGTTTGTCTCAAGAAACCAACAGCAATTCCTTACAATATGCAAAATTCCAGCCTTTGGATCTCTGGGATGAGGGATCCATATATAGATATCTGTAAGGGAGATGAGTCAGCTTGTGATTTGATTAGTGTCTTCCCTCTGATAGTTCTTGCTTCCACTTGGAGATTGATGATCTCTTACTCATCCTTGGTCGAATTCAGAGAGGCAAGTGTCACAGGAGAAGTTTCTGGAAGCTTCCATTGCCTCTCCACCTCGCGGAATGACACTGCCATTTGTCATTATTCACCCATCGCACCCCATAGAAGGGCTTTTTGAAATGAAACGCACCCACCCAGTGTATTTAGGTGAGATGCAACGCACTTGGCCTGTGGAGCAGCTGAAATGATCCTGTTTTGACCAATTCTGAGCAGTTTTTCATGGAGAACTTCTGGGAGAAGCTGTAATCAGTTGACCTTGTTCCTTTAGGGGTTAGAACAACACTTTTAGGGACTTAGGAGCCCTTGGTTTATGGACATTTCATGCTTGGGGTTGTAGTGCCCAAAAATGTCTATAACACTCATACACCAATTTGGTGTCAGATAATACTTACACATCGCCTTCACACTAGGTTGTAGAATGAATGAGCCTCTAATCAACAAGTGGAACCTGCAAAATAACTTACAATGTTTCTTTTATATATAATGTGGTTGTCTATGGTATATAATAAATTTCATTATTTTTTATTTTTTAAATGTTATTTAATATAGTAACCTGACCAATGTTATTATATATATATATATATATATATATATATATATATATATATATATATATATATATATAGATATATATATATATATATATATATATATATATTAAAAAAAATATAGATATTTGTTTATGTTTTATTGTGGAAAATCTTAATTTATAGATAATATTTGTTATAATACCATAAGCCAATATCATTCTAAAAAACCATTAATTTTCAAATAAGCTTTTTTATAATACCATAGGCCAATACCATTCCAAAAAACCATAATGCATGTTCGACTTCTTTTTATTAATCAATTTAATTAAAAGAGCAGAAATGGCATAACTACTTTTGAGATAAGTTTAAACCTTTGATTCATGACTACTACTACATATATTCTAAAATATTATGCATAGTTTAAATCCCTACCATCAACATAATAATTATTGATAATTAAATTATATTTATACCTATTCCAAAATAGACACAAAATAATTAAATTTGTTAAACACAACCATGGCAAAGATGGGATGTGAAAAATAAAACATGAATTATATTTTATAATACACTCTTGTGACTCTTCGATTCATATTCCAAGGTCTCTTGGACTCCCTTTGATTGTTCAACTTCCTCACCTTAACCCTTAGCGGATTAGGTGTCCAACATCCTCCCCCCCTTTATCCGTAGGGGTATATACGAGTCCAAGAAGAGAGCTATAATACAAAATACAATAATGCATGACGACAAGAGGCTGAATTTGTTCTCTGAGATGATGGCATAAGGTGGGAGAACTCGAGGTCTCAATCGGCGATGGTTTAAGAATGACCACCAACACTGGAACACTTAGTGCAATTCTCAAAACTCTTCCAAATTTGGAAAAAAGTAGAAATATTCTGCTAGAGGAAGTGTCCCTAATGCTTTGAAGAGGGAGACCTTCAACCTAGAAAAAGGGAAGTCTACAACCTACGATGATTTAAGGAATGACACCAACCAAAGGAACGTTTAGTGTGATTCCCGGAACTCCTCCAAATTTGGCAAGAAGTTGAAGTCTTCTGCTAGAGGAAGTGCTCCTTAATGCTTTGGAGAGGGAGACCTTCAACCTGGAAAGGGAGGTTTGCAACTTGTGGTGGTTTACGGAAGACCACCAACCAAAGTCATGCTTAGGAGCTTCTGTGTCTCTATCTAAAACTCTGAATCTGGGTATGGTTGTCTCTGGCTATAGGCTTAGATAACATGTTTAAGTTGTGGCTAAGGCTCGCTTGATTTATATTTGAAAATTGTAGATGACCATTACTTCCCCCTTGTCAAATACAAGGTGAGAAGATGAAGAGAATTCAACTGCAAGACCTTTCAATACTCTACAAGAAAGTCTGACATATGACCGAAATATCTTCTTGGTTCTTGAATCCCACTGCCAAGAAGTTATCCAGCCAAGGTGAATATTTGCTCTTGTAGGATGTCTGTTTTTGAAGCATCTGTGTGAAGAATGAGTACGTTGACCACAATGCTTGCACTGGTGAAGATCAAAACAGTGAACCTTCACATGGCAAACTCTATCACAATGTTGGCATCTGATAATCGATGGTTGTTGTGGAAGAGGACCATAATCCGAAACAAGTGAAGATGAACTACCATGAAAAAACCCTACACTTTTAAATTTTATTGGATTTGAGTAGTCTATAGTATGAAAGGATGCCTCCTTATCGTATCCAATACATGTTATTTTCTTTTGCTGACAAGCTCTTCCCAAGGTCTAAGAATCGTCTTGGGAAGTGCAAGTTGAATTTCTTCTTTTGCATGCAAATCTGCTCTTGCACTAGGCACTGAATGTGAATCAACCTCAACTTTGTATTCTTGCTTCTGATTGGAGTCTGTCTTGATCTGGAGCAATGGATTGTTCTGAACAGAAAATAGTTTAGAATGATGCTTACATTGTTGTATCGTTGTCTCAAGCTGCAAAAACTCAATATTCTCATATGCATTTTGTAGACAAGTTCTAATATCAAACAAAGTATCTTTGCTGATTTTAATTGTGTTGTCTGCAGAAGAGAGGATTAGAGTGTTTAATAACTCTAATAAACCTTGAATTTTCACCATTATTCAAACAGTTGAAGTAAAAAAAAAACCAAAAAATGTATTAGTAAAAGCAGGGAGTTTCAAAATTAATTGTTCCCAATGATAAGAGGGAAATCCATTGAAGAGAAGGATAATCCCATTACTGGTTGAAGA
>CM062811.1:552701431-552798931 GCA_031772625.1 Pinus tabuliformis | reverse complement strand
AAGAGGTTTGTATGTGAGTCAGCAGATTTGATCTCTGTGAACCCTTGGTAAATTCTTAAGTATTAAGTACTAGTGTTTTTTTTGCTAAATAATAATTTTATAAATTATAGTATATTAATAATAATCTATGTTGAAAATTTTGGAAAAGAAGTATAATATATATATATTTATTATTATTTTAAATTATTAATATTTAATTGTTGAAATTTAAACTTGTAAATTAATAAAAAATTATTTATATTTTTAAACTTGATTTGTGAAGTCTAACTAATAGATTAAATGACTTTTTGGTATGGAAATACAATTTCTAGAAAGATTGTTATTTCTTGTTAGTTAAACCACACTTTTGAGTGCACAAATTGATTATGCACCTTAAAACCCCTTGAGGCACTCTATCTTTGCAAATTAAAAAAACTTAAAAATAAGATTTTTAAAAATTTGTAATATATTTAGAATAAAATTGACCAAAACATAATGCTTCAATTTATTCTATTAATTTACATATTTATAATTTTAAATTTCACTTAAAAATTGAGATCGACATTTTCACACACACACACACACACATATATATTGTTAAAGTGCTTAATTAGTCTCTCATATATATACATACGTTTGCATTTATTAAATCATTAATATATGTGGTTATATTTTATATCAAATATTTTAATGGAACCGTTTTCATGGGAATTTGGTGACAATTTCAAGCAAGACTGTAATTTTTTGTTGTTTAAAATATTTTTTTGAATGCATAAATGGATTCAACAACTTGAAAAGCCCTTGGGCACTCAAAATCTCTACCATAGATTTTTAATTTCTATTAAGTTAAATATTATATATATGTATTATCTAACTTATATATGAAATGGTCATTTTTAGGGCATGTTCTCTCATTCATATTAACAAAAATCTGGCAGATATTTTTAAAAACTTGAGTTTAAGTTGTTTAATCTATATAATTTAAGTGTCACGTGGGGTTTTTAGGGTGTTGAATCCATTTATGCATTCAAAAATGTGTTTTAAACAATAAAAAATCAAGAATTTGCTTGAAATTGTACCACAGATTCTGATGAAAAAGATTATCTTGTATATAAGTTAGACCACTCCATACAACTTGCGTCCATATAACCTATTAAACTTCATTTTTAGTCACTGTATTTTATTAGGTTAAATATTTTTTGAGAAAAGTGTCGCCCATGGTTTGGTTTTGTACTTTATATTTATTTAATCTATTAGTTTTTGCCCATGGATTTTTACTTAATATTTATCCAATTCACTCATTTTTGTTTGTTAATTTTTCTTTTATAACTTAAAATGAGCGAGATAGTTCATTGTCAAGCGAAATTATTTTTCATTTCACATTCTATATATATATATATATATATATATAGAGAGAGAGAGAGAGAGAGAGAGAGAGAGAGAGAGAGAGATTTTTACACTATGCCTACACATATCCCCTATAACCAGTTGTAGAGAACCTATGGAAGCAAAAATATAATTTATTATTTAAAAATTATATCATTCTATGATATATTTTTTATTGATAAGTTGTGCGAGTATTGCACATTTAATCTTTTCCTTGAGAAACTATAACCCAGGGGGTCTAAGTTGTCAAAATCACCCCGGGATCGCACTCATCACGAGCCACACCAACCCTTAACATGGATGGATTTTATCTTATGGATTTCTGAACCAATGACTTTCACATCACAGAGTGCCTTAACAGTGCACCAGTTGTCAATATCACCCTGGGATCGCACTCATCACGAGCCACACCAACCCTTAACATGGCTAGATTTTTTCCCATGGATTTCTGAACCAATGGCCTTCACATCACAGAGTGCCTTAACAGTACACCCCACCACAGTCTATTCTACACCCTATGGGTCATAATATGATATATTATTTTAAAAATATATGTATTTACTTATTTTGAAATAAATATAGCAAATTAAATAACATAAAACTATTTAATTGGTTAGATTTATATTATATTTATTTAAACATATTAACTTAATTAATTTTTTGTTATTATGATATTAATGTTGAAATAAGGAATTACTGACAGGAGCGAATGACGGGTCGAGGGGAGGGGGTTGAATCAGTAATAGTGAGGTTCTTAAAATTTAAGGTCAATTCTTATATTTCCTTTTGCTTTTGTCCTGAGTTACTTGTGAGATAATTCATACAACAATCAATATATATATATATATATATATATATATATATATATATATATATATATATATATATATATATATACAACAAATTAGAACACTCACATAATCACAAAATTTAAGGTCAATTCTTATATTTCCTTTTACTTTTGTCAGTTACTTGTGAGAGAATTCATACAACAATATATATATATATATATAGCAAATTAAAACACTCACATAATCACACAGTCCATCAATTTAAGAAACATACACATATTAACACAGATAATTTTTATGTGGAAACCCAAAGGGAGAAAACCACCAATTTGTTTGTTATTATGATGTAAATTAAGCACCTACTTAATTACATCAAGTTTTTTGTGAGCACCCACTCACAAGAGGCCCCAACCCCCTTAAGATAGCAAGCCACCACTTGCCAAGAGGCACCAACCTCTTATGAATGCAAGCCACTACCTTCTCTAACAACTCTTATGCTTTTCATACAATTTTCAGACTAAAAAAAAAGGCCAATACAAATGCTCAGATATATAAACCTGATTTATTGTTGCACCAACTCCTTCCCTTTTGTTTTGTAGTTCCACTTTCCACTGATTTCTCTACTGATCAACAAGCTCTAGTCTCGGCCCTCCGCGCTACTATAAACACAGTTAATCTCTTGACACTTAGCCCAAAATTATAGTTATGTTGTACAAGAAAAAAAGAGTTTTTAATTGGTCATTTTTACAAAAAAACATTGATAATCTCGATGTCAGCGAATTTCTTCAAAAAAAATTAATGGCACATTATAGTGTTGGTATCCTTACTATCGCTGGTTTCCTTGTTTATTACAAATAAACGCTGACACTCAAACTGTCAGCATTCTCTGAAAACTTTTAAAAGCATAGTTAATGTGATAACAGTTGGCTCCACGGGGATGTTGTCGATCATTGATGGCAGCAAGAACCCCATAGACTAGAAGCCTGATCCATTAGGTGGATCCCAATCAGTAACCCTGCAACTTGTAAATTGTACCACATTGAAGTCTATACTGAAAATGCAAAATGAAAAACTATATTGCAATGTGAAAGATGAAATCTTTTTATTACAATCGAATCCACACTTGAACTCTAGTTTCAACCTGAACACCAATTGCTGAAAACTAAAATTTTAAATGACAAAGTGAAAGGACGCTCCATCTTGTGAGCTTATTTGTGTACATTGTTCCTATTCTAACCAGCTGAAATAACTGCTCAATCAAATAACACAAAAATGCCAATGCAACCAATCCAGTAGCTGCTCAAATATTGTGGCTCTTTTACCGTGCTTCAGCAAAATAAAAATTGGACAGTATAGTGGTGAAGGAAACTCATGATGTAATTTGTATCCACAGTGAAAAAATGGGTGAAAACTCAAACTAAAAAAACCCTCCATGTGGTCAACTACGGGATCATAAAAATGATGATCTATCTGATGACCCTCAAGGTATTGAATGACTGGATAATCATGGTTGAATTTCTCAGATCTGTTTTCTATTTCAAATTCATAATCCAAAACAGAAAATTTTCCACTCTTAATGATAGAAGGAAGCAATGTGTCTTTTCATTGTTGTTGAAAATAAATTCCAATAGAATGATCTTGATATGGAAAAAAAAAATTGATCGTATAATATTACAAGCTCTGTCTGAATTTCCTTGGAATACTCTTCTGAGAAATGAATCTTTTCTTATGAGCTACATTTGCATGACTTTAAATAAGAGGACAAAAATGCAGAAAATTTTTTATCCACTTCACCATCAGTATACCCATCATTCCATTCTCTAAAACCTTGGATGGAAACATGATCTACTATAGATTTTTCTTTCTTCATCCATGTTTCCAAAAAGATAACCCAAAATTTTGTTATGGATGTTATGGACTTCGCAAACAAACATTCAATCCAATTTTTCCACTTCCCTTGGACTGAATCATAAAATAATCTCATGTATACATCTTTACACTTGACTTTAAGAAGATCAGTAAAGGCACGAAAATTTGCAATACGTTTCAAATTCAGGCTCAAATAATCACCACTAAATTTTGGTCCATTTCTCAGAAAATATTCATCTTTGGGTAGATGATTAGGAAAACCAAGAATAACTGTAAAATCTAAACTTGCATACCTTGAAACAATAGTAGCAGCATCTGAATTCTTCATTAGCCTAGTAAAATAACCATTGAACCATCTGAGTTATGAATCCTTCTGACAATTGAGTAGCCATGGAAGCTTCTAACTCTAGATTCTTGAAAATGGAGTCGTCGGAGCAAACACCTTGTAGCAAAACTGATATCCAAATCTATGTTTGTCTTTATAGGAAAGACTGCAAACCAAAACAAGTTTCTAGCAAAATTTAATTACAAAACCTAAAAATAATAACATACTTTATCAAATACATGCATATAGAAAACTCCCTAATCCTATCTATATCTAAATATCATGTTGTTGTTGGATTCATGGTTGGAGATAAGGATCAACAAGTTGAATTTGGTGAGGTGGCATCCAAGTCAACAATTGTCCATGAGCTTTTTTCTCACGAACTCCTGAAAAATAGGGTCTAATGATCCCTTCTAAAATCCAAAACCATGATATCTGTTAAAAAACTGAGAGAGGTTTTCTAAATGGGTTTGTTATGGACAAAAAACTCTTTCGGTTTTGAAATATTCATTCTCATTTGTTCGGGACATGATTTTGAAAACAATTACTAAAATAGGATTGCGAAATCCTCAAAAAACAACCTTTCAAATATCCTTTCAAATAGTTCAAACCACAACACCTTTTAGAAAACTGAGAGAGGTTTTTCTAAATAGGTCTATTGTGGACAAAAATTATTTCGGTTTCATAAAATTTGTTCTCATTTGTCTGGAAGACGTGCCCAAAATTGTTGTATTGTACAGGAAAAACAAAGTTTTTAACTGGTCCTTTTTATAGAAGAAATATTCATAACTCGTTGTCAGCTAATTTCTTCAAAAAATATTATCGAAAAATTAAAGCGTTGATAGCCCCGCTATCGGTGGTTTCCCTGTTTATTACAAATAAAATGTTGACACTGAAATTGTCATCATTTTCTGAAAACTTTTAAGAACATAGTTAATGTGATAATAGGAACCAAGAGGAATACCTTTTCTTTGGCCAAGCTATATGGTTGAGTTGATATATTTACCCAGTCCTTTAGCCATGAGGAGAAATATGTAAGGGGAAATGGGGTCTCCCTACCTAATACCCCTTGAGGGGACAAAATTGGGAGAGTGAGACCCTTTAACTAGGATGGAGAAGAAAGTTTGGAAATGAAGGCAAGAAAAACCCAAAAGCAACGAGCATGTGAATAATAAATTTCCATCTCAATTTGTCAAATTATTTTGACATATCAAGTTTGATGAGAATACATGCAGACTTATTAGAATTAAGCAAGTGAATGTTTTCATGGGATAGTATTATACACTCCATAATTTGTTATCCTTCCACATTACTAGTTCTCTTAGGGAAGATAAGATAGGGGATAATGGGTTTTAGTAATTTTGTGATAACTTTGGAGATGATTTTATAGATAACATTACATAGGGAAATAGCCTTCAAATCTGAATGAGAATCAACATGAGATTTTTTATGAATAAGAGATATAAAGGTAGCATCAAGGGCTGCTAAGATAGAGGAGGAACATCAAAAGTATTCTACTACATGCTAAACACCCTACCCGATAATTTTCGAGTGAGATGGGTAGAAATCAATGGTATAGTCATTGGGACCCAGGGACTTGCATTTAGGCATTTTCATAATAGCTTCTTCCACTTCTTGCATGGTGATTTCCTTCAAAAGGAGATCATAATGTTCCCTTGTTACAAGTTTGGTAATATGCTTTATTATTTTCCTGATAGTAGGCCTTTTGTTTACAACCATTTTTGTGAGTGTGGCTTGGAAATGATTCACAAGTTCCTAGTATATTCTATCATGGATTTCCACTTTTTGGTGATTGGGTGATTTTATGCTTGATATTCCATTACTTTTCTTGTGGTTTGTCATGGATTTGTGGAATAATTTAGTGTTTTTTCTCCCTTCTTAAGCCATTGTACTTGGGATTATTTTCTCCAAACAATTTCCTTTTGCTTCAATCTTTCATCCAACTAGAGGAGAGTAATTGACTCTTGATCTTCCAATTCCTCAAATCTTCCATTTAATATTATTGCTTATTGGATGGTGGCCATCTCTTGTTCTAGCTTTAGTTTTTCGTTGTGGATGTCACCAAAATATTCAATATTTATATTCTTGATTTTCATTTTGATATCTCTTAACTTCTACTAGAAGTGATACATAAGGTTTCCATGACAATGATTAATTTTTTCCACCATATTTCCACATTCGAGAGAAAATCAAGATGTCGTAACCAAAAAGCCTCAAACTTGAAGAGCCTATTCCTGGGACTACCATTCTAGCCCATAGAAAGTTCTATGTGAAAATGATCCTATGTACTATGAGGAATCAACGAGTCTTAAATCTATTTGATATGTGCCTCCTCACTTATTATTCCAGATGTATAAGCCATTGTGTGTGCTTGAATCTATAACTTTAGAATAAATTCCACAAAGAGGGGAATTTCTTCATTGTGTCTATGAATCCCACCTTTCTTTTCATTGAGATTTTTTATCATGTTAAAATCCTCGCTTAGAGTCCAAAAGTTTTCCCCTATAAGCTTTGAGGCTCTTTGGAGGTTTTGAAGGAATACTTTTTCTTCAATGGTAATAGTAGGGCCATAAACATTGGTTATTAAACTCGACTTCGCTGAACCAATGGGCCAAAATTTAGTAGTTAGGATTCTCAGGTACAGAAAAGGAATCCTAAAAAGTGATTAAGGAAAGGTTTCATGTGATAACAATACCTCATGATGCTCCTTGGGCATCCTAGGCTAGATAGTCACAGTTTCTCGAGACATTCTTTAAAATGTTATTCAAAGACTCAGAAAAAACATTTCATTTCCTGAATCATTGCGATGTCAGTGTTTTCTTGGTGGATTTTTTTTTATGAGTCCTTGCTTGGATTTTCCATTAAGACCCCTAATGTTCCAAAAGATGACTTTCATTAATGATGTTGAGAGGAGGGTTGAAACATTACATCCATTGGTGACACTCTAGTAGTGTTCACCAAGTAATCCCTTAGGTCCTATAGATAGGAAAAATAAGAGTTGTGGTTATCGTTATTACCTAGTTCGTGAGCTTGAAGAATAATTAGATCTTGATTGCAGATGAATTCTTTGGTGGTCATTTGAACTTGCTCCTCGGGAATGGTTGTTTGGTATTTGTTTCTCAATCCTTCTACAATTGATCGCAGATCCATGTTTTGCAGGTCCATTGCCTCAAAATAGTCAACATTAGAAAAATATTGGGTGTTATCCTCCAACTTTAGATCCTCCTCGTAATTATTTTCAGTCGGTTGTGCATGCACATCTTTTGTTAGTTGGGGTGGTTGTTGACTTGTTTTCCCAATCTCTTCCGTTTTGGACTTTTCTCCTTCAGTAGTTGTCTTGTTTTCCTCCAGCTACTGGAGGATCATGTACGTGTTATGGCCTGCTGCATTTTTGTGGAAGTGTATCAACCTTTCTTTGGGGTATCTAAGATCATAACAAATGCCCTATGGCATTTCCAATGCTTTCTAATATTTTATTATCCCAAAACTCTTGAGGGAAAAAATAAATACGGATCTAGATTGGGGCTGTTGAAAAGTATTATTTATCAGGGTTGAATCTCTAAACCCATCGCTCCATGAATAAGCCAATCAAATTCATGAAATATAGTCCTCCCCAAAATATGTGATCTCTATCCTCTATAGTGTTGAATATGGATGTGAAGAAACCCTTGGATCATAACTTGAGGTTGAGATCTGCTTTAGGTGTCCAATTCTTCAAAATTCAATAGAGTAAGGTTTTTTCAAGGCCAGAGAATTATAAACTTGTATATTACCACATTCTCTCTTATATATTCAATTCTGCCCCTATTTTTTCTAATGGGATCTCCAAGATGGGAGATTTGATTGTTTGAGGAAGGTATGAACCATTAGCTTTTGGATTGTTCGTTGTTGGAGCAGCACAGTGTTAGGATATTTCGACACATAGGAAATAGTTAAGTATAACTTGGTCTAGTGTAGAGTTAGGTCAAGTGTGTTTCTTTACTATGTACTTTTGTAACTTACAATCTAACGGTCATGATATGTTCTAGACATTAAGTGATATGACAGTTCATTCTCTCATCGGTATTATCGACACTTGATCTGTGGCTTAACACCCGATTGGTCCATGATCTCTATTTAAAGAGCATGGAGCATCATTTGTAGGGTGACCATTCATGAGAGAAGCTTATGTAAATTTTATTTCTTTTATCAATAAATTGCCTGAAGTGGTCGCGTTGGCTCAAGCCTTTTAACCACGTCAAGAATATTGGTGTATTGATCTGTCATCTATTTGTGAGCGGTGTCCTTTGGTGTCCTATCTAAGGAACTTACCCTGTAAATTCCTACATGGTATCAGAGTTATTTGAGGGCCGCATCCGTTGGTGATCTGAATCTGAATTCGATACAACTGCATCCGACTATCGTTTCCTAGATCTACTGCTTTTAACTGCTTTTGGGCCCAGAAAACTGGTCTATTGTGTTAGGAGCATCTTTTCCAGTGAGGAACCCCTTTCGTTTCGCGCGAAAAAGTTTCTGGTAGCCCTAACTACATCATTTTTAAGATCTAGAGCTATAAAGTCTTTATTTGCAGTTCTAGTTATTCATCTCTCTGTTTATTTCGGTTTATTTAACTCTCTGTTTTTTATTACCCAATCTATACCTTTCATTTCTGCGTATTCTCTTTGCCCAGCGACTCTATGCGATCTGGGCAAGTCAGAAACAGAAAGGAAGGATTTTTCTCATGCATATGCTCTTTTCTGTCGCGCCTTAGTGTGATCTCGGAAAATTAGAAATATTGAGGAAAATATTTAGTTTCCAATGAAATCTAACTTCAAACCATAAGGTTTGTTTTTTTTTGCATGTTCGTGTTGGGTTGTTTGGTTTTTTGTTTGTAGGCAAAAAGAGTTTTTTCAAGTAAGCGCTCACCCCAAAGTTTTAGTGTCTAAAAAAAAACCCTTTCTCTTTTCCAAAAATTACTAACATTTTAAACTAGCTCACTTGATCCAAAGCTACTTTATTAGAATAGAGGTTTTGGGTTCAAGTATTTCTTTTTGTTGAGTTACTTTTTCAAAAAGCACATCTAACTTATGTTTTAAAGTTACTTTATGTAAAAGTGTTTTCACCAATTATAAAAAGTCAGTCACTTATAATTCTAAGGTCTCTTTATCTTTTATTTAAGTTACAATTTAGTGAGTAGCTCATAAAGTACCATTGTAAAAGTGACTTTCACTTATTTATAAAAGTGGGTCACGTAAAATCTTTTTAAAAGTGAGCTAATTAGATTAAGTTTAGAAAGTGGGGGGGTGGGAGAGATTTTTTTTAAATATAACGTTATCATTCACTTCCGCACATTCACGCACTTCGTCAAAATCTTCAACAACTTTTTTTCAAAAATCCATAACTTCTTCATCCGGAAGCTATTTTTTTTAATCGGCCTAATTTTTTGAAATATTTCCATTGGAACACTTATTTTTAGTGTCTACAGCTTCAGTTTCTATTAAAATGGAAAGTCCATGCCAAGTTATTCTTGACCGCACTAACTACTTCCAATGGTGGTCCTACATTGTGGATTTACTTAGAAGTAAAAGTCTTTACAGAATAGCCTTGGCCAAGAAACTAAACCTAAAGATGAAGATAAGGCATCCAAATGGGAAAATAGGCAAGATCAAGCACGTGGGTTAACAGGGATGTCTATTTCTCCAGACCTTAGATTCCATATCCCAGAACTTGATACCCCTAATGAAGCAATGAAACAACTCACTAAAGTTTTTGGAATTAAAAATGAAATTAGAGCCCATCAACTCGAAAATGAGTTGCTTACGTTGGACCCCATTAATTTTTCTTCCATTGAAGATTTTTTGTCCAAGTTCAAGACCCTTAGACTTCTCCTGGAAGGTGTTAAGGTTAAGAAAGAGGATGGTAACCCTATATATTCCATTCTTACTAAGTTGGGACTAGCCTACTCTGTGTTTGTTTGCACCTTCCATTCTACTAGAGAAGCCTTCATTTCCCAAGGACAAAACTACAAGTCCCCCTCTTTTGATGCCTTTTGTGATTATTTAATAAGAGAACATGAAAAACTCTTACATCTTGGTCTTCTTAATCTTGGAAATGCTTCTAAGAAAGCCTTAGCTGCCCAGCAATAACCAAATTCAAAGAACCCTAAGAAGCAGTATCCTAAAAAGAATGGTCCTAAACCAAACAAGGGTCCTAAGCAATTTCAGTCTCAAAATGAAAAATCAATTCAACAAAATAATAAGACAAAGAAAAACAAAGGGAAGAAGACTGATAGACATTGCAACTTTTGTAATCAAGATGGCCACTTAGAATCCAAATTC
Source organism: Pinus tabuliformis (assembly GCA_031772625.1). NCBI lineage: Eukaryota > Viridiplantae > Streptophyta > Pinopsida > Pinales > Pinaceae > Pinus > Pinus tabuliformis. The sequence goes on along the minus strand of CM062811.1, from coordinate 552,788,243 downwards.
TTTAAGAAGATGGAAGCCTTGGAAGCAACAATGAAGAAGCATAACATCCATTTGGAGAATTCTTGAACTTCAACTTCATCTTTAGGAATAGAACTTTATGCATGTGGTTGTCAAGCATCCCAGTCTGGTTATGCACTAAATGTATCTTCTTCTTCTCATTCACATGAGCGGATCATTGATTATGGAGCTTATTATCACATGGCCAAAAACAAAGCCATGTTTTCTTCTTTAAATGATTGTAAGGCCAAAAATATATATGTTGGTGATGATAAATCTCTTAGTGTTGTAGGGACTGGAACTATTCATCTAGACAATGGTCAATTTAATGATGTATTATGTGTTCCAACCTTATCTTGCAACCTTCTATCTATATATCAAATAACTCATTCAGGTGAAGGTAAAATCGTTGAATTTTCACCTCACGGTGTTGTAATTAAGGACCTAAGAGATCCTAGACAGATTTTAACTACTGGCATTGTTGATGATTCTACAAGGTTGTATAAGTTTAACAACTTTGGGTCATCAACTCTTCCCTTGATATTTGTTCCTCATAATGATGAAGTGAGCAAACTTTGGCATGAGCAATTTGGTCACTTAAACTATCACTCCCTTCAAAATATATGTAAAGAAAATATGGTGACAGGTCTTCCTATGGTATCTGGAAGAGATGTTGTTTGTTCCGTATGTGTACTCAGAAAACATCATCGTGATAGTTTTGAAAAATGTGCCTCTTAGCACGCCTCAGCCCCTTTACAGCTTGTGCATAGTGATTTATGTGGTCCACTTCCAGTTGTTTCTTTCTCTGGCTACAAGTATTTCTTAACTTTCTTCGATGATTTCTCCAAACATACTTGGGTATACTTCTTAAAACTCAAGAGTGAAGTATTTAACATGTTCTTGGCCTTTAAGGCCTTTGTTGAGAAACAATCTGGACATTAAATTCTTAAGCTAAGATCTGATAATGGGAGAGAATATGTTAACAACAAATTCATCAACTTTTGCACTGAGCATGGAATTCAAATGCAACATACTGTTCCATATACTCCACAACAAAATGGTGTAGCTGAAAGGAAGAATCGCACCTTAAAGGAAATGGCTAATTGCATGCTTCAATCTAAAAGACTTAGTCTTAATTTTTGGGTAGAAGCAATTAACTGTGCAAATTACATAGTAAATCGCACTCCTACTAAGGTTTTAAAGAATATCACTCCAGAAGAAGCATGGAGCTCAATTAAACCAGTTGTAAGTCACTTTCGTGTTTCTGGAAGTGAAGCATGGGCCCATATTCCAAATGAGAAACATAAAGCCTTAGAACCTAAGAGTGAAAAATGTATTTTTTGGATATTCTGAAGATGTCAAAGGATATAGACTTATTCCACTTAAGTCCAAAAATGTTATCATTAGAAGAGATGTAAATTTTGTTGAAAATATATCGGCCTACGAGCCTAGTTCGACGGATGTGCCACCTCTCTCTATCCCTTCTACTTCTGAAAATATTTCTTCTTCAGATGATGACAACAAGGATGACAATCCTCCCCCACCTTCTCAGGATCCTCCTTTAGCTCCTCAGCGTCCAAAATGGGTTTGTGCTACTCAGGATGTAGCAGTTTCTCTTGCATGTGATCCTACAGATCAATGATGTACACGTTCTCAGTTCAATAGAGCATCTTCTTTACTGGCTCAAGCTTCAGTGAATTATGATCCTGATGCCTTTGCAGAAGATTTAGGCCATCCAGATTGGGACACAACTATGAATGAAGAATATCGTTCATTATTGACAAATGATACACGGGATCTTGTTCCTCTTCCAAAGGGATGAAAACTTGTTAGATGCAAATGGGTTTACAGAACCAAGTATGGACCAGATGGAAAAGTTGATAAACATAAAGCTCGTCTTGTTGCTATGGGTTTTTTACAATTTGAAGGCATTGACTATACCAAAACCTTCTCCCCTGTTGCCAAACTGAACTCTATCCGCCTTGTTCTTTCCCTTGCTACCTCTTTCAAATGGGAAGTCCATCAGATGGATGTTAAATCTACCTTTTTGCATGGGGACTTGCATGAAGAAATCTATATGGAACAACCTCCTGGCTTTATACAAATAGACTCCAGCCTTGTATGTCGGCTTAAGAAATCCCTTCATGGTCTCACGCAAGCCCCTAGGGCTTGGTATGCCAAAATGGATAGCTTTCTTTTGGATACTAGCTTTTCTAGGTGTCATTATGATAATATTGTCTACACCAAGAAAGTGGGTAAGTCCCTTATCATTCTTACTCTTTATGTTGATGATCTTATCCTTACTAGTATTGATCCCAAACTTACAAACCATGTGAAGTCTAGCCTTAAAAAGTAGTTTGAAATGACAGACTTAGGACACTTGCATTATTTTCTTGGTCTTCAAGTCTTTCAATCCAAAGAAGGTATTTCCCTTTCCCAATCCAAGTATGCATGTGATCTTATACACCACTTTCACATGGAAGACTATAAGCCAGCCCCTTCTCACTTTCAGTCTGGAGTCAAACTTTCAGTCACTTGTACTTCCCATGAAACTGATGCTACCTTATACCGTCAACTTGTAGGAAAACTTTTGTATCTGACCCATACCTGTCCTGACCTTTCCTTTATTGTTGGCCTTATTGCTTGGTTTAAGCAACACCCACATGAAATTCATTGGAAATCAGTTAAAAGAATACTTTGTTATGTTCGAGGTACAATTCAGTTTGGGATTCATTATAGTACAGAAGCATCTCCTCTATTGGTTGGTTTCACTGATTCTGATTGGGCTGGTGACCCTGATGATCGAAAGTCTACTGCAGGTTATGTGTTCACTGTTGGTTTTGGACCTATTACATGGGCTTGTAAGAAACAAAGTGCCATTTCTCTTTCTTTAGCGGAAGCAGAGTATCGTGGCATTGTAGAAGCTAGTAAGGAAGCCCTGTGGCTTTGTCAGATCCTGTCAGAGTTTGGCTTTTAGCAGCAGCATCCAACTACACTTTGGTGTGATAATCAAAGTGCCATTCAACTATGCAAAGATCCAATCCAACATCAGCGTAGCAAACACATTGAACTACACATGCACTTCATCGCAAAGCTCATTCATGACCATGTTCTTGAAGTGCAATATTGTTCAACCGATGATCAAGTTGTGGACATCTTTACAAAGGCTCTAATAGAGGGGAAGTTTACTAAACTTCGATTTATGGTTGGGGTTTAGGAAGTTGTCACTAAGGGGGGATAGGCTCTAATGCCTCCTTCCTTCTCCTATTGTGTCATATTTGTACATCCTTCAAACCTATCCCAAGTTGTTCTTAAGGGGGGATGTTAATATTCTGATACATAGGAAATAGTTAAGTATAACTTGGTCTAGTGTAGAGTTAGGTAACTTACAATTTGACAGTCACGATATGTTCTAGACATTAAGTCATCTGACAGTTCATTCTCTCCTCGGTAATACCAATACCTGATTCGTGGCTTAACACCTGATTTGTCCATGATCTATATTTAAAGAGCATGGAGGGTCATTTGTAGGGTGACCGTTTATGAGATAAGCTTATGTAATTTTTCTTTCTTTTATTAATAAATTGCCTAAAGTGGTCGTGTTGGCTGAGGTCGTGGATTGTTTCCCTCTTTGAGGGTTTTAACCACGTCAAGAATACTGGTGTATTGATCTGTGATTTGTTTGTGAGTGGTGACCTTTGGTGTTCTATCTGAGGAACTTACCCTGTAAATTCCTACTAAGAGGTAGCGAGTAGCCTCATCGTTGGTTGTATTAGATGGGTTTTCCTCCAGATGTGGTCTGTGAGCTGAAGAATTTTTGAATTTGCATGAAATAGCCTAATTAACTTTGAAAACAACTAAATCTTTGTATAAGAAGCCTCTCATACTCTCCCTATAAAAATACCAGTGGAGGAAAAAATGTTGATAGCTAAGACTAAAACCCTAGACATAAAGACAACATAACTTTCCATCTCATATCTAAAACTATTTTCATATAAATCTATTATTCTTTATATAAATTATAATATAATATAATATACACTTAAAATATATATCTAAATTTAATACATATTCCAATCATTTTGCAAATATTGAAAGAAAGGATTATATGCTCACTAAAAATATATAAACCTTAACTACCAGTCATGGAATGCAGGTGGTGGTTCTGGAGATGTACACCTTCCACAATTACGAAATCAAGGCGATAAGTACCTTCATCATGGGAATTGTGAGAGGAATTAGAGGAAATTTCAGTCTAAAAGTGCCCCTGAGATTTTCATGTAATTTCCATCTCATAATATGTAAACCAATCAAAATCCTTTAAATTTAAAAAGAGGTACATGTAAATATTTTGGAGGGGAAAGAAAAAAACCCACTTTTTAATAGTATTTTTGGCTTATTTCCTTATAAGTTTACTCAAATTTCAAGTGTAGACACTCATTGGATGTGGAATTAAATTTTGCATCCAACGAGTACCCATTATGCATAATTTTGAGAAGAGGGACATTGATTAAAATTGCAGATGCATTAAAAAAACATGTTAACATGATTTTTTAATGTATCGACATTTTTTATTAATGTGGGTCTTCTCAAAAGTATGCTTAATGGATACTCGTTGGATGCGGAATTAAATTCATCATCCAACGAGTGCATACACTTGACATTTGAGTGAAAAAAATACAAGGATATAATAAAAAAAATACAATTAAAAATATAGTTTGCTTATTTTCCCTCCAAAATTCTTAACTCTTATTTTATTATTTTAACTATTATTTTTCCTTAGGAGGCCACTTTTAGGCTGAATTTTCCTCTAATAAGTGATAAAACCTATATTTTCTCACATTTTCTTTGAAAAAGATCGTGTCCCCATAATAAGGGGGTAAATGAGGTCTCATGGGGTGTTGGGAACAAGGTGGATTTTTGATTCATTGATCCATCATTATACCCCCCACACATGTGGTTGATGGGGAGGTAACAAAATCACGATTGGATGTAGGAAATTGATTGTAGAGAGGCAATGATTCATGTAGTCTTAGGGGCATGTATGTGAATAGTTGTAGGGAAGAAGGAATGATTCATTATTGATCATTATTGGACTAAGACAAGCAACATAGTACAATACAATGAACACCTAAACGACATAATTAATTTTTGGTTCTAAGGTGAATAGTGGAGGCCATTTCACATTCACATGAATGGTGTGTGACCATTATGAACTCGTGAAAAGAATATTGAAGAGAGATGCATGGGGCTAGACACAATAGAGAAGGAAAATCATATGGAAGAAAAGTAGGTTAGAAGAGAGAAAGAAATATAGGGAGAGGTAAATTCATTCTCTCATGGTTGATGATAACATCCATGAAAGTAGTTTTAGAGGTATTGCTTCATACTAGGAGGTTGATCAAGGAATGATAGAGACCATTTTGAGTTCATGTCATGAGAACTACATAAATATGTATAGATTATGAAAATAGATAAGGAAGAGATTCAAATGGTTAGAAGCTAATTCCTTGGAAAATAGGTGAATTCTAGAGAGGGAGAACATAGAGAGATTAAAAAATTAGGTTGGAAAGGGATCTAGGAAAGATATCAAGCTATGTGATGGAGAAGCCATGGATAGAATCTAAGGAGGAAAGCATAGTGTGGGTTGAATGACCAAGCAAGGAAGACTTTAAAACTTGAAAAAGGTCAAGAACTAAGTAAATGTTGTTGGAGTTAATGGATAGTATCTAGACCCTCTATGCACACATAGAGGGAGAGCTCAGAGACTTTTGAGGGAATATTGAGTAGATAAGGAAGGTATTCTCCTTTTTCTATGTAAGGAAAGAAATGTGTCACCAAAATAGTTGTGTTGTTCCAAGAAAAAAAAATAGTGGTGAGACAATGGGATAGGTAATTTTTTGTCCTAAGATAGAATGATTTCCATAAAAATGTTCTAATTTTCCTTAGTGGTATCATAGCCTCAATTGGGGTGGCCTAGTATAGAAATAATAAGCGAAATAGAGTGTATGTTTGGGTGGAACATTTGTCTACCTAAGTTAATATTGGCCTTCAACTTTCAAATAGATAATTTTTTCCTTTAGTTTGTTTATTCAATTGATTAATACAATGCACTTTGCTGGAGTATTTTAGTATTTGAATGTTGAATATTGCTATAGGTTTACTATTTCTTCATAATGGGAAATCAATGTTATAAGTGCCAATGTAATTCTTATAAATGGAATTTTATATGATGGTACAATATTTTTACTAAGTATCATTATCTGTATTTATTTTTGGATGTGAGTGTGCTAGTAAACATCCATAACATTATAACTTTTGATGAACATGCTATGTGAATCGATATTATGGTTATAGGATACCATTAGGGAATAACGAACTGTGGATGGAACATATGCTTTCTTTGCTAATGTTATGCATGAAACTAAAGGTATATATTCTGCCTAATCTACTTAATCATACCCATTTACCTTGTAATATTTTTTTTATTAAAATAAGAACTCACTTGTAATGCACCAAACTAGAGGTAAAACAAATATAGACCATTTTCAATAAAATAAAATAAATTAAAATTAAATAAATTAAATTAAATTATTAAAATTAATAACAAAAATTTAGATATAAAATATAACTGTGTAAGGGAAAATTCCAAAAGACATAGTTCCTCTATACCCCAGGGTTTTGAAAACTAGGTTATCCACGAAGATTTTTCTTTCGCCAGGTGCTTCTTGAGCATTTTAGATAAAAATTTGTATGCACAATGCCTCAAATTCTTATTGAGAGGGATCACGGTGATTTTTTTGTTTGCATGTATGTTTTCATCAGTGGGATATGAGGATCAACTCTTTAATTAGGAACTTAACTACATTACTTGGAACTAACAACAAATTTGTGGACACATGATCAAATCAGTGTACACATACATGTTTGTATTGGTTTAGATTGGATTTCAATCTTGGAGAAAGAGTATATACGATTTTTTTTGAGGGAGCAAGACAATCTTGTAGCTCCAAGGAAAACCTCTTTTACATTGAAAATTTTGACTAAAAAAATCGCAGACAACAGATCTGGAAACGTAATATTTTTTAATGTAAAAAATGAGTTCAATGTCTTCAAAAATTACTTGATAACTTGGATTGTGTAAATTACATAGCTTAAACTAGAAATTCTAACAGATCTTTGCTTGATTTCAAACAAAATTGACCAAACAATATCCTTAAAAAAGGGCCACAATCAGACTACTTAAAATGTTTTGGCCAAAAAAAATATTTTTTTTCAATTGCTTTATATAATGAATATATAGTTTTTTTTAATCATATATAATATATACACATTTAAATATTTTTCTTGAAATATTTTATCTATGGAATATATTTCCCACATTAAAATGAGTTTACTGTTATTAATATATTTTTGAATACATTTCAATATTAATTAGCCCTCCATATTAAAATATTTTATTTATTAGTCACATTGAATATTTTATTATTAATTATATATTTATAAATGTTGCATTTTAATTTAATAATTAAATAAAATACACATTTCCCAGAACATTTTTACTTTTAATTACTCCTCTTACAACATTGAAATATTTTATTATGATCAACATTAAAATAAATAGTCATTTACGCTCTCTCCATATACATATGGGATGGGGCTCTAAATTAGACATAAATTAAGGCCCATGCCTCTAAATTCAACATAAATTAAGGCCCATCTAACCATCCTTCAGCAAATTAAACCTCTATTTTTGCATTAGATAATGTATTTTTAACTTTAATATATTCATTAGGAAGGTTTATGAATAATTGCATATTTGTATCTAATATTATTTATTTTTGTGCAATATTATGAGAATATTGGGCAGATTATGAAGCTTTGGAGGAGGAGATAATTTAGGGACTTGCTCCCTACTATAGGAGGATCAATATTAAATAATAAATCAACATGATATTATGGAATTATGGCACATATTGTGGAACTCCAATGATTGAGAAAATTTAGGAATGTGTTCTCTGTCATTTAATGCAGATTCGTAGTATTGGGAACCAGATCCACTAATCAATGGATTTTTGTGGGGAAAGCTTTCTCCTTTCATGGGGAATGATTCCTGATCATTTTGTATAAGTACCAAGTTGAATTTACCTCTAGGGGTGGATTTTTTTATTAATCTTCTTATGGAGAGAACTCGTATTTTTGCAGCTCCATTGTATTTTTTTGCAGGGATGTAATTGTATTGATGAAAATAATGAAGATTGTTGTCATGTTCAACTTCTAATTCTTGTTCTCCTCCATAGGTCTTTGAGTTTCCTTGGGCTTGGCCATCCAAGGAGCCTCAGAGCCCTTTTATATCATTTGTTTTTATTCTTTTCACTTCTTATTCACATGCATCTCTTGTTATTGTTTCTTTCTATTTCTGCATTTAGTATTAATGATTTCTTGTTGTGGGATTGGGTTAAATGGTTAATGTAAGTACTTTTGCAAGGCCACAAGCATCATTTAATCCTTGGAAAATATTTGAAAGGTCATAGTAATGATTGAGGTGCTTGGATTAGTTTGCTTATTCCCAAATCTAGATTTCTAGAACTCTTTTGTGGCAAATAGCTGCAAATTTCTGCTATTTTTTAGAGCATGCTAAAGAGCTTCAATCAAGTTGATTCCACTTGCATTAGATCACAAAAACATTCAAGTTAATAAAAAAATTCACCCCATTGCATTTTCACTTGATTAGGTTAGGCATTTGATATATTTACTAGCTTACTAGTTCTCGAATTTCTGGATTTTCAACTAGTAATTTTTCGTTATTTAATAAATATTTACCATGTATAGATGAATTTGTGGATAGATGCAACAGATAATGTGTTGTTGCGAGAGATTCTACATTACAAGGAGACCTCATCTCGTTCACCTCATCTAAGCCTCATCCACCCATGTTGCCAAAATCCACTAAAATCTCAATCCAAATTCTTATTTTATAAGCAAAAATTGTCATTTCCATTGAGCAAATCCACCCATCTTGAAGCCCTTGCTTGATTTTTGGGTAGTGTCCACCACCTCCATGCCTTATTCTTCCATTATCCACCTTTCACAGGCTCCATTCCACCTTCTAGACCACTTCCTAAGCTTTCGACTTGTTCTTGTTATAAAACATGGGATCATGTAGGAACTAGTACATCGTGTATACATCTTGTAGGAAATCCTGTAGCAACCTGTTTTGAGCTCAAATTGAGAAAAATCATCTTTGAGGCGGGATTAGGCCTCTACTTTACCTCCATGCCATCACAACCATTGTACCCCTCTTCCTCCACACCTGTCTCCCCTGCCAAAGAACAAGGAAAGATTAGCATTTGCATTTATAAAATGAAAAGATAAAGAAAAATAGTTCTTTTTATTTATTAATTAGCACATGCATGCATTAGTTAATGCTCCCTAGATCAGATTCCATGCTTAGTTAGTTTAAATCATCACATGTGATAAATAGGATTGAGTTAGGTTTCTTTTACATTTATTTCATGATATTTATGCAATTAGAATATGTTTCTTTCCTTGTACTTTATTTCTTGCAATTGGTTAGGGTTTCCATTTTGAACAGTTCATTTTCTGAAATTAATTTAGGATTTGATTTCAGTACATGCACTCCATTACATCATGACAACAAAGGAAGGACACATTGTATGCTACACATATAATGCCAATACCTCTTAAGTTTGTACGAACCCCAAGTTGATAATTAAAGTTGGTAGCCTTGGCAGTTGCAGCATTCTTATTGCAATACCGAGGCTCATCACTTGTTGGCATCATTGCTGGGAAGGTGTCAAAGTATGCATTGTTTTCTTCCCTAGTTGATTCATTTCCTTTTACTTTTTGCAAAAACAAAAAATAATTGCATTAGGCATTTTCATTTCAAAAATAGAAAAGTGTATTGCATTATTGTTTTCATTCAATCCTAAAAACAAAAAAATCTCAAACACCAGCCCACCCCATTTCATCACGTGGTTCAGTAAGAGCCACATCACCATTCACTTTTGCAAGTAGAAGAAGAAGATGGCAAAGAATGTAGAAGAAATGGATGCAGATGATGGCAATGAGGAAGATCCTCTCAGATTCCCCATTCAAGATATTGATGGTAGTGTGCACATGAAGAACATCCCTCCATCTTTTCTTCCAAAATTTCATGGTCTAAGGTCAGAGGATCTGGAAACCTTTCTCTTTGAAGTTGAAATTGTTTGTAGATCTTATGGTTACTTATTAAAATCTCAAACATTGAGATTGTTTCCGGAAAAATTGAAGGATAGAGCTCTTAAATGGTTGATGAGTTTAGGGACTAATTCAATAAGATCATGGAATGATATGCAAAAGATATTTCTAGAAAAATATAAAGATCATGATATTAAAGAAGAAATATTTAGAATGAATCAAAGAGAAGATAAGAGTCTAGAGTATCTAATAGAGAGGTTTATGTATAATGTTAAGAGGGAAAAACTACATCATTTAGGATCCGACACACTAAAAACCCTCTTACTTAGAACAATTAGGGATGAGTGGATTGATCTCCTTGATCTCATGAGTGGAGGTGATGTATACCAACTATCATTTGAAGAAATTTGTGAAACATTCAAACACATATCAAGAGGAAGGGAAAGAATAAATAAATCAACATCAAGATCAGTAAGTCAAGCTAAACTTGGAAATTTTCTTGATAACTTAAAAAAATAAATTCTTAGCAATCTAAGTGAACAAGTAGAAATGTTAAGAATTCAAAATGAGAAAAAAGAAGATGTTGACATTTGTGTCATCCATGTATAATCACATGATGTTAAATATTTCCCCTCATTACCAAGGTCGAAGGAAGTTTACCAAGAGGACAATGGAGCAAGTCAATTTCCAATGCAGCTATGTTATGTATCTCCAAGAGGACCATGGCATCCTATTCAACCTAGTATGATGCAAGAACCTAATTCACAATTCCAAGCTTATGCACATTGATCTCAAAGTAATTGGAACACAACATTTCCTTGGCAACATTGTCCATCTCAACCCCAAAACCAATCTTGGCAACAAGGTTGGCAAAGAACTTATGAGAGTCATCCACAATATCCTCAATATCCTCCATACCCAACTCCATGTTATCTCTACCATTCACCTCCACCACAACCACAACCCCAACCACATCCATCTCAAATATCCACTCCCACTCAACTACATGTACCACTGTTTCCAAACCCACACAATGAAGTAGCTCAGCCCACTCACAATGTTGAGGTACAACACTTCCAAATATCTCCTTTCGATCTCAATGTTATTGATCTCAGCTCAGGCATAATATTCAAAAAAGAGATTCTCTTGATGCCATTGAAGGACAACATGCAGAAAAAGAATATTCAAAAGAGAAGATCAAAGAATCATGGGCTGCACTTGATGAAGAGAAGACAACAAAATCAGAGATTGAGAAATCTCCCTCATGGTTACCATCAAATCCTCCATGTGTTCAAGAGAACAATTAGAAAAAAGAGGAAGATTTGAAGGTCATGGAAGAAGAAGACATCCAAGATGATCCAAATCAGCAAGTGGACCAGGGGCATCACAACTATATTGAAATATGGTTCCAGACAGTCATTAAGTTGCAACAACACTCTCTTCTTCAACTGTGCTTGATCCTTTCAAAGTCAAATCATTTGGTCTCTGAAATCCAGGTACATGTCAAATCATATATTGCAAGCCTACACATCAGTTTATCTTTCATCTTGATGTGCACATGGATCCATTGGAAGTATTCTTATACTTGAAAGTAATTTTGTTTTTCAAGTAGGGTAGGGTAGAAAAAAAATGAAAAATAAGAGGAAAAAATTAAAATCTCAGGTGAAAACCTCCTTTGAGGTGCCTGAGATTGGCTCATTGATTGAAAACCTCCATGAGGCAGTCAATGGGTTGGGAAAAAGAGAGAAAAGAACACGGCATCAAACAAAGTGTTCTTGATGAAGAAGATTTACAATCTCAAGATGAAGGAGGGTGCTTCAGTTGCTGAGCATTTGAATGAATTTAATATTATTACTAGTCAACTTGCCTCTATTAAAATCATTCTAGATGATGAAATTAGAACCATTTTGTTAATGTGTTTTATGCCATACTTCTAAAAAATATTAATTGTAGCTATGAGTACTTCAGCACCTGCAGGGACCCTGAAGTTTGATGATGTCGACAATTGTTTAATGAATGAGGAAATGCAATGCAAGTCAATTGCAGAAAACCAGGGAGGAGAAGCTCTAGCTCTAGCTGATCGTGGCAGGCGAATTGATCGAGGCCGACAAGGGCAATCAAGATCGAGAGGCCAATCAAAATCAAGGAGGGGTAGGATCATCTGCGTCCATTATGGCAAGCCCAAGAACATGAAGAAGGAATGTTGAGTTTGGAAGAAAGGAAAAAAGGATCAAAGACCAGCCAATACAAATCACAAGTGATCCAACACAAATGAAGGTGAGACTACTTATGTAGCCACAAATGGTGATGTGTTGTGTAAAGTTTCAATAGAGGATTCATGTTCATATACATCTAGTAGTAGCTTTGATTTGATCTTTGACTCCAGGTCATCTCACCATGTAACCCCATGCAAAGATAATTTTGTTGCATATAATCCTGGTGATTATGGTAGAGTGCATTTGGGGAATAATCATTTTTGCATTATTGTTGGAGTGGGAGATGTCCAAATCAAGATGAAGGATGGACAAGATATATTGTTGAAACAAGTCAAGCATGTACTAGAAATGTGCATGAGTTTGATCTCTATGGGACAGTTGGATGATGAAGGCTATTCCACAAGCTTTGGAAAAGGAGGCTGGAAAATTAACAAAGGATCATTAGTCATGGCTAGAGGACCTAGGACATGAACATTATATACATTGAAGGCAATGATAAGAAAATCAGAGTTGGTTTTTGTCACAAAAGAAGGAAATTCAACATATCTGTGGCATAAGTGCTTGGGTCACATGAGCAAGAAGGGCTTAAAAATCCTTGTTGGTAAAAATTTATTTTCAGGTTTGAAATCCTATAATCTTGATCTTTGTGAGCATTGTATATATGGTAGACAAAGAAGGGTTTCGTTCCCTAGAGGTTGCCATGAAAAAAAGAAAAATGTGTTAGAATTGATACACTCAGATGTGTTTGGTCCTGTTAACATCAAGTCATTAGGAGGATAATCATATTTTGTAACAATTATAGATGATGCATCCAGGAAGGTTTGGGCCTACCCTATGAAAACGAAAAGTGCAGTATTTGAAATATTTCAAAAATTCCATGTTGTTGTTGAAAGAGAAACTAACAAGTTTCTCGAGTGTGTGAGAACAGGTAATGGTGGAGAATATTTGTCAAATGCATTCAAGTAATATTGTAACAGGTTTCACATAAAGCATGAGAAGATTGTGCCTAGTACTCCTCAACAGAATGGTGTCACAAAAAGGATGAATCGCACCATTATGGAAAAGGTGAGAAGTATGTTGTCCAATTATGGTTTGGAGAAGCATTTTTGGGCAGAAGTTGTAAGGACAACTTGTTATCTTATAAATCGATCTCCAAGTACAGACTTGGATGGAAACATCCCTAAAGAAGTTTGGACTCGTAAGAAGTTGAATTATTCTCATTTGAACATCTTTGGATGTGAAGCATTTGTAAATTGATCTAGATCTTGGGGGGAGGCCCCCAAGGTATAAAAGATTGAAATGGATCTTGTGGGGGAGGCCCCCAAGATCTAAAGAATTGCAATGCTAGAAAGAAAATGACAGAACACCCAGTAAATAAAACCCCAAACAAACTTTTTATTAAAACCGATAATATCTATAAAGGCTACATTGTGGCAGACCATCTGTCCTTTTACAAAATACAACTTGTTACTTATAGTAGTTTTCAGTTACAATACCACGGATCAATTCCATGGATGGATGTCACAATACTGGGCCAATTCCATGGGTGAATGAATACCATGGGTGGATGTCACTTACAATACCATGGGTGGATAAATCCCATGAGTGGATGCTACTTACAATACCATGGGTAAATTCCATGGGTGGATGAATAACATGGGTGGATGCATACCATGGGTTGATGCCATTTTCCATTCGGATAATTCCTCCCTCCTTAAGAAGCAATGGTCCCCATTGCGTGAAGTTCCCTCCTGTGAAGCCTTTGTTGAATATGAAGAGCCACTGAAGAGAAGGGTTTTATGTGGTTAGCTCATAACCATGATGAATGAAGATCCAAGGATAGAGATACCCTGTAATGCTTGTGACCAACTGTGATACTGACAGTGTGCGGCCTAGCAAATGGACTTCGATGAAGTGTGGGTTTGTGGATGACCCATAACCATGACAAACAAAGATCCGAGGATAGAGATACCCTGTAATGCTTGTGACCAACTGTGATACTAATAGTGTGCGGCCTAGCAAATGGACTTTGATGACAAGGATTTTGTGCAGTTGACCCATAACCATGATGTTGGTTGTTGATGAAATAGCAGGTGCCTACATAGCCTGGGGTGGGAGGGCACATCTCCAAATAACCCAAGCCGAATGCTGTTATGGTGAAACTGATGAATGTGAAGCAAGTGCCAACTAAAGTGGGGTGGCAGGGCACGTCTCCAATAGGAACCGGCTCTGAATGATGCTCCAGAATTAAAATGGACATAACTCGGTCAATATAACTTAGAATATTTATTATAACCTATTTTTGGAAGAATAAGGACCATTTTGCATCTTCCCATGTGTTGGAAATCCTTATCTGGACACCCTAGAATCTCCGATTCGCGCTGCAATTTTTTCCGCCGTCACAAAAGTTCTGAAAAAATAATTGATTTTAAATGAGCGATATCTCCCACATCCGAACTCCAATTAGACCCATTTGTTTTTTGAAATTGGGTGATTTTTCAAGAGAATCTCAAATCTACAATCCTTTTTATGAATTTCTATGCAAAAACTTCAAAAAATTATAGGAGATTCGCCGTCCACCAGTTCTTGTCAAAAAACAATTGTACAACATAGCTGATTTTAAATCAGAGATATCTACCTCAACCAGACTCCGATTTGGCCATTTTTTTTTTTAATTTTGGTATTTTTTCACAAGGAATCTAGATTTGTTATTTGTTTTTGTAAATATTGTACCAAATGTTTCAGATCTGATCTGCAAACTAGCTGCCCAAAAAAAATCCTGCAAAAAAATTAAAAAAGAAAAATTCTTCCTGCTTGGCCCAAGAAAATGCTCTGTGGAGGTCGTAGCGTGTGCCTGAAGTTTATTGAATATTGCTGAAAAAATTTGAAACCGAAATACACATGAAATCCTCATTCCCATGGAATCGTAACCTGCTCTGATACCACTAATCCAGATCTTGGGGGGAGGCCCCCAAGATTTAAAAAATTGAAATGGATCTTGGGGGGAGAAACCCCCAAGATCTAAAAACGTGAATTTCCAGAAGAAAAAGAGGAGAATGCCCAATAAACAAAACCACAAATATTTTTTTTTTAATTAAAATGGAGAATAACTGTAAGAGCTACATTGTGGCGGACAAATTGTCCTTTTACAAAATGTGACTGGTTACTTATAGCATTTTTCAGTTACAATACCACGGGTCAGTCCCATGGGTGAATGAATACCATGGGTGGATGTCACAATACCACAGCTCAATTCCATGGGTGAATGAATACCATGGGTGGATGTCACAATACCATGGGTCAATTCCATGGGTGAATGAATACCATGGGTGGATGTCACAATACCATGGGAAAATACCATGGGTGAATGAATACCATGGGTGGATGTCACTTACAATACCATGGGTGGATAAATCCGATAATAACTATAAAGGCTACAATTTCCTCAGTTATCTGTCACCCATGTCACCGACGCCAACCTACTACACGTCCCAATGACTCCACTGTGCATTCATGTATTCCACATGACAGAATTGGAGAATTATAGAGCTTCTTCCATCTATAAATGTTTGATCTCTCTTCTACCTGAGTAATCCAAGCCAAGGAAAGGCCCTCCAATAATGAAAAGCTTGTGTTTTCTGTGTTTTCGATTTTCCATTCTTGTTTTTGATCTGATGCGTGTCTCTGAATTTGTGAAGTCTTGTGTTGTCTGTGCTCCTCTGCGCCCATCATTATTGCCCTCTTTTATTTTTAAATTACATCAAAACAAAAAAAATTCCCCTCAATGGCAAAATTTATGTTGTGTGTGATTTTATTATGTAGAGCCAAATGAGATAAATGTACAGACCCCTTCCTCGCTTCTCATAATTTTCTATGCCGGGAAAGTGAACGTTTACAATGTGCCAACAGATAAGGTAGTGTAGCGGTCTTGCACAAGAAGGATTTTTTTCTCATCTTGTGGATTTTATTATATTTCATTGAAGTCCTTGCAATATCAAATTTGCAGATATTTTTTTGGTAATTTGCATTGAGATGTTTTTTGTTTTGCAGTGGCATTGCAGGCAAAGACCATAAATAAATGGGACTCCCTCATCGTTTGCATTGACGCCCTCTACACCTTCAAATGCCATCACTCCGTCCTCATCACTTGTAGTGAGTGGTAGTAGAACCCAAATTAACCTGACAATAAAAAGCAATAAGAGGAACTGTAACTAAATAGTAAAAGCCAATCTAAATACGAATGTTTTCCAATTAATGAAAAATGTAAATTCGACAGTAATTTGCAATTCTTGTTGCAGTGTCACTTCCAACAACTCCAAAATTTTCTATTCACTGATTTTTAGAGAAGAGAAATGAGAGGTTCCATGAAGGAATGGCTCCTTAATCTCCCCGCTGCAAAATTGATTCATGTTTAAACTCCATGTCACCATATAAAAAATATCAAATTCCTTCTGTATTGCAAATTCTTTTTATTTTATTAAAAAGAACCCTTCACCTTAATTGGTGGGTTATTGGCGGAAGTTTTAAAATGACAAGTTTTGATGTTGGAAATTGTAATATGAAATTACTTTTATTTGATTGTTGAAGCGGACATTTCACTTATTTGAATGAATAAGGAAAGAATGGAAAGAAAGAATTTTTTGATTGGGAAAAAAGTCTTTGTTCACTATAGAATATTCGATAAATAATCTAATAACCGAAAACGAATTTAAAAATTTTCTTTATTTTAAATTTTTCCATGTTCTAATCTTGTTCTTAATCCATAGTATTACATATTTGACAAACCATCTATAATTTTTTTAAATTTAATTAAAAATTATAAAATCTCATTATTAAAGTGACGAACTTTTTAGCCAAGAGGGTTATTCTACAGCTCAGTATGAGGGGATGTGTAAATTTGTCAGTCCAACTATGCCCCTTTAAAATAAAAACAAAAATTAAAAATTATGTTCTAAATAGAAAAATAAGGTTGGCTAAAATAAATGTGTGAATGAGATGTTTAAATCTTATACTTTTCAAAAATATTTTAACAAGAGATTTAAATAAATTATTTGAAGATTTATGTTAACTAATTTATGTTGATATTAATTCAACATATTAATTTTATATATATATATATATATATATATATATATATATATATATATATATATATATATATATAGTTAAAAAAATTACTTGGTCTTATATATATTCTATTTGGCATTCAAAAATACAATTTAAACAATGAAAAATAACATATTATATAGTTTGCACATGAAGAAATTTGATCCCTCTCGTCTCATGTTAGATTCGTACTTAAGATGGATCTATGTTGGTCTAGCCAAAATTCATTGATTATCTCATGGGAAAGGGATGTATATGTTTTCTCCGTAGAATGTAAATGTTTCTTGTAAATGGTAGTTGATTATATCCATCTTAATCACGGATCTAACATGAGCCCAGAGAGATCAATTTTCTTCGGATGCAAACTTATTTTAGAGTGCAAAAACAATGTGTAAGTTTTCATTGTTTTAATTGTATTTTTGAATACTATAGAGATTACATTACTTAAACTTTTAAGTCCAAAAATTCTTTCTTAGATTTCAACAAAAAAAATGGTATACCTAAAAGAGGATTAAACTATAATGAGACCACTTCAAATGTTTTAACCAATAAAACTTAATTTTTTCAATAGCTTTATATGATATATACATAATTTTTTAAAACAATATATAAAATATTTTACATAACATGTGCACTGAGCCATTTTACATAAAAAAAAAAAAAAAAAAAAAAAATTATTAATATATTTCTAAGTATATGTATTTATTAATTCATATTAAAATATTGTGTTCATAATCCACATTGGATATTTTATTATATTAGGTCATATGGACAACTAATTAAACATGTATTACATATTTATTTATTTTTAATTATAGTAGGCATTTCTTTTATATTTAGAGAATAATTTATTTTTATATGAATAGGGACATGTATCAACTCCAAGTTGAGCATGGGCACACAACCTAAGTGGGTGTAATGGTTAAGAGCGTGTGTTTCCTCCTATGAGGTCATAGGTTCAAAACCAAATGGGGGTAGAGTATGTATGCCTTCTAGACTTAGCAGTCAAGAGGTGGGTCCCTTGTCCCACAAACAAGGGGGTCTCATAGGGTCTCATACACAAAATTGGTGTATGGCTTAGCCGTGACCTAACAATTGGATAATAATAATAGTAATACTTACACATGGCCTTCACATTGAGTTTTGTCCCACAAACAAGGGGGTCTCATAGGGTCTAATACACAAAATTGGTGTATGGTGAGTCCCTTTTCCCACAAACAAGGGGGTCTCATAGGGTCTCATACACAAAATTGGTGTATGGCTTGGCTGTGACCTTACAATTGGATAATAATAATAATAATACTTACACATGGCCTTCACATTGAGTTTTGTCCCACAAACAAGGGGGTCTCATAGGGTCTCATACACAAAATTGGTGTATGGCTTGGCCATGACCTTACAATTGGATAATAATAATAATAATAATACTTACACATCGGATAATAATAATAATAATAATACTTACACATGGCCCTTATGATTGGATAATAATAATAATAATAATAATAATACTTACACATGGCCTTCACACTGCGTTGTAGAATTAGCCTCTCCTCAACAAGTGGAACAACATTATTTTATATATAATGTGATTGTCTGTGGTATATAATTAGTTTCATTATTTTATATATAATGTGGTTGTATGTGTTATATAAGTAATTTCATTGTTTTTATTTTTAAATGTTATTTAATATAGTAACCTGACCAATGTTATTGTATTCATATATAAATTATGGATATTTATTTATGTTTTATTGTGGAAATTCGTAATTTATAAATAAAATTTGTTATAATACCATAACCCAATATCATTCCAAAAACCATTAATTTGCAAATAAGATTTGTTATAACATCATAGGCCAATACCATTCCAAAAAACCATAATGCATGTTCAACATTTTTTATTAATTAATTTAATTAAAAGAGCGGAAAAGGCATAACTACTTTTGAGATAACTTTAAACCTTTGATTCATGACTACTACTACATATATTCTAAAATATCATTCATAATTTAAATCCCTACCATCAACATAATAATTATTGATAATTAATTGTATGTATACCTGCTCCAAAATAGACACAAAATAATTAAATTTGTTAAAAACAACCATGGAAAAGATGGGATGTGAAAGATAAAACATGAACATTTCTATTAACAAATATATACATTTATAATACACTCTTGTGACTCTTCGATTCATCTTCCAAGGTCTCTTGGAATCCTTTTGATTGTTCAATTTCCACACCTTAACCCTTAGTGGATTAGGTGTCCAACATTCCCCCCCCCTTTAATCCGTAGGGGTATATACGAGTCCAAGAAGAGAGCTATAATACAAAATACAATCATGCATGACAAGAATAGGCTGAATTTTCTCTTTGAGATGATGGCATAATGTGGGAGAACTCGAGGTCTCAACCGACGGTGGTTTAAGAATGACCACCAACATTAGAACACTTAGTGCATTTAAGTGTTCAAGAGGCTTGTAAAGTTGAGCACAGTAAAGAATGGAAGAAAGAGATGGAGGATGAAATGAACTCTTTGTTGGAAAATAAAACTTGGGAGTTGGTGAAGCTCCCAAAAGGTAGAAAGGCTCTACAAAACAAATGGCTTTACAGGATTAAGCACAAAGGTGATGAAAAGAAGGAGAGGTATAAAGCAATGTTGGTGGTGAAAGGATTTGCCCAAAAGGAAGGTATTGAATTCACTGAAATTTTCTCACATGTTGTTAATATGTCATCCATTAGAGTCATTATTGCTCTTGTTGTTGCTTTAGACTTAGAATGTGAACAGTTAAATGTAATAACTATTTTCCTTCATGGATAATTGGAGGAAGAAAATTATATGGAGCAGCTAGAACGCTTCATTGAAAATGGCAAAGAAGACCTTGTTTGCAGGTTGAAGAAGCCTCTATGGGTTGAAACAAGCACCTCGACAATGGTACAAGAAATTTGATTCATTCATGTTGGAACATGGTTTTCACAGGTTGGAAGCTAACCATTGTGTCTATATTAAGAGGTATGATCAAGGAAAGTATATCATATTATTTTTATATATCAATGACATGTTGATTATTGGGCATGATAAAAATATGATCAATAGGTTGAAGAAAAATTTGGGCAGCAAATGTGCAAGGAAGTATTTGGGTCTAGCACAATAGATATTGGGCATGAGGATCATGCGTGACAAGAAAAACAAAAGGTTGTGGATGTCACAAGAAAAATATATCAAGAATGTGCTTGAAAGGTTTAATATGAAGGATTCCAAGCCATTTTGTACACCCCATGCAACTCACTTTAAGCTGAGTACTAAGTTATGTCCTAGTGATGACAAGGAGAAGGAAGAGATGAGCAAGATTCCTTATGCTTCAGTAGTTGGTAGCTTGATGTATGCCATAGTATGTACACGACCATACATTGCATATTCGGTGGAAGTAGTGAGTAGGTTCCTTGCTGATCGAGGAAAACAACATTGACAAGAAGTAGAATGAATTTTGAGGTAACTCAAGGTTAATAGTCATTATTGTTTATGTTTTGGTCATAATGAGACTATGCTTGAAGGATTCACAGATGCAAATATGGCTGGAGATATTGACACCAGAAAGTCCACTACAGGTTATTTGTGCACATTTGCAGGTGCAACAGTATCTTGGGTGTCAAGGCTACAAAGAATAGTAGCTCTCTCTACAACAGAGGCAGAGTACATAGCTGACACAAAAGCTTGTAAAGATATGTTTTGGATGCAACGATTCCTAGGAGAGATAGGTATAAAGCAGGACAAGTATGTTATATATTGTGATAGTCAAAGTGCCATTCACTTGGCAAAAAACCCAGCATTTCACTAAAAAATGAAGCACATTGACTTAAGGTACAATTGGATCCGGCATGTGTTGGAGGAAGGATGATTATCATTGGAAAATATCCATACAGATAAGAACTCTGCTGATATGCTCACAAAAATTCTACCAAGAAATAAGCATGACATATGTAGAGGCATGGTAGGACTCGTTGTGACTTGATCTAGGATTTTGCATTCAGCATCAAGTGGGAGAATGTTAAACATGAAGTATAATTAAAAGAAATAATCACATCGACCGCACCGTCCTTAGTCGCTCGTCACCCATGTCACTGACGCCAACCTACTACGCGTCCCAATGACTCCACTGTGCATTCATGTATTCCACATGAAAGAATTGGAGAATTATAGAGCTTCTTCCATCTATAAATGTTTGATCTCTTTTCTACCTGATTAATCCAAGCCAAGGAAAGGCCCTCCAGTAATGAAAAGCTTGTGTTTTCTGTGTTTTCGATTTTCCATTCTTGTTTTTGATATGAAGCATGTCTCTGAATTTGTGAAGTCTTGTGTTGTCTATGCTCCTCTGCGCCCATCATTATTGCCCTCTTTTATTTTTAAATTACATCAAAACAGAAAAATTTCCCCTCAATGGAAAAATTTATGTTGTGCGCTTTTTTATCATGCAAAGCTAAATGAGATAAATGTATAGTCCCCTTTCTCGCTTCTCATAATTTTCTATGCTAGGAAAGTGAATGTTTACAATGTGTTGACAGATCAGGTAGTGTAGCAGTCTTGCACAAGAAGGATTTTTTGCTCATCTTGTGGATTTTATTATATTTCATTGAAGTCCTTGTAATATCAAATTTGCAGATATTCTTTTGGTAATTTGCATTGAGGTGTTTTTTTTTTTTCTTTTCTTTTCTCGGTGGTGGCATTGCAGGTAAAGACCATAAATAAATGGGACTCCCTCATCTTTTGCATCGACGCCCTCTACACCTTCAAATCCCATCGCTTCGTCCTCATCACTTGTAGTGAGTGGCAGTAGAACCCAAATTAATCTGACAATAAAAAGCAATAAGAGGAACTGTAACTAAATAGTAAAAGCCAATCTAAATATGAATGTTTTCCAATTAATGAAAAATGTAAATTCGACAGCAATTTGCAATTCTTGTTGCAGTGGCACTTCCAACAACTCCAAAATTTTCTATTCACTGATTTTTAGAGAAGAGAAATGAGAGGTTCCATGAAGGAATGGCTCCTTGATCTCCCCGCTGCAAAATTGATTCATGTTTAAACTCCATGTCACCATATAAAAAATATCAAATTCCTTATGTCTTGCAAATTCTTTTTATTTTATTAAAAAGAACCTTTCACCTTAATTGGTGGGTTATTGGCGGAAGTTTTAAAATGGCAAGTTTTGATGTTGGAAATTGTAATATGAAATTACTTTTATTTGATTGTTGAAGTGGACATTTCACTTATTTGAATGAATAAGGAAAGAATGGAAAGAAAGCATTTTTTGATTGGGAAAAAAGTCTTTGTTCACTGCATAATATTCGATAAATAATCTAATAACTGAAAACGAATTTAAAATTTTTCTTTATTTTAAATTTTTCCATGTTCTAATCTTGTACTTAATCCATAGTATTAAATATTTGACAAACCATCTATAATTTTTATAAATTTAATTAAAAATTATAAAATCTCATTATTAAAGTGACAAATTTTTTAGCCAAGAGGGTTATTCTACAGCTCAGTATGAGGGGATGTGTAAGTTTGTCAGTCCATCTGTGCCCCTTTAAAATAAAAACAAAAATTAAAAATTATGTTCTAAATAGAAAAATAAGGTCGGCTAAAAGAAATGTGTGAATGAGATGTTTAAATCTTATACTTTTCAAAAATATTTTAACAAGAGATTTTAATAAATTATTTGAAGATTTATGTTAACTAATTTATGTTGATATTAATTTCATATATATATATATAGACATAGATATAGTTAAAAAAAAAATTATTTGGTCTTATATATATTCTATTTAGCATTCAAAAATATAATTTAAGCAATGAAAAATAAGATGGATCTATGTTGGTCTAGCCAAAATTCATTAATTATCTCATGGGAAAGGGATGTATACATTTTCTCCGTAGAATGTAAATGTTTCCTGTAAATGGTAGTTAATTATGTCCATCTTAATCACGGATCTAACATGAGCCCAGAGAGATCAATTTTCTTCAGATGCAAACTTATTTTAGAGTGCAAAAACAATGTGTAATTTTTCATTGTTTTAATTGTATTTTTGAATACTATAGAGATTTTATTACTTAAAATTATAAGTCCAAAAATTCTTTCTTGGATTTCAACAAAAAAAATGGTATACCTAAAAACGGATTAAACTGTAATGAGACCACTTCAAATGTTTTAACTAATAAAACTTAATTTTTTCAATAGCTTTATATGATATATGCATAATTTTTTAAAACAATATATAAAATATTTTAGATAACATGTGCACTGAGCCATTCTATCAACACACATTAATTTTTGTTTATTAATATATTTTTAAGTGTATGTAAATATTAATTCATATTAAAATATTGTGTTCATAATCCACATTGGATATTTTATTATATTAGGTCATATGGACAACTAATTAAACATGCATTACATATTATTATTATTTTTTATTATAGCAGGAATTTCTTTTATATTTAGAGAATATTTTATTTTTATATGAATCGGGACATGTATCAACTCCAAGTTGAGCACAGACACACAGCTTGAGTGGGCGTAATGGTTAAGAGCATGTGTTTCCTCCTAAGATCTCACAGGTTCAAAACCAAATGGGGGTAGAGTATGTATGCCTTCTAGACTTAGCAGTCAAGAGGTGGGTCCTTCGTCCCACAAACAAAGGGGTTTCATAGGGTCTCATACACAAAATTGGTGTATGGCTTAGTCGTGACCTAACAATTGGATAATAATAATAATAATACTTACACATGGCTTTCACATTGAGTTTTGTCCCACAAACAAGGGGGTCTCATAGGGTCTAATACACAAAATTGGTGTATAGTGGGTCCCTTGTCCCAGAAACAAGGGGGTCTCATAGGGTCTCATACACAAAATTGGTGTATGGCTTGGCCGTGACCTTACAATTGGATAATAATAATAATAATACTTACACATGGCCTTCACATTGAGTTTTGTCCCACAAACAAAGGCGTCTCATAGGGTCTCATACACAAAATTGGTGTATGGGTTGGCCGTGACCTTACAATTGGATAATAATAATAATAATAATACTTACACGTTGGATAATAAAAATAATAATAATAATACTTACACATGGCCTTCACACTATGTTGTACAATGAGCCTCTCCTCAACAAGTGGAACAACGTTATTTTATATATAATGTGATTGTCTGTGGTATATAATTAATTTAATTGTTATTTTATATATAATGCGATTGTTTGTGTTATATAATTAATTTCATTGTTTTTATTTTTAAATGTTATTTAATATAGTAGCCTGACCAATGTTATTGTATTCATATATAAATTATAGATATTTATTTATGTTTTATTCTGGAAATTCGTAATTTATAAATAAAATTTGTTATAATACCATAAGCCAATATCATTCCAAAAACCATTAATTTGCAAATAAGATTTGTTATAATATCATAGGCCAATACCATTCCAAAAAACCATAATGCATGTTCAACATTTTTTTATTAATTAATTTAATTAAAAAAGCGGAAAAGGCATAACTACTTTTGAGATAAGTTTAAACCTTTGATTCGTGACTACTACTACATATATTCTAAAATATCATGCATAATTTAAATCCTTACCATCAATATAATAATAATTGATAATTAATTATATGTATACCTACTCCAAAATAGACACAAAACAATTAAATTTGTTAAACACAACCATGGAAAAGATGGGATGTGAAAGATAAAACATGAACATTTCTACTAACAAATATATACATTTATAATACACTCTTGTGACTCTTCGATTCATCTTCCAAGGTCTCTTGGACTCCTTTTGATTGTTCAATTTCCACACCTTAACCCTTAGTGGATTAGGTGTCCAACATTCCCACCCCCCCTTAATCCGTAGGGGTATATACGAGTCCAAGAAGAGAGCTATAATACAAAATACAATCATGCATGACAAGAATAGGCTGAATTTTCTCTTTGAGATGATGGCATAATGTGGGAGAACTCGAGGTCTCAACCGACGGTGGTTTAAGAATGACCACCAACATTAGAACACTTAGTGCATTTCTTCGAACTCTTCCAAATCTGGTAAGAAGTTGAAATATTCTGCTAGAGGAAGTGTCCCTAATTCTTTGAAGAGTGGACCTTCAACCTAGAAAAAGGGTGGTCTATGACCTGCAGTGGTTTAAGGAAGGCCAGCAACCAAAGGAATGCTTAGTGCGATTCCCGGAACTCTTCCAAATATAGCAAGAAGTTGAAGTCTTTTGCTAGAGGAAGTGCTCCTTAATTCTTTGGAGAGGGAGACCTTCAACCTAGAAAGGGAGGTCTACAAAATGTGGTAGTTTAAGGAAGACCACCAACCAAAGGCATGCTTAGGAGCTTCTATGTCTATGTCTACAACTCTGAATCTGGGTATGGTTGTCTCTGGCTATAGGCTTAGGCAGCAGGTTTAGGTTGTGGCTCAAGCTCTCTTGATTTATCTTTGAAACTTGTAGATGACCATTACTTTGCCCCCTGTCAGATACAAGGTGAGAAGACGCAGAGAACTTAACTGCAAGACTTTTCAATACTCTAGAAGAAATTATCACATATGACTGAAATATCTTCTTGGTTGTTGAAGCCCATTACCAAGAAGTGATCCATCCAAGGTGAATATTTGTTCTTGTAGGAGGATTTTTTTTAATCATGTGTGAAGAATGAGCACATTGACCACAATGATTACTTGGGTGAAGATCAAAACAGTGAACCTTCACATGGCCAACTTTGTCACAATGTTGGCATCTGATAGTCTATGGTTGTAGTGGAAGAGGAGCATAATCTGAAACAAGTGAAAATGAACTACCATGAAGAAACCCTGCACTTTGAGATTTGATTGGCTTTGAGTAGTCTAGATTATGAAAGGATGCCTCCTTATCATATCCAATACATGTTATTTGCTTATTGCTCACAAGCTCTTCCCAAGGTATAATAAACGGCTTCAGAAGTGCAAGCTGAATTTCTTCTTTTGCATGCAAATCTGCTCTTGCACTAGGCACTGAATGTGAATCAACCTCAACTTTATATTCTTGCTGCTAATGGGAGTCTGTCTCAATCTGGAGCAGTGAATTGTTTTGAACAGAAAACATTGCAACCGATTAAGATTCTTTGGGTTAAATATTTCTATGGGTATTAAGTTTTGATCTAGAGAATATTGTTTAATTTCAAGGCATATAATATAGTCAAATTTATAATAGAAACAAGGAACTTACTAGAAAAATCATTCTTTAACATGTCTATACTTTGCAAGGAGTTGAATGAAAAAACTTAGGGAAGGTTCTAAATTGATTTTTGTTACTAAATCAATGATGTTACAAGGATTTCTTTCCATTGATGTGGAGAAGAAGCAAATCTCTCCTAATTACTTAATGCAGTTGGAGATTTACCTTTATAGTACACATCATTTTTATTACATTAACTAAGACACTAAGCTATGAAAAACATACCATTAATTTAATAAGGAAGTTTTTTCTTTTCTTTTCCTTTCTTTTTTTGATGAGAATAACATTGATCTCCTTTACTTCATAAAAAATAGTAACAAGGGATGAATCAAATGAGATGTTAAATTTTAAGATATCCAATTTAAGAGCTTAGATGTAAAAGCTACCTTAAATGAAGGGAAGTGAGTTATGTATATGGAACTGGCATGGAAGTTTAATGGTTCTCTCTCAGCATGGCATCCAGCTTAGGAGTTATATCATGATTGTGAAAGGTAACCAATATAAATCCATATTAAGCACAGATCTAGCATGTATCGAGTGCAAACCTCTTTTAAAGTGTAAAATTTGGAAGAAAAAAAATGCATCCCATGCATTGAAACATTTGATCTATTCACTTAAAATGACTTTCTTGTTATTAATATATTTTAAGGATATGCCAATGTTACTTAATCCTATATATTAAAATATTTTATTAATGACTCACATTGGAATTTTTTATTATTATAAACATTTTTAAATGTTACATATTAATTTTATATTAAAAAGTGAATGAATGATGCATTTCTCTTATTATTCTTATTAGGAAGTATTTCATATTTTTAATTTTAATTTTAATTTTAGTTTTCAAATTTTTTATTTGGACATTAAAATTTTTATTATGTGCAACATTAAAATATTATATTTTAACATTCTATATATAGATATATATGAAGTTGATATTGATATAAATTAGTTAGCATAGATTTTGAAATAGTTTATTTAAATCCTATGTAGAAATATTTTTGAAAAATATATAAGGTTTAAACATTTTACTCACACTTTTGTTTACTTATAATTGATTTATCTTTTTTAAATTTGGTATGAAATTTTATTAAACTTTGTTTACTTATAATTAATTTATATATTTTTAAATTAATATGGAATTTTATTAATCTAAATATTTTATTTATGACTTGAGTGACTGAAATATTTTTACCACATTGGGTCGTAATATCTATCTTATCTTTCTTTTTTCTAAATTGATATGAAATTTTATTATGTCATGTAGTTATTGAAATATTTTATTTATGACTTAGAGTGAGCTAAATATTTTTTCCACATTAAATATTTGTTATTTGTTATTTATGACTTAGAGTGAGCTTTTTATTTATGACACAGCTACTGTATTCTTCGTCGGTCATGTCTAACCCATGTATGGCGACAAGATTCTCGTACCCTCTTTCTCAGCAATAATTGCACCTATATTTCCCCTCCCCTTTGGATCTTTTCTTGTTTTTATTCTTTACTTATTGACATAGCTGATGTATTCTTCGTCGGCCATGTTTAACCAAGGCACCCAACTCGTACCTCTTTCTCAACTTTTTACATAACCCAATTTTTACATAACAAAGTACGGACTCTCTAAATCCACGAAAGGAGTGGATTCACGTTTTAAATAACCTGCGATTTTCCTTTCAGCGAATAGAAACGAAAAGATAAAGTTCCCTTGAAAGGAGTGGATTCACGTTTCAAATAACCGATGCGAAGAGAGAGTAGATGAGTAGATGATTTTCCTTTCAGCAAATAGAAACGAAAAGATAAAGTTCCCTTGAAAGGAGTGGATTCACGTTTCAAATAACCGATGCGAAGAGAGAGTAGATGAGTAGATGGAATGTTTGACGGAAAATAGAATTTTGTATTTCTTTGTTCAATTAAAAATGACATCATTTGGTAAAAAAAAGAAGGTGAAGAGGTATATTATTTAGCAATGGGCATATACTTCCCAGTGTATTAATGGCTAGATAAACTGGTACATATGTCTTGCCTACCAATATTTACAAGTTTATTGAGTCTTTAATGCACCCTTTAAGACACAGCGTACATAACATGGGCATCCACATTCTTTTTATCCCACTGGCCTGATTTGATTTCTCTTATGCATTCAATGTGACTCCGTCCTCAATATTTCAAACTGAGTACTCCCGCTTGAAAATTTTGAAATGAAATTATAACTTGCGATCTTTTGGCGGTACGATTTTCTTTCTTGATTTTCTTGGTATCCGACATCGACATTTCTTATTATTTTCAGAGATGGCCACTTCCACCGTCTTCGTTATGTTCCTGATCTTTTTCATCACCTTCTTGGTAATGAATCTTTTCGCACCTTATGCCAATGCGCAAGCTCTCGCCCCTGCTCCTGTGTCCAACACTAAGATCTTGTCTTTCCATTTTATTTAAACTAGCATATATCCATCTTAAGCACAGACCTATCTATCTTAAGCATGGATCTCACATGAGCCTAGAGATCAATTTTCTTCAGATGCAAACTTATTTTAGAGTGCAAAAACAATGTGTAATTTTTCATTTTTAAATTGTATTTTTGAATGCTATAGAGATTACATTACTTAAACTTACAAGTCCAAAAACTCTTTATTGGATTTCTACAAAAGAATGGTATACCTAAAAAAGGATTAAACTGTAATGAGATCACTTCAAATGTTTTAATCAATCAAACTTATTTTTTTCATTAGATTTATACAATATATACATAATTTTGTAAACAATATATAAAACATTTTATCAACGCACATTAAAATGTTTTTTTTATTAATATATTTTTAAGTATACGTCAATATTAGTTCATATTAAAATATTTTGTTCATTACCCACATTGGATATTTTATTATAGTACATCATATGGACAACTAATTAAACATGCATTACAGCTTGAGTGGGCCTAATGGTTAAGACCATGTGTTTACTCTTAAGAGGTCACAAGTTCAAAATCAAAGGGGGTAGAGTATGTATGCCTTCGTAGACTTAGCAGTAAAATGTCCCTTGTCCCACAAACAAGGGGGGTCTCATACACCACCTCCCTTGTCCCACAAACAAGGGGGGTCTCATACACCACCTCCCTTGACCCACAAACAAGGGGATCTCATAAATCAATTTGATGTCTGGCTTGGTTGTGACCTTAAATTGGATAATAATTTTTTTCTATTTTATTATAGCATGGGTTTATTTTATATTTACAAAATATTTTATTTTTATATTAATAGGGACAAGTGTCAACTCCAAGTTGAGCACAGAAATACTTACACACTGCCCTCACACTGGGTTGTAGAATGAGCTTCTCAACTCAACAAATGTGGGTTTTTTCAGGATCTTTGAATACTTTAATTGACAACGATAAGGGAAAACAACCCTCGGAAAAATCATGGGAAAATCTTGCAGCATGGGCAAAGAAAAACAATGTCACAGGTAATGTTCGATTCTACTCAATGGGATTTTAAACAAAAAAAAAAAATCCAGTAGGAATTGTTTCCCAAATTTAGTAGCAAAAAGATAACTCCACGCTTGTTAGATTTTTGAATCCAAAGTGGCCCGCAATTTTGATGGGTACATGTGTAAAATTAAACTTATGAACCGATTTTGCTATAGTAAAATTTGAGTATCTAAACTTATTGTTCAAATATTGACTCACTCCTTATTACACTCAAATAAAGGGAGAACTGCTTGGTTGGTTTAGGATTTTATTTATCAGAATCACAATAAATTAAATCTTGTTTCTTAAACGTCAAGCCAAATTACAAAAATAAAAAATAAAAATAAAAAAATTGGCGTCGACCTCACCATCCTCAGGAGTCCGCCGCCCACACCCGCCAAGGCCAACCTACTACGTCATCCCAGTGACTCCACTGTGCAGTCATGTATTCCAAATGACAAAATTGGAGAATTCTAGAGCTTCTTCCATCTATAAATTTGTAATCTTTCCTCTACGTGAGCAATGCAAGCCAAGGCAAGGCCCTCCAATAATGAAAAGCTTGTGTTTTCTGTGCTTTCATTTTTCCATTCTTGTTTGTGATATGTTGCATGTCTCTGAATTTGTGAAGTCTTTTGTTGTCGGTGCTCCTCTGCGCTCCTCTATGCCCATCAACTAGTATGAGAGCCTTCTTGATCTTTTACTTACAAAAGATCTCCCTCTTGATCTCCTCATCGGCAGAATCCCATCTGTCAACGTCCACCATTGGCATTGTCTACGAGTTGTTCATGATCTGAACCACTGCCATCACACGAATAATGAAGTGGGTGCAAACCATTGTGTAATAAAGTGGCCTTTTATAGGTTTGCGTTGGGACTATTCTCAGTGGGAATCTTCGACTTTTTCATTGGCCAAGGCATTGTTAGCATAGCGAGGACTCTCTCTAGTCCCTTCGATTTGACAACTTCTTTCACACCCTATGGCCTCTAGTACCTGCGGCCTCTTTCGACACCCACGCTCTTCAAGGAGGGTCGATATATCTTGTGCATGCCACCTGATGTCACGACATTGAAGCTTAGTGTTGTACCAACGAGCCCTTCTTTGGCAAAGTCCTGCTATCTGTTGGAGAACTCTGGAAGGCGGAGGCAGTGACCAGTGGAATGGTATGGGATCGTGTATGTTTGTGAGTTGTGGTTGTGGCTGTTTAAATTAACAACATTAAAAAAATGGGGTTGGAAGTAATGCATTTTAATTAATTAATTAATTATTTAATTAATTAATTAAAAAGAAGAGGTGTTCCTTTGTTAAAAGGGAGGTGCTCCTTTGTTAAGGGAGAGGGATTTTTATTTTAAAATGGAGGTGATCTTTGTTATATGATAAAAAAATTATTAAAGGAGGTCGATTTTGTCTTTTATTTTAAAAGGTGCAATAATTAAAGGTTTTTTTGTAAAGTTTTATTTCGTAAGAGGAGTTTGATTTTCTAGGGTGTGAATTTTATTAACAATGGAGACAACATTTACAGGTATGGAGAATTGAGCAGGGCTAATTTTTCCCTATGGAAATCACAAATGAAGGATATATTGATTTTGTAGGATCAGTATTTGTCGATTGAGGGTGTAACAAAGAAACCCTCATCAATGACAGATGAGGAATGGAATAAGCTAGATAGAAAGGCGATTGCAAAAATTAGTCGGTATCTAGCAAAGAATGTGTATTTCAATGTTTCCAGAGAAAATACGGCAAAAGGATTATGGAAGAAGCTCCATGATCTATATGAGAAGAAAACGGCATCAAACAAAGTATTCTTGGTGAAGAAGCTTTACAATCTCAATATGAAGGAGGGTGCTTCAGTTGTTAAGCATTTGAATGAATTTAATATTATTACTAGTCAACTTGCCTCTATTAAAATCATTCTAGATAATGAAATTAGAGCCATTTTGTTAATGTGTTCTATGCCATACAACTGAGAAAATTTAATTGTAGCTATGAGTACTTCAGCACCTCCAGGGACCCTAAAGTTTAATGATGTCAATAGTTTTTCAATGAATGATGAATTGCGACGCAAGTCAATTGCAAAAAACCAGCGAGGAGAAGCTCTGGCTCTAAGTGATCGTGGGAGAAGAATTTATCGAGGCCGATAAGGACGATCACGATCGAGAGGCCAATCGAAATCAAGGAGGGGCAGGATCATCTACTTCCATTGTGGCAAGCTCGGGCACATGAAGAAGGAATGTTGAGTCTAGAAGAAAGGACAAAAGGATCAGAGACCAGCCAGTACAAATCACAAGTCATCCAACACAAATGAAGGTGACTGATGTAGCCACAGATGGTGATGTGTTGTTTATTGTTTTAGTAGGGGATGCATGTTAATATGTATCTAGTAGTAGCTTTGATTGGATCCTTGGATATGGGGCATATCACCATGTAACCCCATGCAAAGATAATTTTGTTCCATATAATCCTGGTGATTATGATAGAGTGCATTTGGGGAATAATCATTTTTGCATTATTGTTGGAGGGGAGATGTCTAGATCAAGATGAAGGATGGACAATATATCTTGTTGAAACAGTTCAAACATGTACCAGAAATGGGCATGAGTTTGATCTCTATGGGACAGTTGGATGATGAAGATTATTCCACAAGCTTTGGAAAAGGAGGCTGGAAAATTAGCAAAGGATCATTGGTCATGGCTAGAGGACCCAAGACATTATATACATTGAAGGAAATTATAAGAAAATCAGATTTTGTTGTCACAAAAGAAGGAAATTCAGCAGATCTATGGCATAAGCGCTTGTGTCACATGAGAGAGAAGGGTTTAAAAATCCTTGTTGGTAAAAATTTATTTCCAGATATGAAATCCTACAATCTCGATCTTTCTGAGCATTGTATATATGGTAGACAAAGAAGGGTTTCATTCCTTAGAGGTTGCCATGACAAAAAGAAAAATTTGTTAAAATTGATACACTCAGATGTGTTTGGTTCTGTTAACATCAAGTCATTAGGAGGAGAATCATATTTTGTAACAATTATAGTCCAGGAAGGTTTGTGCCTACCCTATGAAAAGTAAAAGTGCAGTATATGAAATATTTCAAAAATTCCATGTTGTTGTTGAAAGAGAAACTAACAAGTTGCTCAAGTGCTTGAGAACAGATAATGGTGGAGAATATTTCTCAAATGCATTCAAGTAATATTGTAACAGGTTTGGCATAAAGCATGAGAAGATTGTGCCTAGTACTCCTCAATGGAATGGTGTTGCAGAAAAGATGAATCGCACCATTATGGAAAAGGTGAGAAGTATGTTGTCCAATTATGGTTTGGAGAAGAATTTTTGGGTAGAAATTGTAAGGACAACTTTCTATCTTATAAATCGATCTCCAAGTATAGCCTTGGATGGCAGCATCCCTAAAGAAGTTTGGACTGGTAAGAAGTTGAATTATTCTCATTTGAAAATATTTGGATGTGAAGCATTTGTACATATTCTAAAAGAAAATAGAACTAAGCTAGATGATAAATCTATGAAATGCATTTTTCTGGGATATGCGGATGAAGAATTTGGTTATCTTCTATGGGATCTAGTCAGAAATAAAATTATTAGAAGCATGGATGTTATATTTAATGAGTCATAAATGTTTAAGAGGACTTTAGGTGAGGTGGAGGTCAAGAAATTTATTGACAGGTTTGAAGAGCAATAGGAAGACATCCTAATTGTTTTCAAGAGGCTTGTAGAGTTGAGCACAGTAAAGAATGGAATAAAGCGATGGAGGAAGAAATGAACTATTTGTTGGAAAATAAAAATTGGGAGTTGTTAAAGCTTACAAAAGCTAGAAAGGCTCTACAAAACAAATGGGTTTACAGGATTAAGCACAAAGGTGATGAAAAGAAGGAGAGTTATAAAGCAAGGTTGGTGGTGAAAGGATTTTCCAAAAAGGAAGGTATTGACTTCATTGAAATTTTCTCACATGTTGTTTAGATATCATCCATTAGAGTTATTCTTGGTCTTGTTGTTGCTTTAGACTTAGAATGTGAACAGTTAAATGTAAAAACTACTTTCCTTCATGGAGAATTGGAGGAAGAAAATTATATGGAGCAGCCAGAAGGCTTCATAGAAAAAGATAAAGAAGACCTTGTTTGCATGTTGAAGAAGCCTCTATGGGTTGAGACAAGAACCTCGACAATGGTACAAGAAATTTCATTCATTCATGTTGGAACATGGTTTTCACAGGTTGGAAGATGACCATTGTGTCTATATTAAGAGGTATGATCAAAAAAAGTATATCATATTATTTCTATATGTGGATGACATGTTGATTGTTGGGCATGATAAGAATATGATCAATAGGTTGAATTAATATTTGGGCAGAAAATTTGCAATGAAGGATTTGGGTCCAGAACACCATATATTGGGCATGAGGATCATCCGTGACAGGAAAAACAAAAGGTTGTAGCTGTCACAAGAAAAATATGTCAGGAATGTGCTTAATAGGTTTAATATGAAGGATTCCAAGCCATTTTGTACACCCCTTGCAACTCACGTCAAGATGAGTACTAAGTTATGTCCTAGCGATGACAAGGAGAAGGAAGAGATGAGAAATATTCATTATGCTTTGGTAGTTGGCAGCTTGATGTATGCCATGGTATGTACATGACCAGTCATTGAATATTCAGTGGGAGTAGTGATTAGATTCCTTGCCAATCCAGGCAAACAACATTGGCAAGCAGTAAAATGGATTTTGAGGTATCTCAAGGGTACTAGTCATTATTGTTTATGTTTTGGTCATAATAAGACTATGCTTGAAGGATTCACAGTCGTAGATATGGCTGGAGAGATCGACACCAGAAATTCCACTACATGTTATTTGTGCACATTTGCCGATGCAACAGTATCTTGGGTGTTAAGGCTACAAAGAATAGTAGCTCTCTCTACAACGAAGGCAGAGTACATCGTTGCAACAGAGGCTTGTAAAGATATGTTTTGGATGCAATGATTCCTAGGAGAGATATGTATAAAACAGGACAAGTATGTGCTATATTGTAATAGTCAAAGTGTCATTCACTTGAAGAAAAACCCATCATTTCACTAAAAAATGAAGCACATTGACTTAACGTACCATTGGATCTGGCATGTGTTGGAGGAAGGACAATTATCCTTGGAAAAAATCCATACAAATAAGAACCCTGTTGATATGCTCACAAAGATTCTACCAAGAAATAAACATGAGATACATAGAGGCATGGTAGGACTCAGTGTGACTTGACTCAGGATTCTTCATTCGGCTTCAAGTGGGAGAATGTTAAACGTGCAGTCGAATTAAAAAAAAAAAATGGCATCGACCTCACCATCCTCAGTCGTCCGCCACCCACGCCAACCTACTACGTCGTCCCAGTGACTCCACTGTTCAGTCATGTATTCCACATGATAGAATTGTACAATTCTAGAGCTTCTTCCATCTATAAATTTGTAATCCTCCTCTGCCTGAGCAATGCAAGCCAAAGTAAGGCCCTCCAGTAATGAAAGGTTTGTGTTTTCTATGTTTCCAGTTTTCCATTCTTGTTTGTGATCTGTTGCGTGTCGCTGAATTCATGAAGTCTTGTGTTGTTGGTGCTCCTCTACGCCCATCATTGTTGCCCTCTTTTATTTTTAAATTACATCATACAGAAAATTATCCCCTTAATGGCAGAATTTATGTTGAATGCGATTTTACTATGCCGAGCCGAATGATATAAATGTACAATCCCCTTCCTCGCATCTCACAATTTTCTATGCAGGGAAAGTGAACATTTACAATGTACCGACAGATAAGGTAGTGTAGCAATCTTGCACAAGAAGGATTTTTCTTAGCTTGTGGATTTTATTATATTTCATTGGAGTCCTTGAAATATCAAATTTG
This sequence comes from Pinus tabuliformis, assembly GCA_031772625.1. Taxonomy (NCBI): domain Eukaryota; kingdom Viridiplantae; phylum Streptophyta; class Pinopsida; order Pinales; family Pinaceae; genus Pinus; species Pinus tabuliformis. Next base: position 552,752,094 of record CM062811.1, on the reverse strand, counting down.
CAGAGATTTTTTTGGTAATTTGCATTGAGATCTTTTTGTGTTGCGATGGCGGTGCAGGCAAAGGCCATAATAGCGATAGCTAGCAAAATAAATGGGACTCCCTCATCTTCTACATTGACGCCCTCTACACCCTCAACTCACATCCCTCCATCCTCATCACCTGTAGCGAGTGGCAGCGGAACCCAAATTACTCCGACGATAAAAAGCAGTAAGAGGAACTGTAACTAAATAGTAAAAGCCAATCTAAATACGAATGTTTTCCAATTAATGGAAAATGTAAATTTGACAGTGGTTTGCAATTGTTGTCGCAGTGACAATTCCATCTACTCCAAAATTTTCTATTCAGCGATTTTTAGAGAAGAGAAATGAGAGGCTCCATGAAGGAATGGCTCCTTACTCTCCCCGCTGCAAAATTGATTCATGTTTAGACTCCATGTCACCATATAAAAAATATCAAATACCTTTTGACTTTCAAATTCTTTTTATTTAGTTAAAAATAACCCTTCACCTTAATTGGTGGGTTATTGGCAAAAGTTTTAAAATGACAAGTTTTGATGTTGGAAATTGTAATAGAAATTACTTTTATTTGATTGTTGGAGCATACATTTCACTTATTTGAATGAACAAGGAAAGAAATGAAAGAAAGCATTTTTTATGGGAAAAATTTCTTTTCGCCCTGCATAATATTCGATAAATAATCTAATAATCCAAAACAAATTCAAAAAAAAAATTATTTGAAATTTTTCCATGTTCTAAACTTGTTCTTAATCCATATTATTAAATATCTCACAAATTATTTATAATTTTTTTAATTTAATTAAAACTTACAAAATCTCATTATTAAAGTGACAAAATTTTCAGCTAAGAGAGTCATTCTACAACCAAGTATGAGGGGATGTGTAAGTTTGTCTGTGCCCCTTTAAAATAAAAACAAAAATTAAAAATTATGTTCTAAATAGAAAAATAACGTCGGCTAAAAAAATGTTTGAATTAGATGTTTAAATCTTATACTTTTCAAAAATATTTTAACTAGAGATTTAAATAAACTATTTGAAGATTTATGTTAACTAATTTATATTCATATCAATTTCATATATATCTATGTATAGAAAGAAACAAATTTTAGTTTTTATAGTTAAAATTTTTATTTGGTCCTATATATATTCTATTTAGCATTCAAAAATACAATTTAAACAATGAAAAATAACACATTATATTTTGCACTCTAAGAAAGTTTGCACATGAAGAAATTTGATCCCTCTCGGCTCATGTTAGATCCATACTTAAGATGAATCTATTTTGGTCTAGCCCAAATTCGTTAATTATCTAATGGGAAAGGGATGTATATGTTTTCTCTGTCGAATGTAAATGTTTCTTGTAAATGGTAGTCAATTATATTATATTTACTAGCATTGATCCATCTTAAGCGTGGATCTAACATGAGCCGAGAGAGATCAATTTTCTTCAAATGCAAACTTATTTTAGAGTGCAAAAACTATGTGTAATTTTTCATTGTTTAAATTGTATTTTTGAATGCTATAGAGATTACATTACTTAAACTTATAAGTCCAAAAATTCTTTCTGATTTCTACAAAAAAAAAAATGGTATGCTTAAAAAATGATTAAACTATAATGAGACCACTTCAAATGTTTTAACCAATAGAACTTATTTTTTTCAATAGCTTTATATGATGTATACATAAATTTTTAAAACAATATATAAAATATTTTACATAACATATGCATTGAGTCATTCTATCAGCACACGTTAAATTTTTTTTTTATTAATATATTTTGAAGTATACGTCAATATTAATTCATATTAAAATAGTGTGTTCATAACCCACATTGAATATTTTATTATATTAGGTCATATGAACAACTAATTAAACATGCATTACATTTTTTTTCTTTTTTATTATAGCAAGCATTTCTTTTATATTTAGAGAATATTTTATTTTTATATGAATAGGGATACGTATCAACTCCAAGTTGAGCGTGGGCATACAGCTTGAGTGGGCCTAATGGTGAAGAGCATGTGTTTCCTCCTAAGAGTTCATAGGTTCAAAACCAAATGGGGGTAGAGTATGTATGCCTTCTAGACTTAGCAGCCAAGAGGTGGGTCCCTTGTCCCACAAACAAGGGGGTCTCATACACCAATTTCGTGTCTAGATAATACTTACACATCGCCTTCACACTGGGTTGTAGAATGAATGAGCCTCTAATCAACAAGTGGAACCTGCAAAATAGCTTACAACGTTTCTTTTATATATAATGTGGTTGTGTGTGGTATATAATAAATTTCATTGTTTTTTATTTTTTAAATGTTATTTAATATAGTAACCTGACCAATGTTATTTTATTCATATATATATATATATATATATATATTAAAAAATATATATAGATATTTGTTTATGTTTTATTGTGGAAAATATTAATTTATAGATAAGATTTGTTATAATACCATAAGCCAATATCATTCTAAAAAACCATTAATTTGCAAATAAGCTTTTTTATAATACCATAGGCCAATACCATTCCAAAAAACCATAATGCATGTTCGACTTCTTTTTATTAATTAATTTAATTAAAAGAGCAGAAAGGGCATAACTACTTTTGAGATAAGTTTAAACCTTTGATTTGTGACTACTACTACATATATTCTAAAATATTATGCATAGTTTAAATCCCTACCATCAACATAATAATTATTGATAATTAAATTATATGTATACCTATTCCAAAATAGACACAAAATAATTAAATTTGTTAAACACAACCATGGCAAAGATGGGATGTGAAAAATAAAACATGAATTATATTTTATAATACACTCTTGTGACTCTTCGATACATATTCCAAGGTCTCTTGGACTCCCTTTTATTGTTCAACTTCCTCACCTTAACCCTTAGCATATTAGGTGTCCAACATCCTCCCGCCCTTGATCCGTAGGGGTATATATGAGTCCAAGAAGAGAGCTATAATACAAAATACAATAATGCATGACAACAATAGGCTAAATTTTTTCTCTGAGATGATGGCATAAGGTGGGAGAACTTGAGGTCTCAATCGGTGGTGGTTTAAGAATAACCACCAACACTGGAACACTTAGTGCAATTCTCAAAACTCTTCCAAATCTGGAAAGAAGTAGAAATATTCTGCTAGAGGAAGCGTCCCTAATGCTTTGAAGAGGGAGACCTTCAACCTGGAAAAAGGGAGGTCTACAACCTACTATGGTTTAAGGAAGGCCACCAACCAAAGGAACATTTAGTGTGATTCCCGGATCTCTTCCGAATTTGGCAAGAAGTTGAAGTCTTCTGCTAGAGGAAGTGCTCCTTAATGCTTTGGAGAGGGAGACCTTCAACCTGGAAAGGGAGGTCTGAAACCTGTGGTGGTTTAAGGAAGACCACCAACCAAAGTCATGCTTAGGAGCTTCTGTGTCTCTATCTACAACTTTGAATCTGGGTATGGTTGTCTTTGGCTATAGGCTTAGACAGCATGTTTAAGTTGTGGCTAAGGCTCACTTGATTTATATTTGAAAATTGTAGATGACCATTACTTCCCCCTTGTCAAATACAAGGTGAGAAGATGAAGAGAATTCAACTGCAAGACCTTTCAATACTCTAGAAGAAAGTCTGACATATGACCGAAATATCTTCTTGGTTATTGAATCCCATTGCCAAGAAGTTATCCATCCAAGGTGAATATTTGTTCTTATAGGATGTTTGTTTTTGAAGCATCTGTGTGAAGAATGAGTACGTTGACCACAATGCTTGCACTGGTGAAGATCAAAACAGTGAACCTTCACATGGCCAACTCTATCAAAATGTTGGCATCTGATAATCGGTGGTTGTTGGGGAAGAGGACCATAATCCGAAACAAGTGAAGATGAACTACCATGAAAAAACCCTACACTTTTAAGTTTTATTGGATTTGAGTAGTCTATAGTATGAAAGGACGCCTCCTTATCATATCCAATACATGTTATTTTCTTTTTGCTCAAGCTCTTCCCAAGGTCTAAGAATAGTCTTGGCAAGTGCAAGTTGAATTTCTTCTTTTGCATGCAAATCTGCTCTTGCACTAGGCACTGAATCAGGCTCAAATTTGTATTCTTGCTTCTGATTGGAGTCTGTCTCAATCTGGAGCAATGGATTGTTCTGAACAGAAAATAGTTTAGAATGATGCTTACGTTGTTGTATCGTTGTCTCAAGATGCAAAAACTCAATATTCTCATATGCATTTTGCAGACAAGTTCTAATATCAAACAAAGTATCTTTGCTGATTTTAATTGTGTTGTCTGGAGAAGAGAGGATTAGAGTGTTTAATAACTCTAATAAACCTTGAATTTTCACCATTATTCAAACAGCTGAAGTAAAAAAAAAAAACCAAAAAATGTATTAGTAAAAGCCGGAAGTTTCAAAATTAATTGTTCCCAATGATAAGAGGGAAATCCTTTGAAGAGAAGGATAATCCCATTACTTGTTGAAGACTCCTATCAAATTGAAAGAGAAGACAACAATGTTACCAATAGTACCATTCTTCAACACATTTTAAGTCTTCCTCCAAGCTTTCAAAATAAGAGCAATTGATATTCTAACCATTTTTTCCACAATGGCTATATCCAAGCTACACGCTATCCAACATATTCATGTATGCAGAGAATAAAAACCCATAATCCACCAAGTGGCATACCCACATTTTCAACCATACTAACATTCACAACTTCATGCTCACCCTTAAAACTGCATTGTCTATCAACTAGTAGGTAGATAGGTCTCTAGTGAGAATCACGAGAATCATTGTTGAAAATGACAATTACTCAAACATGCAGGTCCTTGGTCACAAGGATTATTCAACTTCCAGCAAGAGAAGGTTCCACTACGATGTCACCATATCTTTAGTGGGATTCTGTCCAATGCACACAATACATTCATTTGACCAAATCATTGATTCAACACAAGTGCCAATACAACTTATATTAATAAATACGAATAATAAATATAACCAACAGATATTGAATGCAGGTGCCAATAGATATTGAACACAAGTGCCAACGCAAATATAACCAATGTAGGTGCCAATAGATATTGAACATAGGTGCCAACACAAATATAACCAACGTAGGTGCTTATACTCAGGTCACTGTAGGTTCACCAGTTTTGTGGCAAATTCTAATTGCTTGTCTTCGAATTCAACACCATTATCTAATGACAAATTCTCTATCGCCACAGAAGCAACTCGCACGAGCTTAATTGAATGTCTTTCCTATGGATTAGTAAAATTTAATGGGAAATCATATTCATTCATACGCACGACTTATAGAGAAAATAAGTTAAACAATGCAGAGGACTTGTTAGGATTACGCACAGCAATATGCCACAGTTCACGACCTTTGACACCAAATATAATATATACATGCCACGAAGAGGAGCCTTGAATGCATAGATTCATCACCAGTTTACAGGAAATTCTTCAACGCATTGTATATCTGATATATATCCTCTTACAAGAGCCCATGCAACATTGAAATGATAGTCGCGACTTGCACATATTCAACCATCGTACATACATTCCAATGCATAAGAACCAGCGAGAATCCCAAGGGGCAAAGAATGTAGCTTACAATATGATCCAACACAAGCAGAACAATTCACATAGACTCCTTCAAGTGTTTTGTATTAGTGTAACAACAGCAAGAATGAGGCACAGGTGGGTGAAATGGTCACAAATGGAGCAAGCATATAGTATTCCATTCTTCTTCTTCTTGGCCACAAGTTATTGAAGAGCAGAGGAAACGGTGCCAAGTAGAGAAATGGCAAGAATAGGGTTGATACATCCATCGCAAGATTAAATACTCAAAGCACAATCTATTCAACGCATACTTGAATGGAGACGGAATTGTATACATATGAACCAATTGTATGTGTATGAATGGTTAACCAGTGCATGAATAGGTAAAATATGGAGGAGACGTGATAGAGAATCTATGATTGTGTGTGTGGAAGATTTAATAGCAGGGACAACTCTCAGAAAAATTGGTGCTAGAGCTCCTAGGGTTTGATGCTCATTACAACAGAACAAAGAAAAGTATGTCAGGGATTCCAAAAATTGTGTTGTTTTGATAGGTAACGCAGAAGTAGTCTTATGGGCTGAGTGAATGGAAAAGAAACGTTGTGTAGAATGGCATGCAGAGAAAATAAATGATTTACCAGACAAGCGCCCAGGTGGAGTAGAGTAACAATATTTCTATAGCTGACAGGCCAAACATAGAAATGGCAGACAAGTTCTGGAGAGGAATTATCATTTCAGAGAGCATATTCAAAATGACAGAGTGCCGAGATGCAGATCCCAAGGAGGCAGGAATGAGGGAAGAATTGGTCACAAGACAAGTGGATCAAATGGATCAGGGCAAAATTTGCGTTGCTCTGCTACCATGTTAAACACAACCATGGCCAAGACGGAATGTGAAAGATAAAACATGAATTAAATTTCTATTAATAGAGATATACATTTATAATACACTCTTGTGACTCTTCGATTCATCTTCCAAGGTCTCTAGGACTCCCTTTGATTGTTCAACTTCCACACCTTAACCCTTAGCGGATTAGGTGTCCAACAAAATTACATAGGATTATTTACAATATATTGCATTTTTTTCCTTCTAAACAACATGTAACCAAAATATATATATATATAGTCAATTGAGTTTAGTTTAGGTGGTTGCATCGAATATTTATTATCCTCCCTATCCAAGTTAAGTATTGATATGTTGATGCTTCAGAATTGCGTAGTCTAAATAACCCACAAAATAGCCCTGAAATAATAGAAATTTCAGCAAGATTATGACAAAATCTAGCAGAGTTTTTTGAAATTTTGGCTTACAATTGTCAAACTTCAAGATTTTTGGTGCTTAGGGGTTCTTGATGGTGTTGAATCCATTTCCACCATCGAAAAAATGAATCAAACACTCCATCATTCTGATTTTTTGAAAAAAACAATTACCGAATTTGGGAAAAAAAATCTGCAATCCAGGTGAATTTGTGGCTTTGATAGACAATGCTTTTTGGAATAGAGTGAGTCTATAGTGAGGGATTGCTTAGTACTAGCAATCTCTCTATTGCCTTTGGGCAAAGTGAGAGGTCCAATAACTAATGTCCAAATTTGTTTTTTTTTTGTATACCTAATGTCCAAAATTGCTTTTTTTGTGTGTATACCTAATGTCCAAATTTGTTATATATATATATATATATATATATAGATATATATATATATATTATTTCAAAATATTTTCACTTATTTTATGTTAATTGAATATACTCAATTTTCTTTAATAGATGTAGATATATGGTTAGATTCATCTCTGCCTAAAAAAATTCAATAATTCAATTTTTTAAGTTGAGAAAAAATGTATTTGAAAAACGGAGAAAAAAAGACCATTTTATTCCTTATTTAAAAAATCAAAAAATGCATCCATATTTAAAACATAAATAAAAATTTCTAAACCTATTTTTTAATCAAGATTCAACCTTCACTAATTTTTGTTGGAAAAGGGATATGATGACAACATATATAATTACCATTTTTTATTTCATATATATTTCTCGTTAGTGGATCTAATCATGTAATTATCTTGATTTTATATTAACCAGCATAGATCCACCTTAACTTCGATCTACCAACTAAGTAGAGATCAAATTTCTTTTCACTTTAAAAGAGGTTTGTATGTGAGTCAGCAGATTTGATCTCTGTGAACCCTTGGTAAATTCTTAAGTATTAAGTACTAGTGTTTTTTTTGCTAAATAATAATTTTATAAATTATAGTATATTAATAATAATCTATGTTGAAAATTTTGAAAAAAAAGTATAATATATAATATATATATATATATATATATATATATATATATATATATATATATATATATATATATATTATTATTTTAAATTATTAATATTTAATTGTTGAAATTTAAACTTGTAAATTAATAAAAAATAATTTATATTTTTAAACTTGATTTGTGAAGTCTAACTAATAGATTAAATGACTTTTTGGTATGGAAATACAATTTCTAGAAAGATTGTTATTTCTTGTTAGTTAAACCACACTTTTGAGTGCACAAATTGATTATGCACCTTAAAACCCCTTGAGGCACTTTATCTTTGGATATTAAAAAACTTAAAAATAAGATTTTTAAAAATTTGTAATATATTTAGAATAAAATTGACCAAAACAAAATGCTTCAATTTATTCTATTAATTTACATATTTATAATTTTAAATTTCACTTAAAAATTGAGATTGACATTTTCACACACACACACATATATATTGTTAAAGTGCTTAATTAGTCTCTCATATATATACATACGTTTTCATTTATTAAATCGTTAATATATATGGTTATATTTTATATCAAATATTTTAATGGAACCTTTTTCACGGGAATTTGGTGACAATTTCAAGCAAGACTGTAATTTTTTGTTGTTTAAAATATTTTTTTGAATGCATAAATGGATTCAACACCTTGAAAAGCCCTTGGGCACTCAAAATCTCTACCATAGATTTTTAATTTCTATTAAGTTAAATATTATATATAGGTATTATCTAACTTATATATGAAATGGTCATTTTTAGGGCATGTTCTCTCATTCATTTTAACAAAAATCTGGCAGATATTTTTAAAAACTTGAGTTTAAGTTGTTTAATCTATATAATTTAAGTGTCTCGTGGGGTTTTTAGGGTGTTGAATCCATTTATGCATTCAAAAATGTGTTTTAAACAATAAAAAATCAAGAATTTGCTTGAAATTGTACCACAGATTCTGATGAAAAAGATTATTTCGTATATAAGTTAGACCACTCCATACAACTTGCATCCATATAACCTATTAAACTTCATTTTTAGTCACTGGATTTTATTATGTTAAATATTTTTTGAGAAAAGTGTCGCCCATGGTTTGGTTTTGTACTTTATATTTATTTAATCTATTAGTTTTTGCCCATGGGTTTTTACTTAATATTTATCCAATTCACTCATTTTTGTTTGTTAATTTTTCTTTTATAACTTAAAATGAGTGAGATAGTTCATTGTCAGGTGAAATTATTTTTCATTTCACATTATATATATATATATATATAGAGAGAGAGAGAGAGAGAGAGAGAGATTTTTACACTACGCCTACACATATCCCCTATAACAGGTTGTAGAGCACCTATGGAAGCAAAAATATAATTTATTATTTAAAAATTATATCATTCTATGATATATTTTTTATTGATAAGTTGTGCGAGTATTGCACATTTAATCTTTTCCTTGAGAAACTATGACCCAGGGGTCTAAGTTGTCAAAATCACCCTGGGATCGCACTCATCACGAGCCACACCAACCCTTAACATGGATGGATTTTATCTTATGGATTTCTGAACCAATGACTTTCACATCACAGAGTGCCTTAACAGTGCACCAGTTGTCAATATCACCCTGGGATCGCACTCATCACGAGCCACACCAACCCTTAACATGGCTAGATTTTTTCCCATGGATTTCTGAACCAATGGCCTTCACATCACAGAGTGCCTTAACAATACACCCCACCACAGTCTATTCTACACCCTGTGGGTCATAATATGATATATTATTTTAAAAATATATGTATTTACTTATTTTGAAATAAATATAGTAAATTAAATAACATAAAACTATTTAATTGGTTAGATTTATATTATATTAATTTAAACATATTAACTTAATTAATTTTTGTTATTATGATATTAATGTTGAAATAAGGAATTACTGACAGGAGGGAATGACGGTCGAGGGGAGGGGGTTGAATCAGTAATAGCGAGGTTCTTAAAATTTAAGGTCAATTCTTATATTTCCTTTTGCTTTTGTCCTGAGTTACTTGTGAGAGAATTCATACAACAATATGTATATATATACAACAAATTAAAACACTCACATAATCACAAAATTTAAGGTCAATTCTTATATTTCCTTTTACTTTTGTCAGTTACTTGTGAGAGAATTCATACAACAATATGTATATATATATATATATATATATATATATATATATATATATATATATATATATATATATATATATATATATATATATAGCAAATCAAAACACTCACATAAGCACACAGTCCATCAATTTAAGAAACATACACATATTAACACAGATAATTTTTATGTGGAAACCCAAAGGGAGAAAACCACCAATTTGTTTGTTATTATGATGTAAATTAAGCACCTACTTAATTACATCAAGTTTTTTGTAAGCACCTACTCACAAGAGGCCCCAACCCCCTTAAGATAGCAAGCCACCACTTACCAAGAGGCACCAACCTCTTATGAATGCAAGCCACTACCTTCTCTAACCACTCTTATGCTTTTCATACAATTTTCAGACTGAAAACAAAGGCCAATACAAATGCTCAGATATATAAACCTGATTTATTGTTGCACCAACTCCTTCCCTTTTGTTTTGTAGTTCCACTTTCCACTAATTTCTCTATTGATCGACAAGCTCTAGTCTTGCCCTCCGCACTACTATAAACACAGTTAATCTCTTGACACTTAGCCCAAAATTATAGTTATGTTGTACAAGAAAAAAAGAGTTTTTAATTGGTCATTTTTACAAAAAAACGTTGATAATCTCGTTGTCAGCGAATTTCTTCAAAAAATATTATTGGAACATTATAGTGTTGGTATCCTTGCTATCGGTGGTTTCCTTGTTTATTACAAATAAATTCTGACACTGAAACTGTCAGCATTCTCTGAAAACTTTTAAAAGCATAGTTAATGTGATAACAGTTGGCTCCACGGGGATGTTGTCGATCATTGATGGCAGCAAGAACCCCATAGACTAGAAGCCTGATCCATTAGGAGGATCCCAACCAGTAACCCTGCAACTTGTAAATTGTACCACACTGAAGTCCATACTGAAACTGCAAAATGAAAAACTATACTGCAATGTGAAAGATGAAATTTTTTTATTACAATCGAATCCACACTTGAACTCTGGTTTCAACCTGAACACCAATTGCTGAAAACTAAAAATTGAAATGCCAAAATGAAAGGATGCTCCATCTTGTGAGCTTATTTGTGTACATTGTTCCTATTCTAACCAGCTGAAATAACTGCTCAATCAAATAATACAAAAATGCCAATGCAACCAATCCAGTAGCTGCTCAAATACCGTGGCTCTTTACCATGCTTCAGCAAAATAAAAATTGGACAGTATAGTGGCGAAGGAAACTCATGATGTAATTTGTATCCACAGTGAAAAAATGGATGAAAATTCAAACTAAAAAAACCCTCCATGTAGTCAACTACGGGATCATAAAAATGATGATCTATCTGATGACCCTCAAGGTATTGAATGACTGGATAATCATGGTTGAATTTCTCAGATCTGTTTTCTATTTCAAATTCATAATCCAAAACAGAAAATTTTCCACTCTTAATGACAGAAGGAAGCAATGTGTCTTTTCATTGTTGTTGAAAATAAATTCCAAAAGAATGATCTTGATATGGAAAAATTGATCCTATAATATTACAAGCTCTATCTGAATTTCCTTGGAATACTCTTCTAAGAAATGAATCTTTTCTTCTGAGCTACATTTGCATGACTTTAAATAAGAGGACAAAAATGCAAAAAATTTTGTATCCACTTCACCATCAGTATACCCATCATTCCATTCTCTAAAACCTTGAATGGAAACATGATCTACTATAGATTCTTCTTTCTCCATCCATGTTTCCAAGAAGATAACCCAAAATCTTGTTATGGATGTTATGGACTTCGCAAACAAACATTCAATCCAATTTTTGCACTTCCCTTGGAATGAATCATAAAATAATCTCATGTATACATCTTCACACTTGACTTTAAGAAGATCAGTAAAGGCACGAAAATTTGCAATACGTTTGAATTTTAGGCTCAAATAATCACCACTAAATTTTGGTCCATTTCTCAAAAATATTCATCTTTGGGTAGATGATTAGGAAAACAAAGAATAACTGTAAAATCTAAACTTGCATACCTTGAAACAATAGTAGCAGCATCTGAATTCTTCATTGGCCTAGTAAAATAACCATTGAACCATCTGAGTTATGAATCCTTCTGACAATTGAGTAGCCATGGAAGCTTCTAACTCTGGATTCTTGAAAATGGAGTCGTCGAAGCAAATACCTTGTAGCCAAAACTTATATCCAAATCTATGTTTGTCTTTATAGGAAAGACTGCAAACTAAAACAAGTTTCTAGCAAAATTTAATTACAAAATCTAAAAATAATAACATACTTTATCAAATACATGCATATAGAAAACTCCCTAATCCTATCTATATCTAAATATCATGTTGTTGTTGGATTCATGGTTGGAGATAAGGATCAACAAGTTGAATTTGGTGAGGTGGCATCCAAGTCAACAATTGTCCATGAGCTTTTTTCTCACGAACTCCTGAAAAATAGGGTCTATTGATCCCTTCTAAAATCCAAAACCGTGATATCTGTTAAAAAACTGAGAGAGGTTTTCTAAATGGGTTTGTTATGGACAAAAATCTCTTTCGGTTTTGAAATATTCATTCTCATTTGTTTGGGACATGATTTTGAAAACAATTACTAAAATAGGATTGCAAAATCCTCAAAAAACAACCTTTCAAATAGTTCAAACCACAACACCTTTTAGAAAACTGAGAGAGGTTTTTCTAAATAGGTCTATTGTGGACAAAAATTCTTTTGGTTTCGTAAAATTCATTCTCATTTGTCTGGAAGACGTGCCCAAAATTGTTGTATTGTACAGGAAAAACAAAGTTTTTAACTAGTCATTTTTACAAAAGAAATATTCATAACTCGTTGTCAGCTAATTTCTTCAAAAAATATTATCGAAACATTAAAGCATTGATAGCCCCACTATCAATGGTTTCCCTGTTTATTACAAATAAAATGTTGACACTGAAATTGTCATCATTTTCTGAAAACTTGTAATAACATAGTTAATGTGATAATAGGAACCAAGAGGAATACCTTTTCTTTGGCCAAGCTATATGGTTGAGTTGATATATTTAACCAGTCCTTTAGCCATGAGGAGAAATATGTAAGGGGAAATGGGGTCTCCCTACCTAATACCCCTTGAGGGGACAAAATTGGGAGAGTGAGACCCTTTAACTAGGATGGAGAAGAAAGTTTGGAAATGAAGGCAAGAAAAACCCAAAAGCAACGAGCATGTGAATAATAAATTTCCATCTCAATTTGTCAAATTCTTTTGACATATCAAGTTTGATGAGAATACATGCAGACTTATTAGAATTAAGCAAGTGAATGTTTTCATGGGATAGTATTATACACTCCATAATTTGTTATCCTTCCACATCACTAGTTCTCTTAGGGAAGATAAGTTAGGGGATAATGGGTTTTAGTAATTTTGTGATAACTTTGGAGATGATTTTATAGATAACATTACATAGGGAAATAGCCTTCAAATCTGAATGAGAATCAACATGAGATTTTTTAGGAATAAGAGATATAAAGGTAGCATCAAGGGCTGCTAAGATAGAGGAGGAATGTCAAAAGTATTCTACTACATGCTAAACACCCTACCCGATAATTTTCGAGTAAGATGGGTAGAAATCAATGGTATAGTCATTGGGACCCGGGGACTTGCATTTAGGCATTTTCATAATAGCTTCTTACACTTCCTGCATGGTGATTTCCTTCAAAAGGAGATCATTATGTTCCCTTATTACAAGTTTGGTAATATGCTTTATTATTTTCCTCATAGTAGGCCTTTTGTTTAGAACCATTTTTGTGAGTGTGGCTTGGAAATGATTCATAAGTTCCTAGTCTATTCTATCATGTATTTCCACTTTTTGGTGATTGGGTGATTTTATGCTTGATATTCTATTACTTTTCTTGTGGTTTATCATGGATTTGTGGAATAATTTAGTGTTTTTTCTCCCTTCTTAAGCCATTGTACTTGGGATTCTTTTCTCCAGAGAATTTCCTTTTGCTTCAATGTTTCCTCCAACTAGAGGAGAGTAACTGACTCTTGATCTTCCAATTCCTCAAATCTTCCATTTCATATTATTGCTTATTGGATGGTGGCCATCTCTTGTTCTAGCTTTAGTTTTTCTTTGTGGATGTCACCAAAATATTCAATATTTCTATTCTTGATTTTCATTTTGATATCTCTTAACTTCTACTAGAAGTGATACATAAGGTTTCCATGAAAATGATTAATATTTTCCACATTCGAGAGAAAATCAAGATGTCGTAACCAAAAAGCCTCAAACTTGAAGAGCCTATTCATGGGACTACCAGTCTAGCCCATAGAAAGTTCTATGTGAAAATGATCCTATGTACTATGAGGAATCAACGAGTCTTAAATCTATTTGATATGTGCCTCCTCACTTATTATTCCAGATGTATAAGCCATTGTGTGTGCTTGAATCTATAACTTTAGAATAAATTCCACAAAGAGGGGAATTTCTTCATTGTGTCTACGAATCCCACCTTTCTTTTCATTGAGATTTTTTATCATGTTAAAATCCTCGCTTAGAGTCCAGAAGTTTTCCCCTATAAGCTTTGAGGCTCTTTGGAGGTTTTGAGGGAATACTTTTTCTTCAATGGTAATAGTAGGGCCATAAACATTGGTTATTAAACTCGAATTCGCTGAACCAATGGGCCAAAATTTAGTAGTTAGGATTCTGGGTAGAGAAAAGGAATCCTAAAGAGTGATTAAGGAAGGTTTCATGTGATAACAATACCTCCTGATGCTCCTTGGGCATCCTAGGCTAGATAGTCACAGTTTCTCGAGACATTCTTTAAAATGTTATTCAAAGACTCAGAAAAAACATTTCATTTCCTGAATCATCGCGATGTCAGTGTTTTCTTGGTGGATTTTTTTTTTATGAGTCCTTGCTTGGATTTTCCATTAAGACCCCTAATGTTCCAAAAGATGACTTTCATTAATGATGTTGAGAGGAGGGTTGAAACATTGCATCCATTGGTGACACTCTACTAGTGGTCACCAAGTAATCCCTTAGGTCCTATAGATAGGAAAAATAAGAGTTGTGGTTATCGTTATTACCTAGTTCGTGAGCTTGAAGAATAACTAGATCTTGATTGCAGATGAATTCTTTGGTGGTCATTTGAACTTGCTCCTCGGGAATGTTTGTTGGGTATTTGTTTCTCAATTCTTCTACAATTGATTGCAGATCCATTTTTTGCAGGTCCATTGCCTCAACATTAGAAAAATATTGGGTGTTATCCTCCAGCTTTAGATCCTCCTCGTAATTATTTTCAGTCGGTTGTGCATGCACATCTTTTGTTAGTTGCAGTGGTTGGTGACTTGTTTTCCCAATCTCTTCCGTTTTGGACTTTTATCCTTCAGTAGTTGTCTTGTTTTCCTCCAGCTACTGGAGGATCATGTATGTGTTATGGCCTGCTGCATTTTTGCGGAAGTGTATCGACCTTTCTTTGAGGTATCTAAGATCATAAAAAATGTCCTATGGCATTTCCAATGCTTTCTAATATTTTAGTATCCCAAAACTCTTGAGGGAAAAATAAATGCGGATCTAGATTGGGGCCGTTGAAAAGTATTATTTATCAGGGTTGAATCTCTAAACCCATCACTCCATGAATAAGCCAATCAAATTCATGAAATATGGTCCTCCCTAAAATATGTGATCTCTATCCTCTATAGTGTTGAATATGGATGTGAAGAAACCCTTGGATCATAACTTGAGGTTGAGATCTGCTTTAAGTGTCCAATTCTTCAAAATTCAATAGAGTAAGGTTTTTTCAAGGCCAGAGAATTATAAACTTGTATATTACCGCATTCTCTCTCATATAATTTATGCCCCTATTTTTTCTGATGGGATCTCCAAGATGGGAGATTTGATTGTTTGAGGAAGGTTTGAACCATTAGATTTTGGATTGTTCGTTGTTGGAGTAGCAGAGTGTTAGGATATTTCGACACATAGGAAATAGTTAAGTATAACTTGGTCTAGTGTAGAGTAAGGTAAAGTGTGTTTCTTTGCTATGTACTTTTGTAACTTACAATCTGACGGTCACGATATGTTCTAGACATTAAGTGATCTGATGGTTCATTCTCTCATCGGTATTACCGACACTTGATCCGTGGCTTAACACCCGATTGGTCCATGATCTCTATTTAAAGAGCATGGAGGGTCCTTTGTAGGGTGACCATTCATGAGAGAAGATTATGTAAATTTTATTTCTTTTATTAATAAATTGCCTGAAGTTGTTGCGTTGGCTCAAGCCTTTTAACCACGTCAAGAATATTGGTGTATTGATCTGTCATCTATTTGTGAGGGGTGTCCTTTGGTGTTCTATCTAAGGAACTTACCCTGTAAATTCCTACATGTTATCAGACTTATTTGAGGGCCGCATCCGTTGGTGATCCAAATCTGAAGTCGATACAACTGCATCCAACTATCGTTTTCTAGATCTACTGCTTTTGACTGCTTTTGGGCCCAGAGGACTGCTTTATTGTGTTAGGAGCATCTGTTCCAGTGAGGAACCCCTTTCGTTTCGCGTGAAAAGGTTTATGGTAGCCCTAACTACATCATTTTTAAGATCTAGAGGTATAAAGTCTTTATTTGAAGTTCTAGTTATTCATCTCTCTATTTATTTCGGTTTATTTAACTCTCTGTTTTTTATTACCCGATCTATACCTTTCATTTCTGTGTATTCTCTTTGCCCAACGACTCTATGTGATTTGGGCAAATCCCAAATAGAAAGGAAGGATTTTTCTCATGCATATTCTCTTTTCCATCGCACCTTAGTGTGATCTCGGAAAATCAGAAATATTGAGGAAAATATTTAGTTTCCGATGAAAGCTAACTTCAAGCCATAAGGTTTGGTTTTTTTTGCATGTTAGTGTTGGGTTGTTTGGTTTTTTGTTTGTAGGCAAAAAGAGTTTTTTCAAGTAAGCGCTCACCCCAAAGTTTTAGTGTCTGAAAAAAAAAAAAAAATCGTTTCTCTTTTCCAAAAATTACTAACATTTTAAACTAGCTCACTTGATCCAAAGCTACTTTATGAGAATAGAGGTTTTGGGTTCAAGTATTTCTTTTTGTTGAGTTACTTTTTCAAAAAGCACATCTAACTTATGTTTTAAAGTTACTTTATGTAAAAGTGTTTTCACCCATTATAAAAAGTAAGTCACTTGTAATTCTAAAGTCTCTTTATCTTTTATTTAAGTTACAATTTAGTGAGTAGCTCATAAAGTACCATTGTAAAAGTGACTTTCACTTATTTATAAAAGTGGGTCACGTAAAATCTTTTTAAAAGTGAGCTAATTAGATTAAGTTTAGAAAGTGGGGGGGTGGGAGAGATTTTTTTTAAATATAACATTATCATTCACTTCCACACATTCACGCACTTCGTCAACATCTTCAAAAACTTTTTTTCAAAAATCCATAACTTCTTCATCCGGAAGCCATTTTTTTTAATCGACCTAGTTTTTTGAAATATTTCCATTGGAACACTTATTTTCAGCGTCTACAGCTTCAGTTTCTGTTAAAATGGAAAGTCCATGCCAAGTTATTCTTGACCGCACCAACTATTTCCAATGGTGGTCCTACGTTATGGATTTACTTAGAAGTAAAGGTCTTTACAGAATAGCCTCGGCCAAGAAACTAAACCTAAAGATGAAGATAAGACATCCAAATGCGAAAATAGGCAAGATCAAGCACGTGGGTTAACAGGGATGTCTATTTCTCCAGACCTTATATTCCATATCCCAGAACTTGATACGCCTAATGAAGCAATGAAACAACTCACTAAAGTTTTTGGAATTAAAAATGAAATTAGAGCCCATCAACTCGAAAATGAGTTGCTTACGTTGGACCCCATTAATTTTTCTTCCAATGAAGATTTTTTGTCCAAGTTCAAGACCCTTAGACTTCTCCTGGAAGGTGTTAAGGTTAAGAAAGGAGATGGTAACCTTATATATTTCATTCTTACTAAGTTGGGACCAGCCTACTCTGTGTTTGTTTACACCTTCCATTCTACTAGAGAAGCCTTCATTTCCCAAGGACAAAACTACAAGTCCCCCTCTTTTGATGCCTTTTGTGATTCTTTAATAAGAGAACATGAAAAACTCTTACATCTTGGTCCTCTTAATCTTTGAAACTCTTTTAAGAAAGCCTTAGCTGCCCAGCAATAACCAAATTCAAAGAACCCTAAGAAGCAGTATCCTAAAAAGAATGGTCCTAAACCAAACAAGGGTCCTAAGTAATTTCAGTCTCAAAATGAAAAATCAATTCAACAAAATAATAAAACAAATAAAAACAAAGGGAAGAAGACTGATAGAAATTGCAACTTTTGTAATCGAGATGGCCACTTAGAATCCAAATTCTTTAAGAAGATGGAAGCCTTGGAAGAAGCAATGAAGAAGCATAACATCCATTTGGAGAATTCTTCAACTTCAACTTCATCTTTAGGAATAGAACTTTATGCATGTGGTTGTCAAGCATCTCAGTCTAGTTATGCACTAAATGTATCTTCTTCTTCTCATTCTCATGAGTGGCTCATTGATTATGGAGCTTATTATCACATGGCCAAAAACAAAGCCATGTTTTCTTCTTTAAATGATTGTAACACCAAAAATATATATGTTGGTGATGATAGATCTCTTAGTGTTGTAGGGACTGGAACTATTCATCTAGACAATGGTCAATTTAATGATGTATTATGTGTTCCAACCTTATCTTGCAACCTTCTATCTATATATCAGATAACTCATTCAGGTGAAGGTAAAATCGTTGAATTTTCACCTCACGGTGTTGTAATTAAGGACCTAAGAGATCCTAGACAGATTTTAGCTACTGGCATTGCTGATGATTCTACAAGGTTGTATAAGTTTAACAACTTTGGGTCATCAACTCTTCCCTCGATATTTGTTGCTCATAATGATGAAGTGAGCAAACTTTGGCATGAGCGATTTGGTCACTTAAACTATCACTCCCTTCAAAATATATGTAAAGAAAATATGGTGACAGGTCTTCCTATGGTATCTTGCAGAGATGTTGTTTGTTCCGTATGTGTACTCAGAAAACATCATCGTGATAGTTTTGAAAAATGTGCCACTTGGCATGCCTCAGCCCCTTTACAGCTTGTGCATAGTGATTTATGTGGTCCACTTCCAGTTGTTTCATTCTCTGGCTACAAGTATTTCTTAACTTTCATTGATGATTTCTCTAGACGTACTTGGGTATACCTCTTAAAACTCAAGAGTGAAGTATTTAACATGTTCTTGGCCTTTAAGGCCTTTGTTGATAAATAATCTGGACATTAAATTCTTAAGCTAAGATCTGATAATGGCAGAGAATATGTTAACAACAAATTCATCAACTTTTGCACTGAGCATGGAATTCAAATGCAACATACTGTTCCATATACTCCACAACAAAATGGTGTAGCTGAAAGGAAGAATCGCACCTTAAAGGAAATGGCTAATTGTATGCTTCAATCTAAAAGACTTAGTCTTAGTTTTTGGGTAGAAGCAATTAACTGTGCAAATTACATAGTAAATCGCACTCCTACTAAGGTTTTAAAGAATATCACTCCAGAAGAAGCATGGAGCTCGCTTAAACCAGTTGTAAGTCACTTTCGTGTTTTTGGAAGTGAAGCATGGGCCCATATTCCAAATGAGAAACATAAAGCCTTAGAACCTAAGAGTGAAAAATGTATTTTTTGGATATTCTAAAGATGTCAAAGGATATAGACTTATTCCACTTAAGTCCAAAAATGTTATCATTAGAAGAGATGTAAATTTTGTTGAAAATATATTGGCCTACGAGCCTAGTTCGACGGATGTGCCACCTCTCTCTATCCCTTCTACTTCTGAAAATATTTCTTCTTCAGATGATGACAGCAAGGATGAAAATCCTCCCCCACCTTCTCAGGATCCTCCTTCAGCTCCTCAACTTCCAAAATGGGTTTGTGCTACTCGGGATGTAGCAATTGCTCTTGCAGGTGATCCTACAGATCAGCGATGTACACGTTCTCAGTTCAATAGAGCCTCTTCTTTACTAGCTCAAGCTTCAGCGAATTATGATCCTGACGCCTTTGCAGAAGCTTTAGGCCATCCAGATTGGGACATAGCTACGAATGAAGAATATCGTTCATTATTGACAAATGATACATGGGATCTTGTTCCTCTTCCAAAGGGATGAAAACTTGTTAGATGCAAATGGGTTTACAGAACCAAGTATGGACCAGATGGAAAAGTTGATAAACGTAAAGCCCGTCTTGTTGCTAAGGGTTTTTTACAAGTTGAAGGCATTGACTATACTGAAACCTTCTCCCCTGTTGCCAAAATGAACTCTATCCACCTTGTTCTTTCCCTTGCTACCTCTTTCAAATGGGAAGTCCATCAGATGGATGTTAAATCTACCTTTTTTCATGGGGACTTGCATGAAGAAATATATATGGAACAACCTCCTGGCTTTATACAAAAAGACTCCAGCCTTGTATGTCGGCTTAAGAAATCCCTTTATGGTCTCACACAAGCCCCTAGGGCTTGGTATGCCAAAATGGATAGCTTTATTTTAGATACTATCTTTTCTAGGGGTCATTCTGATAATATTGTCTACACCAAGAAAGTGGGTAAGTCCCTTATCATTCTTATTCTTTATGTTGATGATCTTATCCTTACTAGTATTCATCCCAAACTTATAAACCATGTGAAGTCTAGCCTTAAAAAGTAGTTTGAAATGACAGACTTAGGACACTTGCATTATTTTCTTGGTCTTCAAGTCTTGCAATCCAAAGAAGGTATTTCCGTTTCCCAATCCAAGTATGCATGTGATATTCTATGCCACTTTCACATGGAACACTGTAAGCCAACCCCTTCTCCCTTTCAGTCTGGAGTCAAACTTTCAGTCACTTGTACTTCCCATGAAACTGATGCTACCTTATACCGTCAACTTGTAGCAAAACTTTTGTATCTGACCCATACCTGTCCTGACCTTTCCTTTATTGTTGGCCTTATTGCTTGGTTTATGCAAAACCCACATGAAATTCATTCGAAATCAGTTAAAAGAATACTTTGTTATGTTCGAGGTACAATTCAATTTGGGATTCATTACAGTGCAGAAGCATCTCCTCTATTGGTTCGTTTCACTGATTCTGATTGGGCTGGTGACCCTGATGATCGAAAGTCTACTGCAGGTTATGTGTTCACTCTTGGTTGTAGACCTATTACATGGGCTTGTAAGAAATAAAGTGTCATTTCTCTTTCTTCAGTAGAAGCAGAGTATCGTGGCGTTGTAGAAGCTAGTAAGGAAGCCCTGTGGCTTTGTCAGATCGTGTCAGAGTTTGGCTTTTAGAAGCAGCATCCAACTACACTTTGGTGTGATAATAAAAGTGCCATTCAACTATGCAAAGATTTAGTCCAACATCAGCGCAGCAAACACATTGAACTACACATGCACTTCATCAGAAATCTCATTCATGACCATGTTCTTGAAGTGCAATATTGTTCAATCGATGATCAAGTTGCGGACATCTTTACAAAGGCTCTAACAGAGGCGAAGTTTACTAAACTTCGATTTATGGTTGGAGTTCAGGAAGTTTTCACTAAGGGGGGATAGGCTCTAATGCCTCCTTCCTTCTCCTATTGTGTCATTTTTGTACATCCTTCAAACCTATCCCAAGTTGTTCTTAAGGGGGGATGTTAGTATATTCTGATACATAGGAAATAGTTAAGTATAAATTGGTCTAGTGTAGAGTTAGGTAAAGTGTGTTTCTTTACTATGTACTTTTGTAACTTACAATTTGACGGTCACGATATGTTCTAGACATTAAGTCATCCGATGGTTCATTCTCTCCTCGGTATTACCAACACCTGATTCGTGGCTTAACACCTGATTGGTCCATGATCTCTATTTAAAGAGCATGGAGGGTCATTTGTAGGGTGACCGTTTATGAGATAAGCTTATGTAAATTTTCTTTCTTTTATTAATAAATTGCCTGAAGTGGCCGTGTTGGCTCAAGTCGTGGATTGTTTCCCTCTTTGAGGGTTTTAACCACGTCAAGAATACTGGTGTATTGATCTGTGATTTGTTTGTGAGTGGTGACCTTTGGTGTTCTATCTGAGGAACTTACCCTGTAAATTCCTACTAAGAGGTAGCGAGTAGCCTCATCGTTGGTTGTATTAGATGAGTTTTCCTTCAGATGTGGTCTGTGAGCTGAAGAATTGTTTAATTTGCATGAAATAGCCTAATTAACTTTGAAAACAACTAAATCTTTGTATAAGAAGCCTCTCGTACCCTCCCTATAAAAATACCATTGGAGGCAAAAATGTTGATAGCTAAGACTAAAACCCTAGACACAAAGACAACATAACTTTCCATCTCATATCTAAAACTATTTTCATATAAATCTATTATTCTTTATATAAATTATAATATAATATAATATAATGTACACTTAAAATATATATCTAAATTTAATACATATTTCAATCATTTTGCAAATATTGAAAGAAAGGATTATATGCTCACTAAAAATATATAAACCTCAACTACCAGTCATGGAATGCAGGTGGTGGTTCTGGAGATGTACACCTTCCACAATTACGAAATCAAGGTGATAAGTACCTTCATCATGGGAATTGTGAGAGGAATTAAGGAAATTTCAGTCTAAAAGTGCCCCTGAGATTTTCATGTAATTTCCATCTCATAATATGTAAACCAATCAAAATCCTTTAAATTTAAAAAGAGGTACATGTAAATATTTTGGAGGGAAAAGAAAAAAACCCACTTTTTAATAGTATTTTTGGCTTATTTCCTTATAAGTTTACTCAAATTTCAAGTGTAGACACTCGTTGGATGTGGAATTAAATTTTGCATCCAACAAGTATCCATTATGCATAATTTTGAGAAGAGGGACATTGATTAAAATTGCATATGCATTAAAAAAACATGTTTAACATGATTTTTTAATGTATCGGCAATTTTTATTAACGTGGGTCTTCTCAAAAGTATGCATAATGGATACTCGTTGGATGCGGAATTAAATTCATCATCCAACAAGTGCATACACTTGACATTTGAGTGAAAAAAATACAAGGATATAATTAAAAAAAAAATACAACTAAAAATATAGTTTTCTTATTTTCCCTCCAAAATTCTTAACTCTTATTTTATTATTTTAACTATTATTTTTCCTTAGGAGGCCACTTTTAGGCTGAATTTTCCTCTAATGAGTGATAAAACCTATATTTTCTCACATTTTCTTTGAAAAAAATCATGTCCCCATAATAAAGGGGTAAATGAGGTCTCATGGGGTGTTGGGAACAAGGTGATTTTTTGATTCATTGATCCATCATTATACCCCCCACACATGTGGTTGATGGGGACAGAACAAAATCACGATTGGATGCAGGAAATTGATTGTAGAGAGGCAACGATTCATGTAGTCTTAGGGGCATGTATGTGAATAGTTGTAGGGAAGAAGGAATGATTCATTATTGATCATTATTGGACTAAGACAAACAACATAGTACAATACAATGATCACCTAAACGACATAATTAATTTTGGTTCTAAGGTGAATAGTGGAGGCCATTTCACATTCACATGAATGGTGTGTGACCATTAAGAACTCATGCAAAGAATATTGAAGAGAGATGCATGGGGCTAGACACAATAGAGAAGGAAAATCATATGGAAGAAAAGTAGGTTATAAGAGAGAAAGAAATATAGGGAGAGGTAAATTCATTCTCTCATGGTTGATGATAACATCCATGAAAGTAGTTTTAGAGGTATTGATTCATACTAGGAGGTTGATCAAGGAATGATAGAGATCATTTTGAGTTCATGTCATGAGAACTACATAAATATGTATAGATTATGAAAATAGATAAGGAAGAGATTCAAATGGTTAGAAGCTAATTCCTTGGAAAATAAGTGAATTCTAGAGAGGGAGAACATAGAGAGATTAAAAAATTAAGTTGGAAAGGGATCTAGGAAAGATATCAAGCTATGTGATGGAGAAGCCATGGATAGAATCTAAGCAGGAAAGCATAGTGTGGGTTGAATGACCAAGCAAGGAAGCTTTTAAAACTTGAAAAGGTCAAGAACTAAGTAAAAGTTGTTGGAGTTAATGGATAGTATCTAGACCCTCTATGCACACATAGAGGGAGAGCTAAGAGACTTTTGAGGGAATATTGAGTAGATAAGGAAGGTATTCTCCTTTTTCTATGTAAGGAAAGCAATGTTTCACCAAAATAGTTGTGTTGTTCCAAGAAAAGAAAAAAATTAGAGGTGAGACAATGGGATGGGTAATTTTTTGTCCTAAGATAGAATGATTTCCATAAAAAAGTTCTAATTTTCCTTAGTGGTATCATAGCCTCAATTGGGGTGGCCTAGTATAAAAATAATAAGTGCAATAGAGTGTATGGTTGGGTGGAACATTTGTCTACCTAAGTTAATATTGGCCTTCAACTTTCAAATAGATAATTTTTTCCTTTAGTTTGTTTATTCAATTGATTAATACAATGCACTTTGCTGGAGTATTTTAGTATTTGAATGTTGAATATTGCTATAGGTTTACTATTTCTTCATAATGGGAAATCAATGTTATAAGTGCCAATGTAATTCTTCTAAATGGAATTTTATATGATGGTACAATATTTTTACTAAGTATCATTATCTGTATTTATTTTCTGATGTGAGTGTGCTAGTAAACATCCATAACATTATAGCTTTTGATGAACATGCTATGTGAATCGATATTATGGTTATAGGATACCATTAGGGAACAACGAACTGTGGATGGAACATATGCTTTCTTTGCTAATGTTATGCATGAAACTAAAGGTATATATTCTGCCTAGTCTACTTAATCATACTCATTTACCTTGTAATATTTTTTTATTAAAATAAGAACTCACTTGTAATGCACCAAACTAGAGGTAAAACAAATATAGACCATTTTCAATTAAAAAAAAAAAATATTAAAATTAATAACAAAAATTTAGATATAAAATATAATTGTGTAAGGGAAAATTCCAAAAGACATAGTTCCTCTATACCCCAGGGTTTTGAAAACCAGGTTATCCACGAAGATTTTGCTTTCTCCAAGTGCTTCTTGAGCATTTTAGATAAAAATTTGTATGCACAATGCCTCAAATTCTTATTGAGAGGGATCACGGTGATTTTTTTGTTTGCATGTATGTTTTCATCCGTGGGATATGAGGATCAACTCTTTAATTAGGAACTTAACTACATTACTTGGAACTAACAACAAATTTGTGGACACATGATCAAATCAGTGTACACATACATGTTTGTATTGGTTTAGATTGGATTTCAATCTTGGAGAAAGAGTATATAGGTTTTTTTTCGGGGGAGCAAGACAATCTTTTAGCTCCAAGGAAAACCTCTTTTACAGTGAAAATTTTGACTAAAAAAATCGCAGACAACAGATCTAGAAACCTAACATTTTTTAATGTAAAAAATGAGTTCAATGTCTTCAAAAATTACTTGAGAACTTGGATTGTGTAAATTACATAGATTAAACTAGAAATTCTAATAGATCTTTGCTTGATTTCAAACAAAATTGACCAAAAAATATCCTTAAAAAAGGGCCACAATCAGACTACTTAAAATGTTTTAGCCAAAAAAAATATTTTTTTTCAATTGCTTTATATAATGAATATATAGTTTTTTTTTAATCATATATAATATATACACATTTAAATATTTTTCTTGAAATATTTTATCTATGGAATATATTTTCCACATTAAAATGAGTTTACTGTTATTAATATGTTTTTGAATACATTTCAATATTAATTAGCCCTCCATATTAAAATATTTTATTTATTAGTCACACTGAATATTTTATTATTAATTATATATTTATAAATGTTGCATTTTAATTTAATAATTAAATAAAATACACATTTCACTTTTGCAGGTAGAAGAAGAAGATGGCAAAGAATGTAGAAGAAATGGATGCAGATGATGGTAATGAGGAAGATCCTCTCAGATTCCCCATTCAAGATATTGATGGTAGTGTGCACATGAAGAACATCCCTCCATCTTTTCTTCCAAAATTTCATGGTCTAAGGTCAGAGAATCTAGAAACCTTTCTCTTTGAATTTGAAATTGTTTGTAGATCTTATGGTTACTTATTAAAATCTCAAACATTGAGATTGTTTCCGGAAAAATTGAAGGATATAGCTCTTAAATGGTTGACGAGTTTAGAAACTAATTCAATACGATCATGGAATGATATGCAAAAGATATTTCTAGAAAAATATAAATATCATGATCTTAAAGAAGAAATCTTTAGAATGAATCAAAGAGAAGATGAGAGTCTAGAGGATCTAATACAGAGGTTTATGTATAATGTTAAGAGGGAAAAACTACATCATTTAGGATCCGGCACACTAAAAACCCTCTTACTTAGAACAATTAGGGATGAGTAGATTGATCTCCTTGATCTCATGAGTGGAGGTGATGTATACCAACTATCATTTGAAGAAATTTGTGAAACATGCAAACACATATCAAGAGGAAGGGAAAGAATAAGTAAATCAACGTCAAGATCAGTAAGTCAAGCTAAACTTGGAAATTTTCTTGATAACTTTAAAAAAAAAAAATCTTAGCAATCTATGTGAACAAGTAGAAATGTTAAGAATTCAAAATGAGAAAAAAGAAGATGTTGATATTTGTGTCATCCATGCAAAATCACATGATGTTAAATATTTCGCCTTATTACCAAGGTCGAAGGAAGTTTACCAAGAGGACAATGGAGCAAGTCAATTTCCAATGCAGCTATGTTTTGTATCTCCAAGAGGACCATGGCATCCTATTCAACCTAGTATGATGCAAGAACCTAATTCACAATTTCAAGCTTATGCACATTGATCTCAAAGTAATTGGAACACAACATTTCCTTGGCAACATTGGCCATCTCAACCCCAAAACCAATCTTGGCAACAAGGTTGGCAAAGAACTTATGAGAGTCATCCACAATCTCCTCAATATCCTCCATACCCAACTCCATATTATCCCTACCATTCGCCTCCACCACAACCACAACCCCAACCACATCCATCTCAAATATCCACTCCCACTCAACTACGTGTACCACCATTTCCAAACCCACACAATGAAGTAGCTCAACCCACTCACAATGTTGAGGTACAACACTTCCAAATATCTCCTATCGATCTCAATGTTATTCATCTCAACTCAAGAATAATATTCAAAAAAGAGATTCTCTTGATGCCATTGAAGGGCAACATGCAGAAAAAGAATATTCAAAAGAGAAGATCAAAGAATCATGGGCTGCACTTGATGAATAGAAGACAACAAAATTAGAGATTGAGACATCTCCCTCATGGTTACCATCAAATCCTCCATGTGTTCAAGAGAACAGTTAGAAAAAAGAGGAAGATTTGAAGTTCATGGAAGAAGAAGGCATCCAAGATGATCCAAATCAGCAATTGGACCCGGGGCATCACAACTACATTGAAATATGGTTCCAGGCAGTCATTAAGTTGTAACAACACTCTCTTCTTCAATTGTGCTTGATCCTTTCAAAGTCAAATCATTTGGTCTCTAAATCCAAGTACATGTCAAATCATATATTGCAAGCCTACACATTAGTTTATCTTTCATCTTGATGTGCACATGGTTCCATTGGAAGTATTCCTATACTTGAAAGTAATTTTGTTTTTCAAGTAGTGTAGGGTAGAAAAAAAATGAAAAATAAGAGGAAAAAATTAAAATCTCAGGTGAAAACCTCTTTTGAGGTGCCTAAGATTGGATCATTGATTGAAAACCTCCATGAGGCAGTCAATGGGTTGGGAAAAAGAGAGAAAAGAACACAGCATCAAACAAAGTGTTCTTGATGAAGAAGATTTACAATCTCAAGATGAAGGAGGGTGCTTTAGTTGCTGAGCATTTGAATGAATTTAATATTATTACTAGTCAACTTGCCTCTATTAAAATCATTCTAGATGATGAAATTAGAACCATTTTGTTAATGTGTTTTATGCCATACTTCTGGAAAAATATAATTGTAGCTATGAGTACTTCAGCACCTGCAGGGACCCTGAAGTTTGATGATGTTGACAATTGTTTAATGAATGAGGAAATGCGACGCAAGTCAATTGCAGAAAACCAAGGAGGAGAAGCTCTAGCTCTAGCTGATTGTGGTAGGGGAATTGATCGAGGCCGACAAGGGCGATCAAGATCGAGAGTCCGATCGAAATCAAGGAGGGGTAGGATCATCTGCTTCCATTGTGGCAAGCCCGAGAACATGAAGAAGGAATGTTGAGTCTGGAAGAAAGGAAAAAATGATCAAAGACTAGCCAATACAAATCACAAGTGATCCAACACAAATGAAGGTGAGACTACTTATGTAGCCACAAATGGTGATGTGTTGTTTAAAGTTTCAATAGAGGATTCATGTTTATATACATCTAGTAGTAGCTTTGATTGGATCCTTGAGTCTGGGGCATCTCACCATGTAAACCCATGCAAAGATAATTTTGTTGCATATAATCTTGGTGATTATGGTAGAGTGCATTTGGGGAATAATCATTTTTGCATTATTGTTGGAGTGGGAGATGTCCAGATCAAGATGAAGGATGGATAAGATATATTGTTGAAACAGGTCAAGCATGTACCAGAAATGTGCATGAGTTTGATCTCTATGGGACGGTTGGATGATGAAGGCTATTCCACAAGCTTTGGAAAAGGAGGCTTGAAAATTAACAAAGGATCATTGGTCATGGCTAGAGGACCCAAGAAATGAACATTATATACATTGAAGGCAATGATAAGAAAATCAGAGTTGGTTTTTGTCACAAAAGAAGGAAATTCAACATATCTGTGGCATAAGTGCTTGGGTCACATGAGCAAGAAGGGCTTAAAAATCCTTGTTGGTAAAAATTTATTTTCAGGTTTGAAATCCTATAATCTTGATCTTTGTGAGCATTGTATATATGGTAGACAAAGAAGGGTTTCATTCCTTAGAGGTTGCCATGAAAAAAAGAAAAATGTGTTAGAATTGATACACTCATATGTGTTTGGTCCTGTTAACATCAAGTCATTAGGAGGATAATCATATTTTGTAACAATTATAGATGATGCATCCAGGAAGGTTTGGGCCTACCCTATGAAAACGAAAAGTGAAGTATTTGAAATATTTCAAAAATCCTATGTTGTTGTTGAAAGAGAAACTAACAAGTTTCTCAAGTGCGTGAGAATAGGTAATGGTGGAGAATATTTCTCAAATGCATTCAAGTAGTATTGTAACAGGTTTCGCATAAAGCATGAGAAGATTGTGCCTAGTACTCCTCAACAGAATGGTGTCGCAAAAAGGATGAATCGCACCATTATGGAAAAGGTGAGAAGTATGTTGTCCAATTATGGTTTGGAGAAGCATTTTTGGGCAGAAGTTGTAAGGATAGCTTGTTATCTTATAAATCGATCTCCAAGTACAGACTTGGATGGAAACATCCCTAAAGAAGTTTGGACTCGTAAGAAGTTGAATTATTCTCATTTGAACATCTTTGGATGTGAAGCATTTGTACATTGATTTGGATCTTGGGGGAGGCCCCCAAGATCTAAAATATTGAAATGGATCTTGTGGGGGAGGCCCCCAAGATCTGAAGAATTGCAATTCTAGAAAGAAAATGACAAAACACCTAGTAAATAAAACCTCAAAGAAACTTTTTATTAAAACCGATAATATCTATAAAGGCTACATTGTGGCAGTCCATCTGTCCTTTTACAAAATGCAACTTGTTACTTATAGTATTTTTCAATTACAATACCACGGGTCAATTCCATGGGTGGATGTCACAATACCAGGTCAATTCCATGGGTGAATGAATACCATGGGTGGATGTCACAATACCATGGGAAAATACCATGGGTGAATGAATACCATGGGTGGAGGTCACTTACAATACCATGGGTGGATAAATCCCATGAGTGGATGCTACTTACAATACCATGGGTAAATTCCATGGGTGGATGAATAACATGGGTGGATGCATACCATGGGTTGATGCCATTTTCCATTCGGATAATTCCTCCCTCCTTAAGAAGCAATGGTCCCCCTTGCGTGAAGTTCCCTCCTGCGAAGCCTTTGTTGAATATGAAGAGCCACTGAAGAGAAGGGTTTTATGTGGTTAACTCATAACCATGATGAATGAAGATCCAAGGATAGAGATACCCTGTAATGCTTGTGACCAATTGTGATACTGACAGTGTGCGGCCTAGCAAATAGACTTCGATGAAGTGTGGGTTTGTGGATGACCCATAACCATGACAAACAAAGATTCGAGAATAGAGATACCCTGTAATGCTTGTGACCAACTGTGATACTAACAATGTGCGGCCTAGCAAATGGACTTCGATGACAAGGATTTAGTGCAGTTGACCCATAACCATGATGTTGGTTGTTGATGAAATAGCAGGTGCTTACATAGCCTGGAGTGGGAGGGCACATCTCCAAATAACCCAAGAAAAATGTTGTTATGCTGAAACTAATGAATGTGAAGCAAGTGCCAACTAAAGTGGGGTGGGAGGGCACGTCTCCAATAGGAACCAGCTCCGAATGTAGCTCTAGAATTAAAATGGACATAACTCGGTCAATATAACTTAGAATATTTATTATAACCTATTTTTGGAAGCAAAAGGACCATTTTGCATCTTCCCATGTGTTGGAAATCGTTACCTAGACACCCTAGAATCTCTGATCCGCGCTGCAATTTCTTTTCGTCGTCACAAACGTTTTGAAAAAATAGTTGATTTTAAATGAGCGATATCTCCCACATCCGAACTCCGATTAGACCCATTTGTTTTTTGAAATTGGGTGATTTTTCAAGAGAATCTCAAATCCACAATCCTTTTTCTGAATTTCTGTGCAAAAACTTCAAAAATGATAGGAGATTCGTCGTCCACCAGTTCTTGTCAAAAAACAATTCTACAACATAGCTGATTTTAAATCAGCGATATCTACCTCATCTAGACTCCAATTTGGCCATTTTTTTTTTTGAATTTTGGTATTTTTTCACAAGGAATCCAGATTTGTTATTTTTTTTTGTAAATATTGTACCAAATGTTTCAGATCTGATCTGCAAACTCGCTGCCCAAAAAAAAATCCTGTAAAAAAATGAAAAAAGAAAAATTCTTCCTACTTGGCCCAAGAAAGTGCTTTGTGGAGGTCGTAGCATGTGCCTGAAGTTTATTGAATATTGCTGAAAAATTTGAAACCGAAATACACATGAAATCCTCATTCCCATGGAATCATAAGCTGCTCTAATACCACTGATCCAGATCTTGGGGGGAGGCCCCCAAGATCTAAAAAATTGAAATGGATCTTGGGGGGAGAAACCCCCAAGATCTGAAAACGTGAATTTCCAGAAGAAAAAGAGGAGAATGCCCAATAAACAAAACCACAAAGAATTTTTTTTAATTAAAATGGAGAATAACTATAAGAGCTACATTGTGGCAGACAAACTGTCCTTTTACAAAATGTGACTGGTTACTTATAGCATTTTTCAGTTACAATACCATGAGTCAATTCCATGGGTGAATGAATACCATGGGTGGATGTCACAATACCACGGCTCAATTCGATGGGTGAATGAATACCATGGGTGGATGTCACAATACCATGAGAAAATACCATAGGTGAATGAATACCATGGGTGGATGTCACTTACAATACCATGGGTGGATAAATCTGATAATAACTATAAAGGCTACACTGTGGCGAACCATTTGTCCTTTTACAAAATGCGACTAGTTACTTATAATATTTTTCAGTTACAATACCACGGGTCAATTCCATGGGTTAATGAATACCATGGGTGGATGTCACAATACCATGGGTCAATTCCATGGGTGAATGAATACCATGGGTGGATGTCACAATACCATGGGTCAATTCCATGGGTGAATGAATACCATGGGTGGATGTCACTTACAATACCATGGGTGGATAAATCCCATGAGTGGATGCCACTTACAATACCATGGGTAGATTCCATGTGTGGATGAATACCATGGGTTGATGACATTTTCCATTCGGATCATACATATTCTAAAAGAAAATAGAACTAAGCTAGATGATAAATCTATGAAATGCATTTTTCTAGGATATGCGGATGAAGAATTTGGTTATCGTTTATGGGATCTAGTCAAACATAAAATTATTAGAAGCAAGGATGTTATATTTAATGAGTCAAAAATGTTTAAGAGGACTCCAGCTGAATTGGAAGTCAAGAAAGTTATTGATAGGTTTGAAGAGAAATGGGAATACATCCCACCAATGCAAGAAAATGAACAACAAACCCTGGATCGGGAAGGGCAGCAAGTGGAAAATGATGAACATTGGTAAGAAGGAATCTTGCAGGAACCTTTACAGGAGATTCAACCTGATAATGCACCACCATAGTTGGTTCACATATCTTCTAGGCCTCATAAGAATTCATAAAGGTATCCTCCTTCAAACTATATACTATTGATTGATGAAGGTGAGCCTAATTGTTTTCAAGAGGCTTGTAAAGTTGAGCACAATAAAGAATGGAAGAAAGAGATGGAGGATGAAATGAACTCTTTGTTGGAAAATAAAACTTGGGAGTTGGTGAAGCTCCCAAAAGGTAGAAAGGCTCTACAAAACAAATGGGTTTACAGGATTAAGCACAAAGGTGATGAAAAGAAGGAGAGGTATAAAGCAATGTTGGTGGTGAAAGGATTTGCCCAAAAGGAAGGTATTGAATTCACTGAAATTTTCTCACATGTTGTTAATATGTCATCCATTAGAGTCCTTATTGCTCTTGTTGTTGCTTTAGACTTAGAATGTGAACAATTAAATGTAATAACTATTTTCCTTCATGGAGAATTGGAGGAAGAAAATTATATGGAGCAGCCACAAGGCTTCATTGCAAAAGGCAAAGAAGACCTTGCTTGCAGGTTGAAGAAGCCTCTATGGGTTGAAACAAGCACCTCAACAATGGTACAAGAAATTTGATTCATTCATGTTGGAACATGGTTTTCACAGGTTGGAAGCTAACCATTGTGTCTATATTAAGAGGTATGATAAAGGAAAGTATATCATATTATTTTTATATGTGGATGACATGTTGATTATTGGGCATGATAAAAATATGATCAATAGGTTGAAGAAAAATTTGGGTAGCAAATGTGCAATGAAGGATTTGGGTCCAGCACAACAAATATTGGACGCGAGGATCATGCGTGACAAGAAAAACAAAAGGTTGTGGTTGTCACAAGAAAAATATATCAAGAATGTGCATGAAAGGTTTAATATGAAGGATTCCAAGCCATTTTGTACACCCCATGCAACTCACTTCAAGCTGAGTACTAAGTTATGTCCTAGTGATGACAAGGAGAAGGAAGAGATGAGCAAGATTCCTTATGCTTCAGTAGTTGGCAGCTTGATGTATGCCATGGTATGTACACGACCATACATTGCATATTCGGTGGAAGTAGTGAGTAGGTTCCTTGCCGATCGAGGAAAACAACATTGACAAGAAGTAGAATGAATTTTGAGGTAACTCAAGGGTAATAGTCATTATTGTTTATGTTTTTGTCATAATGAGACTGTGCTTGAAGGATTCACAGATGCAGATATGGCCGGAGATATTGACACCAGAAAGTCAATTACAGGTTATTTGTGCACATTTGCAGGTGCAGCATTATCTTGGGTGTCAAGGCTACAAAGAATAGTAGCTCTCTCTACAACAAAGGAAAAGTATATAGCTGACACAGAAGCTTGTAAAGATATGTTTTAGATGAAACGATTCCTAGGAGAGATAGGTATAAAGCAGGACAAGTATGTTATATATTGTGATAGTCAAAGTGCCATTCACTTGGCAAAAAACCCAGCATTTCATTAAAAAATGAAGCACATTGACTTAAGGTACAATTGGATCCGGCATGTGTTGGAGGAAGGATGATTATCATTAGAAAATATCCATACAGATAAGAACTCTGCTGATATGCTCACAAAGATTCTACCAAGAAATAAGCATGACATATGTACAGGCATGGTAGGACTTGTTGTGACTTGATCTAGGATTTTGCATTCAGCATCAAGTGGGAGAATGTTAAACATGAAGTATAATTAAAAGAAATAATCAAATCGACCGCACCGTCCTCAGTCGTCCGTCGCCCATGTCACTGACGCCAACCTACTACACGTCCCAATGACCCCACTGTGCATTCATGTATTCCACATGACAGAATTGGAGAATTATAGAGCTTCTTCCATCTATAAATGTTTGATCTCTCTTCTACCTAAGTAATCCAAGCCAAGGAAAGGTCCTCCAATAATGAAAAGCTTGTGTTTTCTGTGTTTTTTATTTTCCATTCTTGTTTTTGATCTGATGCGTGTCTCTGAATTTGTGAAGTCTTGTGTTGTCTGTGCTCCTCTGCGCCCATCATTATTGCCCTCTTTTATTTTTAAATTACATCAAAACAAAAAAAATTCCCCTCAATGGCAAAATTTATGTTGTGCGCAGTTTTATTATGTAGAGCCAAATGAGATAAATGTACAGTCCCCTTCCTCGCTTCTCATAATTTTCTATGCCGGGAAAGTGAACGTTTACAATGTGTCGACAGATAAGGTAGTGTAGCGGTCTTGCACAAGAAGGATTTTTTGCTCATCTTGTGGATTTTATTATATTTCATTGAAGTCCTTGCAATATCAAATTTACAGATATTTTTTTGGTAATTTGTATTGAGATGTTTTTTGTTTTGCAGTGGCATTGCAGGAAAAGACCATAAATAAATGGGACTCCCTCATCGTTTGCATCGACGCCCTCTACACCTTCAAATGCCATCACTCTGTCCTCATCACTTGTAGTGAGTGGCAGTAGAACCCAAATTAATCTGACAATAAAAAGCAATAAGAGGAACTGTAACTAAATAGTAAAAGCCAATCTAAATACGAATGTTTTCCAATTAATGAAAAATGTAAAATCGGCAGCAATTTGCAATTCTTGTTGCAGTGGCACTTCCAACAACTCCAAAATTTTATATTCACTGATTTTTAGAGAAGAGAAATGAGAGGTTCCATGAAGGAATGGCTCCTTAATCTCCCCGCTGCAAAATTGATTCATGTTTAAACTCCATGTCACCATATAAAAAATATCAAATTCCTTCTGTCTTGCAAACTCTTTTTATTTTATTAAAAAGAACCCTTCACCTTAATTGGTGGGTTATTGGCAGAAGTTTTAAAATGACAAGTTTTGATGTTGGAAATTGTAATATGAAATTACTTTTATTTGATTGTTGAAGCAGACATTTCACTTATTTGAATGAATAAGGAAAGAATGGAAAGAAAGCATTTTTTGATTAGGAAAAAAGTCTTTGTTCACTACATAATATTCGATAAATAATCTAATAACCGAAAAAGAATTTAAAATTTTTCTTTATTTTAAATTTTTCCATGTTCTAATCTTGTACTTAATCCATAGTATTAAATATTTGACAAACCATCTATAATTTTTTTTAAATTTAATTAAAAATTATAAAATCTCATTATTAAAGTGACGAATTTTTTAGCCAAGAGGGTTATTCTACAGCTCAGTATGAGGGGATGTGTAAGTTTGTCAGTCCAACTGTGCCCCTTTAAAATAAAAACAAAAATTAAAAATTATGTTCTAAATAGAAAAATAAGGTTGGCTAAAAGAAATGTGTGAATGAGATGTTTAAATCTTATACTTTTCAAAAATATTTTAACAAGAGATTTAAATAAATTATTAGAAGATTTATGTTAACTAATTTATGTTGATATTAATTTCATATATATATATATATATATATATATATATATATATATATATATATATATATATATATATATATATATATATATATATATAGATATAGATGTAGTTAAAAAAATTATTTGGTCTTATATATATTCTATTTAGCATTCAAAAATACAATTTAAACAATGAAAAATAACATATTATATAGTTTGCACATGAAGAAATTTGATCCCTCTCGGCTCATGTTAGATTCGTACTTAAGATGGATCTATGTTGGTCTAGCCAAAATTCATTAATTATCTCATGGGAAAGGGATGTATACGTTTTCTCTGTAGAATGTAAATGTTTCTTGTAAATGGTAGTTAATTATATCCATCTTAATCACGGATCTAACATGAGCCGAGAGAGATCAATTTTCTTCAGATGCAAACTTATTTTAGAGTGCAAAAACAATGTGTAATTTTTCATTGTTTTAATTGTATTTTTGAATACTATAGAGATTTTATTACTTAAACTTATAAGTCCAAAAATTCTTTCTTGGATTTCAACAAAAAAAATGGTATACCTAAAAACAAATTAAACTGTAATGAGACCACTTCAAATGTTTTAACCAATAAAACTTAATTTTTTCAATAGCTTTATATGATATATGCATAATTTTTTAAAACAATATATAAAATATTTTAGATAACATGTGCACTGAGCCATTCTATCAACACACATTAATTTTTTTTTATTAATATATTTTTAAGTATATGTAAATATTAATTCATATTAAAATATTGTGTTCATAATCCACATTGGATATTTTATTATATTAGGTCATATGGACAACTAATTAAACATGCATTACATATTAATTTTTTTTTTATTATTATAGCAGGCATTTCTTTTATATTTAGAGAATATTTTATTTTTATATGAATAGGGACATGTATCAACTCCAAGTTGAGCACAGGCACACAGCTTGAGTGGGCGTAATGGTTAAGAGCATGTGTTTCCTCCTAAGAGGTCACAGGTTCAAAACCAAATGGGGGTAGAGTATGTATGCCTTCTAGACTTAGCAGTCAAGAGGTGGGTCCTGGTATGGTTGTCTCTGGCTATAGGCTTAGGCAGCAGGTTTAGGTTATGGCTCAAGCTCGCTTGATTTATCTTTGAAACTTGTAGATGACCATTACTTTGCCCCCTGTCATATACAAGGTGAGAAGACGCAGAGAACTTAACTGCAAGACTTTTCAATACTCTAGAAGAAATTATGACATATGACTGAAATATCTTCTTGGTTGTTGAAGCCCATTACCAAGAAGTGATCCATCCAAGGTGATTATTTGTTCTTGTAGGAGGTTTTTTTTTAAGCATGTGTGAAGAATGAGTACATTGACCACAATGATTACTCGAGTGAAGATCAAAACAGTGAACCTTCACATTGCCAACTTTGTCACAATGTTGGCATCTGATAGTCTATGGTTGTTGTGGAAGAGGAGCATAATCTGAAACAAGTGAAAATGAACTACCATGAAGAAACCCTGCACTTTGAGATTTGATTGGCTTTGAGTAGTCTAGATTATGAAAGGATGCCTCCTTATCATATGCAATACAGGTTATTTGCTTGTTGCTGACAAGCTCTTCCCAAGGTATAATAAACGGCTTCGGAAGTGCAAGCTTAATTTCTTCTTTTGCATGCAAATCTGCTCTTGCACTAGGCACTGAATGTGAATCAACCTCAACTTTATATTCTTGTTGCTAATGGGAGTCTGTCTCAATCTGGAGCAGTGAATTGTTTTGAACAGAAAACATTGCAACCGATTAAGATTCTTTGGGTTAAATATTTCTATGGGTATTAAGTTTTGATCTAGAGAATATTGTTTAAGTTCAAGGCATATAATATAGTCATATTTATAATAGAAACAAGGAACTTACTAGAAAAATCATTCTTTAACATGTCTAGACTTTGCAAGGAGTTGAATGAAAAAACTTAGGGAAGGTTCTAAACTGATTTTTGTTACTAAATCAATGATGTTACAAGGATTTCTTTCCATTGATGTGGAGAAGAAGCAAATCTCTCCTAATTACTTAATGCCGTTGGAGATTTCCTTTATAGTACACATCGTTTTTATTCCATTAACTAAGACACTAAGCTATGAAAAACATACCATTAATTTAATAAGGAAGTTTTTTCTTTTCTTTTCCTTTCTTTTTTTTGGTGAGAATAACATTGATCTCCTTTACTTCATAAAAAATAGTAACAAGGGATGAATCAAATGAGATGTTAAATTTTAAGATATCCAATTTAAGAGCTTAGACGTAAAAGCTACCTTAAATGAAGGGAAGTGAGTTATGTATATGGAACTGGCATGGAAGTTTAATGGTTCTCTCTCAGCATGGCATCCAGCTTAGGAGTTATATCATGATTGTGAAAGGTAACCAATATAAATCCATATTAAGCACAGATCTAGCATGTATCGAGTGCAAACCTCTTTTAAAGTATAAAATTTGGAAGAAAAAAAAATGCATCCCATGCATTGAAACATTTGATCTATTCACTTAAAATGACTTTCTCGTTATTAATATATTTTAAGGATATACCAATGTTACTTAATCCTATATATTAAAATATTTTATTAATGACTCACATTGGAATTTTTTATTATTATAAACATTT
Organism: Pinus tabuliformis; assembly: GCA_031772625.1. Taxonomy (NCBI): domain Eukaryota; kingdom Viridiplantae; phylum Streptophyta; class Pinopsida; order Pinales; family Pinaceae; genus Pinus; species Pinus tabuliformis. The sequence goes on along the minus strand of CM062811.1, from coordinate 552,713,614 downwards.
TTAAATGTTACATATTAATTTTATATTAAAAAGTGAATGAATGATGCATTTCTCTTATTATTCTTACTAGGAAGTATTTGATATTTTTAATTTTAATTTTAGTTTTCAAATTTTTTATTTGGACATTAAAATTTTTATTATGTGCAACATTAAAATATTATATTTTAACATTCTATATATAGATATATATAAAGTTGATATTGATGTAAATTAGTTAGCATAGATTTTCAAATAGTTTATGTAAATCCTATGTACTCACACTTTTGTTTACTTATAATTAATTTATCCTTTTTAAATTTGGTAAGAAATTTTATTAAACTTTGTTTACTTATAATTAATTTATATATTTTTAAATTAATATAGAATTTTATTAATCTAAATATTTTATTTATGACTTGAGTCACTGAAATATTTTTACCACATTAGGTTGTAATATCTATCTTATCTTTCTTTTTTCTAAATTGATATGAAATTTTATTATGCCATGCATATAGTTATTGAAATATTTTATTTATGACTTAGAGTGAGCTAAATATTTTTTACAGGATTCACACCTTATCGTCATATATACGGTAGAATGCTCAAAATTATAAACAAAGATTCCACAATGTAAAAAAAAAGATTGAGTGTAATAATTTAAGTACTTGTAAACTTGCTTGGTGTTAATAATTAAAAAGATATTATTGTATGGGCGACGAGATTTGAGTGACCCACAACGATTGTTTGCCATGCATGAAACCAATGTAACTCGATGTTCAGAACTACAAAAAGAAGTACACGTCATGCTGCTTTCGATGGAATTACAAGGAAATGATACAGGTGCTGTATTCTTGGTCGGCCATGTTTAACCAACGCACCCGGCTCGTACCCTCTTTCGGTGCGTGCTGTATTCTTGGTCGGCGCTCGTACCCTCTTTCGGTGCGTGCTGTATTCTTCGTCGGCCATGTTTAACCAAGGCACCCAACTCGTACCTCTTTCTCGACTTTTTACATAACCCACTTTTTATCCGCGAACGGACACTTTATTGATCTTGATACGTGATCCCTCGCCGCTGACAAGCCATCCAAGTCCTTCCAAGCTGTATGTCATTCCAAGCTGCTGTATTCTTGGTACGGGACTGAGTGACCCATTTTTTACTTAAGTACGGGACTGAGTGACCCACAACCACAGTTTAACTAAGGCACCCAACTCGTACCCTCTTTCTCGACTTTTGCACCTCCAGCAATAATTGCACTTATATTTCCCCTCCCCTTGGGATCTTTTCTTGTTTTTATTCTTTACTTATGATTGCAATGTCCATGTATCTTTCTTTTCCTTTTGTTTTAATTGTTTTCTTATTGAAGGTCCAAGATGATGACATTCTCATGCATCTAAATTACTGTTTGATGTTCATACCTTACTTTTGTTTATCTTCTGCTTTCACTCTAAGAGCGAAAGAAAAAGATAAATTCCGCGTAAATTCGTTAAAGAAGATAACGCTCTTTCATATCCTGTTTTCAAGCACATCTCTTTTTCTGGCATCTTCTTTTTTACCTTGACGACATATTTGACACATTGTCCAATATCCTTCAATTATTCTTTTCTCATTGATCTTCACGGGTACTGCTTTTTTCCAAAAAAATCATGGAAATTTGAGTTATGAGAAAATTTGGCAAGGATTTCTGTAATTCTAATAATAATTAATGTTCTTGAAATTTTTCTAAAATTTGATTTAAAAATTCAAATTTTTTTTTTCCAAATTCCAGCCATTTTAAACGGACGAGACAATTCTTCTACCTATTCTTCCAGCTATATAGACGACTCCGGAGATGAGAAAGTTCGATGTAAATACCTTTACTTTCAGCGAATGATAAAGTTCCGTTGAAAGGAGTGGATTCACGTTTCAAATAACCTGCGATTTTCCTTTCAGCGAATAGAAACGAAAAGATAAAGTTCCCTTGAAACGAGTGGATTCACGTTTCAAATAACCGATGCGAAGAGAGAGTAGATGAGGAGATGGAATGTTGGACGGAAAATAGAATTTTGTATTTCTTTATTCAGTTAAAAATGACATCATTTGGTAAAAAAAAGGGTGAAGTTAAGTTGATATATGTGGAATCCCATCACTTTCAAAGTGAAAGTAAAGTTGAAGAAATTTGGGAACAAGGTTCTCCTACTGGCTTGATAATAATGATAATGGATTTTAAATTATAAAAGGATTAGTGAAATTGAGAATCACATCATTTCAAAGTAAAAGTAAAGGTAAGGAAAATTGGGAACAAGGTTGGCTTCCTTGGCATGGTAATAATGATAAAGGATTTTAAATTATAAAAATATTATTCTTACACTGATGATGATAGCGTGTAACAAAACATATTGGCATTTAAAAAAAATTGTTGTCTATCTAAACATTAATTTTAAATACAAATCTTTATCTTAATGTACTTCGTCCACTTTAACAAAGTTTTTTTATTCTGATGTGATTTATTCATTAATTTTTTTAGTTTATAGTCATCATATGCCTAGTAAGTGTTTGAATATTCAAATTTATTTTTGGGATGTATGTTTCTCTGTATTGTCTTTTTTCAGTTTCCAATAATATTACTTACGACAACCAAAATTTACTAGTTTATCTAGCCATAAATACACAAGGCAGTGTATGCCCACCATAGGACTGAAGAGGTATATTATTTAGCAATGGGCATATATTTCCCTGTGTATTAATGGCTAGATAAACTAGTACATATGTCTTGCCAACCAATATTTACAAGTTTATTGAGTCTTTGATGCAAAAACAATGTGTAATTTTTCATTTTTAAATTGTATTTTTGAATGCTATAGAGATTACATTACTTAAACTTATAAGTCCAAAAACTTTTTATTGGATTTCTACAAAAGAATGGTATACCTAAAAAATGATTAAAGTGTAATGAGATCACTTCAAATGTTTTAATCAATCAAACTTATTTTTTTCAATAGATTTATACGATATATACATAATTTTTTAAACAATATATAAAATATTTTATCAGCGCACATTAAAATGTTTTTTCTATCAATATATTTTTAAGTATACGTCAATATTAATTCATATTAAAATATTTTGTTCATTACCCACATTGGATATTTTATTATAGTACATCATATGGACAACTAATTAAACATGCATTACAGCTTGAGTGGGCCTAATGGTTAAGACCACCTGTTTACTCTTAAGAGGTCACAAGTTCAAAATCAAAGGGGGTAGAGTATGTATGCCTTCGTAGACTTAGCAGTAAAATGTCCCTTGTCCCACAAACAAGGGGGGTTTCATTCACCACCTCCCTTGTCCCACAAACAAGGGGGTCTCATACACCAATTTGATGTCTGGCTTGATTGTGACCTTAAATTGGATAATAATTTTTTCCTATTTTATTATAGCATGGGTTTCTTTTATATTTACAGAATATTTTATTTTTATCTTAATAGGGACACGTGTCAACTCCAAGTTGAGCACATAAATACTTACACACCACCCTCACACTAGGTTGTAGAATGAGCCTCTCGGCTCAACAAATGTGGGTTTTTTTAAGGATCTTTGAATACCTTAACTGACAACGATAAGGGAAAACAACCCTCGGAAAAATCATGGGAAAATCTTACAGCATGGACAAAGAAAAACAGTATCACAGGTAATGTTCGATTCTACTCAATGGGATTTTAAAGAAAATTAACAATTTTCCAGTAGGAATTGTTTCCCAAATTTAGTAGCAAAAAGATAACTCCACACTTGTTAGATTTTTGAATCCACGGTGGCCTGTTATTTTGATGGGTACATGTGTAAAATTAAACTTATGAACCAATTATGTTATAGTAAAATTTGAGTATCTAAACTTATTGTTCAAATATTGACTCACTCCTTATTACACTCAAATAAAGGGAGAACTGCTTGGTTCGTTTAGGATTTTATTTATCAGAATCACAATAAATTAAATATTGTTTCTTAAACGTGAATCCAAATTACAAAAAAAAAAAGGCGTCGACCTCACCGTCTTCAGTAGTCTGCCGCCCACACCGCCGATGCCAACCTACTACGTCATCCCAGTGACTCCACTGTGCAGTCATGTATTCCACATGACATAATTGGAGAATTCTAGAGCTTCTTCCATCTATAAATTTGTAATCTCTCCTCTGCCTGAGCAATGCAAGCCAAGGCAAGGCCCTCCCGTAATGAAAAGCTTGTGTTTTCTATGCTTTCATTTTTCCATTCTTGTTTGTGATATGTTGCGTGTCTCTGAATTTGTGAAGTATTTTGTTGTTGGTGCTCCTCTGCGCTCCTCTACGCCCATCAACTGGTTTCAGAGCCTTCTTGATCTTTTACTTACGCAAGATCTCCCTCTTGATCTCCTCATCGGCAGAATCCCATCTGTCAACGTCCACCATTGGCATTGTCTACGAGTTGTTCATGATCTGAACCACTGCCATCACACGAATAATGAAGTGGGTGCAAACCATTGTGTAATAAAGTGGCCTTTTATAGGTTTGTGTTGGGACTATTCTCAGTGGGCGTCTTGGACTTTTTCATTGGCCAAGGCATTTTTAGCATAGCGAGGACTCTCTCTAGTCCCTTCGATTTGGTGACTTCTTTCACACCCTACGGCCTCTTTCGACACCCACACTCTTCAAGGAGGGTCGATATATCTTGTGCATGCCACCTGATGTCACGACATTGAAGCTCAGCGCTGTACCAACGAGCCCTTCTTTGCAAAGTCCCGCTATCTACTGGAGAACTCTGGAAGGTGGAGGCAATGACCAGTGGAATGGTATGGGATCATGTATGTTTGTGAGTTGTGATTGTGGTTGTTTAAACGAACAACATTAAAAACATGGGGTTGGAAGTAATGCATTTTAATTCATTAATTAATTATTTAATTAAAAAGAAGAGGTGTTCCTTTGTTAAAAGGGAGGCATGAAAAAAGGGAGGTGCTCCTTTGTTAAGGGAGAGGGATTTTTATTTTAAAAGGGAGATGATCTTTGTTATATGATTAAAAAATTATTAAAGGAGGTGGATTTTGTCTTTTATTTTAAAAGGTGCAATAATTAAAGGTTTTTTTGTAAAGTTTTATTTTGTAATAGGAGTTTGATTTTCTAGGGCGTGAATTTTATTAACAATGGAACAACAGTTACAGATATGAAGAAATTGAGCAGGGCTAATTTTTCCCTATGGAAATCACAAATGAAGGATATATTGATTTTGTAGGATTAATACTTGTCGATTGAGGGTGTAACAAAGAAACCCTCATCAATGATAGATGAGGAATGGAATAAGCTAGATAGAAAGGCGGTTGCAACAATCCGCGGTATCTAGCAAAGAATGCGTATTTCAATGTGTCCAGAGAAAATACGGCAAAAGGATTATGGAAGAAGCTCCGTGATCTATATGAGAAGAAAACGACATCAAACAAAGTATTCTTGGTGAATAATCTTTACAATCTCAAGATGAAGGAGGGTGCTTCAATTGTTAGGCATTTGAATGAATTTAATATTATTACTAGTCAACTTGCCTCTATTAAAATCATTCTAGATGATGAAATTAGAGCCATTTTGTTAATGTGTTCTATGCCATACAACTGAGAAAATTTAATTGTAGCTATGAGTACTTCAAGTGATCATGGTAGGAGAATTGATCAAGGCCAATAAGGACGATCACGATCGAGAGGCCAATCGAAATCAAGGAGGGGCAGGATCATCTACTTCCATTGTGGCAAGCTCGGGCACATGAAGAAGGAATGTTGAGTCTAGAAGAAAGGACAAAAGGATCAGAGACCAGCCAGTACAAATCACAAGTCATCCAACACAAATGAAGGTGACTGATGTAGCCACAGATGGTGATGTGTTGTTTATTGTTTTAGTAGGGGATGCATGTTAATATGTATCTAGTAGTAGCTTTGATTGGATCCTTGGATATGGGGCATCTCACCATGTAACCCCATGCAAAGATAATTTTGTTGCATATAATCCTGGTGATTATGATAGAGTGAATTTGGGGAATAATCATTTTTGCATTATTGTTGGAGTGGGAGATGTCTAGATCAAGATGAAGGATGGACAATATATATTGTTGAAACAGTTCAAACATGTACCGGAAATGCGCATGAGTTTGATCTCTATGGGACAGTTGGATGATGAAGGCTATTCCACAAGCTTTGGAAAAGGAGGCTGGAAAATTAGCAAAGGATCATTGGTCATGGCTAGAGGACTCAAGACATTATATACATTGAAGGCAATTATAACAAAATCTAATTTTGTTGTCACAAAAGAAGGAAATTCAGCAGATCTATGGCATAAGCGCTTGGGTCACATGAGAGAGAAGGGTTTAAAAATCCTTGTTGGTAAAAATTTATTTCTAGGTATGAAATCCTACAATCTCAATCTTTCTGAGCATTGTATATATGGTAGAGAAAGAAGGGTTTCATTCCTTAGAGGTTGCCATGACAAAAAGAAAAATTTGTTAAAATTGATACACTCAGATGTGTTTGGTTCTGTTAACATCAAGTCATTAGGAGGAGAATCATATTTTGTAACAATTATAGTCCAGGAAGGTTTGTGCCTACCCTATGAAAAGTAAAAGTGCAGTATATGAAATATTTCAAAAATTCCATGTTGTTGTTGAAAGAGAAACTAACAAGTTGCTCAAGTGCTTGAGAACAAATAATGGTGGAGAATATTTCTCAAATGCATTCAAGTAATATTGTAACAGGTTTGGCATAAAGCATGAGAATATTGTGCCTAGTACTCAACGGAATGGTGTCGCAGAAAGGATGAATCGCACCATTATGAGTCGCAGTGACAATTCCAACTACTCCAAAATTCTCTATTCAACGATTTTTAGAGAAGAGAAATGAGAGGCTCCATGAAGGAATGGCTCCTTACTCTCCCTGCTGCAAAATTGATTCATGTTTAGACTCCATGTCACCATATAAAAAATATCAAATACCTTTTGTCTTTCAAATTCTTTTTATTTAATTAAAAAGAACCCTTCACCTTAATTGGTGGGTTATTGGCGGAAGTTTTAAAATGACAAGTTTTGATGTTGGAAATTGTAATAGAAATTACTTTTATTTGATTGTTGGAGCAGACATTTCACTTATTTGAATGAACAAGGAAAGAAATGAAAGAAAGCATTTTTAATGGGAAAAAAGTCTTTGCGCCCTACATAATATTCGATAAATAATCTAATAATCCAAAACAAATTCAAAAAAAAATTATTTGAAATTTTCCATGTTCTAAACTTGTTCCTAATCCATATTATTAAATATCTCACAAGTTATCTATAAATTTTTTAATTTAATTAAAACTTACAAAATCTCATTATTAAAGTGACAAATTTTTCAGCTGAGAGAGTCATTCTACAACCAAGTATGAGGGGATGTGTAAGTTTCTCTGTGCCCCTTTAAAATAAAAACAAAAATTAAAAATTATGTTCTAAATAGAAAAATAATGTCGGCTAAAAAAATGTTTGAATTAGATGTTTAAATCTTATACTTTTCAAAAATATTTTAACAAGAGATTTAAATAAACTATTTGAAGATTTATGTTAACTAATTTATATTGATATCAATTTCATATATATCTATATATAGAAAGAAACAAATTTTAGTTTTTATAGTTAAAATTTTTATTTGGTCCTATATATATTCTATTTAGCATTCAAAAATACAATTTAAACAATGAGAAATAACACAATATATTTTGCACTCTAACAAAGTTTGCACATGAAGAAATTTGATTCCTCTCGGCTCATGTTAGATCCATACTTCAAGATGAATCTATTTTGGTCTAGCCAAAATTCGTTACTTATCTAATGGGAAAGGGATGTATACGTTTTCTCTGTCGAATGTAAATGTTTCTTGTAAATGGTAGTCAATTATATTATATTTACCAGCATTGATCCATCTTAAGCATGGATCTAACATGAGCCGAGAGAGATCAGTTTTCTTCAAATGCAAACTTATTTTAGAGTGCAAAAACTATGTGTAATTTTTCATTGTTTAAATTGTATTTTTGAATGCTATAGAGATTACATTACTTAAACTTATAAGTCCAAAAATTCTTTCTGATTTCTACAAAAAAAAGGTACATGCCTAAAAAAGGATTAAGCTATAATGAGACCACTTCAAATGTTTTAACCAATAGAACTTATTTTTTTCAATAGCTTTATATGATATATACATAAATTTTTAAAACAATATATAAATTTTTTTACATAACATATGCATTGAGTCATTCTATCAGCACACATTAAAATGTTTTTTTTATTAATATATTTTGAAGTATACATCAATATTAATTCATATTAAAATAGTGTGTTCATAACCCACATTGGATATTTTATTATATTAGGTCATATGAACAACTAATTAAACATGCATTACATTTTTTTTCTTTTTTATTATAGCAGGCATTTCTTTTATATTTAGAGAATATTTTATTTTTATATGAATAGGGATACATATCAACTCCAAGTTGAGCACGGGCATACAGCTTGAGTGGGCCTAATGGTTAAGAGCATGTGTTTCCTAATAAGAGTTCATAGGTTCAAAACCAAATGGGGGTAGAGTATGTATGCCTTCTAGACTTAGCAGCCAAGAGGTCGGTCCCTTGTCCCACAAACAAGGGGGTCTCATACACCAATTTGGTGTCTAGATTATACTTACACGTCGCCTTCACACTGGGTTGTAGAATGAATGAGCCTCTAATCAACAAGTGGAACCTACAAAATAGCTTACAATGTTTCTTTTATATATAATGTGGTTGTCTGTGGTATATAATAAATTTCATTGTTTTTTATTTTTTAAATGTTATTTAATATAGTAACCTTACCAATGTTATTATATATATATATATATATATATTGAAAAAAAAATATGGATATTTGTTTATGTTTTATTGTGGAAAATCTTAATTTATAGATAAGATTTGTTATAATACCATAAGCCAATATCATTCCGAAAAACCATTAATTTGCAAATAAGCTTTGTTATAATACCATAGGCCAATAAAATTCCAAAAAACCATAATGCATGTTCGACTTTTCTTTGTTAATTAATTTAATTAAAAGAGCAGAAAGGGCATAACTACTTTTGAGATAAGTTTAAACCTTTGATTCGTGACTACTACTACATATATTCTAAAATATTATGCATAGTTTAAATCCCTACCATCAATATAATAATTATTGATAATTAAATTATATGTATACCTATTCCAAAATAGACACAAAATAATTAAAGTTGTTAAACACAACCATGGCAAAGATGGGATGTGAAAAATAAAACATGAATTATATTTTATAATACACTCTTGTGACTCTTTGATTCATATTCCAAGGTCTCTTGGACTCCCTTTGATTGTTCAACTTCCTCACCTCAACCCTTAGAGGATTAGGTGTCCAACATCCCCCCCTTAATCCGTAAGGGTATATACGAGTCCAAGAAGAGAGCTATAATACAAAATACAACAATGCATCACAACAATAGGCTGAATTTGTTCTCTGAGATGATGGCATAAGGTGGGAGAACTCGAGGTCTCAATCGGCGGTGGTTTAAGAATGACCACCAACACTGGAACACTTAGTGTAGTTCTCAAAACTCTTCCAAATCTGGCAAGAAGTAGAAATATTCTGCTAGAGGAAGTGTCCCTAATGCTTTGAAGAGCGAGACCTTCCACCTGGAAAAAGGGAGGTCTACAACCTACAATGGTTTAAGGAAGGCCACCAACCAAAGAAACGTTTAGTGTGATTCCTGGAACTCTTCCAAATTTGGTAAGAAGTTGAAGCCTTCTGCTAGAGGAAGTGCTCCTTAATGCGTTGGAGAGGGAGACCTTCAACTTGGAAAGGGAGGTCTACAACCTATGGTGGTTTAAGGAAGACCACCAACCAAATTCATGCTTAAGAGCTTCTATGTCTCTATCTACAACTCTAAATCTAGGTATAGTTGTCTCTGGCTAAAGGCTTAGGCAACAAGGCTTAGACAGCAAGGCTTAGACAACATGTTTAAGTTGTGGCTAAGGCTCGCTTGATTTATATTTGAAACTTGTAGATGACCATTACTTCCCCCTTGTCAAATACAAGGTGAGAAGATGAAGAGAATTAAACTGCAAGACCTTTCAATACTCTAGAAGAAAGTCTGACATATGACCGGAATATCTTCTTGGTTGTTGAATCCCACTGCCAAGAAGTTCTCCATCCAAGGTGAATATTTTTTCTTATAGGATGTTTGTTTTTGAAGCATACGTGTGAAGAATGAGTACGTTGACCACAATGCTTGCACTGGTGAAGATCAAAACAGTGAACCTTCACATGGCCAAATCTATCACAATGTTGGCTTCTGATAATCTGTGGTTGTTGTGGAAGAGGAGCATAATTTGAAACAAGTGAAGATGAACTACCATGAAAAAACCCTACACTTTTAAATTTTATTGGATTTGAGTAGTCTATAGTATGAAAGGACGCCTCCTTATCATATCCAATACATGTTATTTTCTTTTTGCTGACCAGCTCTTCCCAAGGTCTAAGAATCGTCTTGGGAAGTGCAAGTTGAATTTCTTCTTTTGCATGCAAATCTGCTCTTGCACTAGGCACTGAATGTGAATCAACCTCAACTTTGTATTCTTGCTTCTGATTGGAGTCTGTCTCAATCTGAAGCAATAGATTGTTCTGAACAGAAAATACTTTAGAATGATGCTTACGTTGTTGTATCATTGTCTCAAGCTGCAAAAACTCAATATTCTCATATGCATTTTGCAGACAAGTTCTAATATCAAACAAAGCATCTTTGTTGATTTTAATTGTGTTGTCTACAGAAGAGAGGATTAGAGTGTTTAATAACTCTAATAAACCTTGAATTTTCACCATTATTCAAACAATTGAAGTAAAAAAAAAAACCAAAAAATGTATTAGTAAAAGCAAGGAGTTTCAAAATTAATTGTTCCTAATGATAAGAGGGAAATCCATTGAAGAGAAGGATAATCCCATTATTGATTGAAGACTCCTCTCAAATTGAAAGAAAAGACAACAATGTTACCAATAGTACCATTCTTCAACGCATTTTATGTCTTCCTCCAAGCTTTGAAAATAAGAGGAATTGATATTCTAACCATTTTTTCCATAATGGCTATATCCAAGCTACACGTTATCCAACATATTCACGTATGTAGAGAATAAAAACCCATAATCCACCAAGTGGCATACCCACATTTTCAACCATACTAACATTCACAACTTCATGCTTACCCTTAAAACTGCATTGTCTATCAACTAGTAGGCAGACAGGTCTCTAGTGAGAATCACGAGAATCATTGTTGAAAATGACAATTACTCAGACATGCAGGTCCGTGGTCACAAGGATTCTTCAACTTCCAGCAAGATAAGGTTCCACTACGATGTCACCATATCTTTAGTGGGATTCTTTCCAATGCACACAATACATTCATTTGACGAAATCATTGATTCAACGCAAGTGCCAATACAGCTTATATTAATAAATACGGATAATAACTATAACCAACAGATATTGAATGCAGGTGCCAATAGATATTGAACACAAGTGCCAATGCAAATATAACCAACATAGGTTCCAATAGATATTGAACATAGGTGCCAACACAAATATAACCAACATAGGTGCTTATACTCAGGTTACTGTAGGTTCATCGGTTTTGTGGCAAATTCTAATTGTTTGTCTTCGGATTCAACACCATTATCTAATGACAAATTCTCTATCGCCATAGAAGCAACTCGCACGAGCTTAATTGAATTTCTTTCCTATGGATTAGTAACCTTTAATGGGAAATCATATTCATTCATACGCACGACTTATAGAGAAAATAAGTTAAACAATGCGGAGGATTTGTTAGGATTACGCACAGCAATATGACACAGTTCACGACCTTTGACACCAAATATAATATATACATGCCACGAAGAGGAGCCTTGAACACATAGATTCATCACCAATTTACAGGAAATTCTTCAACGCATTGTATATATGATATATATCCTCTTGCAAGAGCCCATGCACCATTGAAATGATAGTCATGACTTGCACATATTCAACCATCGTACATACATTCCAATGCATAAGAACCAGTGAGAATCCCAAGGGGCAAAGAATGTAGTTTATAGTATGATCCAACACATGCAGAACAATGCACATAAACTCCTTC